>BLSH010552894.1:119411-152428 GCA_018402905.1 Glandirana rugosa | reverse complement strand
TACCCTCTCTCAAACAAAACGTCTTATGTTAAAAGTGAGAACATAGAGACTTGAAATCCACAACGATAAGAAGAAAATCCTCTAAGAGACTCTCTCGACGTTACATGTTGAAGTTTACATAAAAGAAATAAAGGGACTGGTTTACTTTTTTACAAAAGTACCAGACAAAGACAAACTCTTGAACACTGAACATCGAATGTTAAAAGAACAAGAGAGGAAAAGGACACGGCTCTATAAAAGAGTTCCAAAACAAGTGATCTTAACAAAAGTTCAAGTTTAAATAATTTCCCGAAGAATGAAAATTGTATTCTGCAAAACAAACTCTCTCCCATTACCAACCAATTTAGTAGTAACTCTGAGATTTCAGGGTATGGAGACAGGGAAGATATAAAAGACAATTTAGGATCCATTCAACCCAAAAAAGTACCTGCAACCACATTTACTGCTTTGCCACCATGGGAACGCCCACAGTCACTTGAAAATCTGTATCAGATGGCACATTCTGTGTTGGACGGGCACAGACAGTCCCTAACAAGGACTACAAAGACAGAATATGATGCTGGTGAGAATGATCTTGCTAGTAGTACCATAACATCAAGTAATTCATATGTAAAAAATGAAATCCGCCTATATTCACCTTCCCAAGTAAGTGGTTTTGACTTGCAACTGCAGGACGATGGCTTATCTGTAGTGGAGAGTGAATGCAATACTGACATTCTTCTGGGTCAAGAGCCCACTTTGGCAAGCAGTCACAAATCTCATAATTACAGTTTGCAGGATCTGCCCCTTCATAATAAGTTCAGCAATTGGTCTGGATTTCATGGCAGCTTACAGAGAAATGAACAGTTGTTGATGAGTTATCCAAATCTGAGTATGAAACAGAGCCCCACCTGTACGTCTCAAGAAGAGATGGAAAGCCGATCTCGTGAGATCGAGAGACTGCAGCGGGAGCGTGCAGAGGTCATGTCTGCAGTACACTTGGAGATGAATCCACAGCCCCTTACTGTGCAGCTAGCAGAAGCCAAACTCAGCTATGGAATTGGAGAAACTGATGCACTACTAAGAGTGATACAGACAGGAAAGATGGATAGTCAGGATCAGGTTTCTGTAAAGAAACAGCTATATGCAAGGTAAGAAGCAGCCTTATGCATTACGTTCTCAAAAGTAAAATCTTGAAGCCTAATTTTACCTAAAATGAAAAACAGCACAAGGGACATTATTTATCTTTGGGGAGATGTGACCTATGTGCTGCTGTGTGTTTTTTTTGCCAAAATCTTCAATGTTCCTCACCCCACTACTGTAATCTTCTAGTGCTGCAGGATTTAATAGAAGTAAGGTTGAAATATACAGTACTTTATTGCCATGATTGTTATGGTTTGATTTATATTGTTTTCAAGAAAGTGTCGTGTCTAAGGGAAATGGATAGAAAGCCATTGTTGACCACCTCCATGTGAAAATGCTAGTTTAATCTGTACCATGGAAAAAATACTGGCTTCCTCCAATCACAAGGAGGAACAATATTGCAGAACTTGGTTATACTGGTTTAATTATACATTCTCTGCCGACTACACTGCTGACCTAGCTTGCTGAGCCCCCTCCTGAATAAGGAGTTTCCATTAACCAGAGGAGGCAATGGGCGAGCCATTTGACCCATATGCGAGTGGGGCATCAGGAATTTATTTGGCGGGTCATGGCTCCCTGGACCTCAAGCTACAGTCCCCCCCCCCTTTTTCTTTTTTTGCCATGGACCAACCCCGACAGTCTGTAGATGTAATAGGCTGATCCTGTTTATACAGAATAACTGATGTGTTATCTTTTCAGCTGTATGTAACTTGTAATACCCATAATTCCATCTTTACATATCTGCCTGCCTATGCTTCCAATGATTTGAGAGATTACCATGTCCAGCTTTCTGGATATTATTGTTGTTGTTATTATTTTGATTGTGTTTTTTTTTTTTTTTTGTACGCCCATGTGTGCCTCTGTTATGTATGCTGACCCCATAGGCTTAGCATCAATTGCCCTTTTTGTGCATGTTTCATTTTCTATGTATTCTGAACACCTTAAAAAAAAGACAAAAAAAGAAATACTAGTTGCCAGGCCACCGTTCTGATCTTGACTCCAGTACTTTCTGGGTCACGGACACCAAGCACAAATTGGTAGCAAGTAAGGCACCGACTTCTGATCTGGGTTGAAGCTATATAGCATGACAGTCGGACAAACCACATTTTCAGGAGGATAGCAGTAAAAGCTTGTCATTTCATTACTTTCTTTATATAGAATGTAAATGTGCAGGTACAGTATGTTCACTAAAAGCAGATGAAACGTTAATCTCTTTATATCTTTTCCATCACCCTCACTCAAGGCATATGAAAGTTATAGAAAATTTACGCAAGGAAAGAGAAGAGAGATTGCAGAGTTTTAGGAGGAGCCGCAGCCTCAGCCCCCAGAAACAACTGAGTGCCTCACAAACATCGCTGTCATCATTGAGAGACTCTGATTTGCCCAGTCGACGCAGGGAATACCTGCAGCAGCTGAGAAGAGATGTTGTGGATAGCACAAGGTATGACATTGATTAGCTGTCACCATAAGAAATTTGGCCTGTCTAAAAGTCATCATTAGTGTATAGTGTACACAATTCTGAAACATTAGATAAGCTTTAATCATAATGGAATTTTATGGAAATTAGTTTACTGTAGCAGTTATTGTGCTGAAACCTGAATAAAGGTTATCTTTCCTTATACAAAATCCTTAGCCTTGGCATCAACAGACAAATATACACGTCACAGTGCCAACAGAATTGCTGATGCCCTAATTGTATCTTAGAATTCAGGAACCAAAGAGAAGTCCTTCTCAGTGTCCCTCAGAGATTGAAGCAATGCTGAAGGATTATCAGAAGGCTCGGGAAGAGACCAGGACTGAGATTGCTAGAGCAAGAGATAAATTACGTGAGAGGGCAGAGCTAGAGAAGAGACGTCTGCTGCAGAGCACTTTGCAGAAGGTGAGAATGGAAGAAACAACCCACATGTTTGAATGTCTGTCTATGAATCACAACATTTATTTCTTCCCTGAGATCAGATTAAAATATGGCATAGTAGCTATAAGATACAAATATAGGAACACTGCAATAAGCACAATGGACATAAAACTATTTGTGTAACTTTATAGGAGGATACGAAAATGAAGACACTTGTAAGCACCAGCACTTTATTTACCAATTCTAGCCTCAGTCTGTCCTCAGGACCAACATCAGGGTACAACAGTGGCATGACAGCCACCCCTGCCAAGGGCAATAAGAACACTTTCAGGGAGGCAAAGGTGAGTATAACACGTGCTGTACATTTCTGAACCTCTTCTGTTTGTCTTGGCCCTATGCACAAATGTTTTGTGAGTTACAGACAAGATGTCAGACATAAAGCTTTGGTGGCAGCAGTGTTCATATGACACTTGTGCTGCTCACATATACATTTTTCTGACCTGTTACAGTAGCTTTTGGAAAATTAATGTAGTATTACTTTATGCCCTGCCTGTACTGTCTCAATATTGGGTTATATTGCCTAATTGTTTTTCTTACTCAAAATTTTTGTTTTCCTTTTTATTATAGACTTCACCAGTGAGCTTTGACTTGGACATGGGTTCTGGAAGAGGAAGATCTGCAGTGAGAAATGGTTTTCTTCTGGCCTCCATTCAGAATGCTTCAGTGCCTGGTATGTGACCCACAATATACTGTACACAATGAGGACGATGGGCAACTTACTGACGTATTGGAGTCTGCCAAAAAGTAATACATAGCATAGATCTCAGATATGCTCAGTAATAAGTGGGTGAGTCACCCCAAAGGGTGATATTTGTAGTATTTGACAGATGCTGGAGACTCTGCGTTAAGCTTGGGCATAGATTAAAAGAAACCAGCCCCAGTACAGCCTAAAAATAAAACAGCAGACTCCTACACATCCTATCTCCACTGCTTCCCCCTGCAAACTCACCTGGTCTATGCTTGTCTTCCTAGGTTGAATGATGCTCATCATCACTCAACCCACTTCCTGTGATTCCAGGGTTTCAAGGTTTCACCCAGCCCCTCGACTCCCTCCTTTCCACCTGGACTCACAGGAGAAAGCTGCAAAGAGTTGCACATCAGTCTTGATAAGGGATTTGACATGCTGAATAGCAGATTCTTAATGCTTAGAGAGGTCAGCTTGGTTCTTTAGTAACCTACTCACTTGTAACTATACAAAGGGAATTCACTAGATGTATAACCTGGGGATGGGTAGTCTCAAATCCTGTTCAATGAGAGTCACACACTTTAATATGATGCAGATGTAAAAAACCAAAACCAAAAAAAAAACCTGCTGTCTTCTGTGTGGGACATGAGACAGATATAACAAATCCTCTTTCTTTTTAGATCCAAATATAACGCAGCCACCTTCCGATAAAAGCTCAGCAGCTGAAGCATCATCAACACACCGTGCTCGTCCACACACTCCCCTCCTACGTACACCCATATTATATCAGGATCTAGCCACTCAGGTTCAAGCCAGCGCTATGGCAGAGGTGAGTTCTGTAAACAGCACATCATACAATGTATACGCCAGACCCCCTCTGGCATTTTGCATCCCAGCTCATCAAGTAAAATATGTTATTTTTCTTTTGTTGCACGTGGGTGAAATAAAAGACTCTGCCAGGAAACTCTTCCTGGCAAAGGTCACCTGAAGGGCCAACTTTGGGTTAAGTTAGTAAGTGGCAGTGGCTAGAAATTTAAAGAGCTGAATGTAGTGTATATATTAAACTCACCATAATGGATTAAATTATCAATGGTAATGGTAATGCCCATTGCTACAACTCCCTCGTGTGGACTTAAACCTTGGGGGAAAAAAAAGAGATGAAGAGGAGGAATGATCAAAGTGTAAAGTCTAACCATAAACACCACTTGTTATCCAACTGATGCTCATCAGCACTTAACCAAATACACGAGAACGGGTATATTTTGTATACATCTCATTGTGATTGTAAATTTTTGTATGTGCCAGAGGAAGTAAATTTTATCCATACTGCCCATATTTGGTAAAAAAAAATAAGTCATATTTATTCCACTTGTCTCACCATTCATCAGCCTCCGTATCTAACTGAATTTGCTTTTTAGCTGCGGATGTAAAACCAATATGCAGCTCGTAAAGTCAGTTCTGAGGTAGTGTTTTAAAAAGCACTGAAGTCTATTAATCAGCATAGTTAACCCAGGCAACCATCATTTCTAAAATGAGAGGTCAGCAGTGGACATCAATGTATTTGTCAGAGCGGTTTAAGAGGCAGAGCAAATGCCTTTTACTTTGATCAGTTTTTCTACCACTTAGATTGCCACTTACCTGCTAAATCTGGAGTTGTGCTAAGGAACATTTAGGCCCTATTCACCAGGCGTCGCTCATCAGCGTTCTTGTGAATATTTTTGCATGGTGCTGTGCTACATTAAGTTCAGTGAGCTGCTCTAGGAGTGACAAATGTTGTTTTTTCAGCGTACAGAATTTTTTAACTGTGTGCTTTGATGCCTTTTTATGTGTCAAAAATGTGCATGTGCGGTATCATTAACAATCAATGGCACTGCAAGTGCAGCACAAAGTTTTTGCATGTTTCAGCCTGGGTTCACACTATTGCTTTTTTTTGAGCTCTCCATGTTATTCAATGGCCCCATAAAAACGCTGACGTTTTGAGCTGTAGATGGCATCGGCGTTAGTGAGCTGAAAGTAGAACCCACGGCCAATGCATTCCGAGGCTGTAACGTTTTGGCGTTTTTGACGGTGAGCCGGCAAAACGCGCATTAACGCCGTACTCACGTTAACTGGCGTTTTCAAGTTAAAAAATAGCAGAGGAATGTTTTTATCAAATAAAATGCCTATTGACGCTGATGCTGACGCTAACTAACGCTCATTAACGCCGATGCAAAATGCCGATGAAATCGCGGTTTTGACGATGATTTTTCCCTGACGTCGGGCCCGACGATTTGCTTTTTTTTTTTTTAATACGCCTGTGTGTGTGAGGCCTAACACCCTCAGATCAGTTTGCAGATTGCAGTGCGAACTGTGAATATGGACGTGGGTGTGAATGTTCACACCCCATGCAATCCCATTCCAGTGTGGGGAAAACAAAGGTTCCTGCACCATTTTCATACGAATCCAATGCGAGTTCAGCCATAAAACTGTATGGCTTAATTCGCATTGCACAGACATCGCATATGAACAGCACAACAATGCGGTGCGAATCACATACAATGTCTGTGTTGGCATATGTGTCAACCCAGGCTCATAAATATGCACAAAATATCACACATTCACAAAATGCTATAATCTTAATGCAGTCTCCGGCCTCATGCACATAGGGCTTAAAAAATGCCTCTTTTACATACTGACATTTGGCTTTTCTTTTTTTTTTTCAACTTGTAAAAGCACCTTTATGTTAGCCTGTGTGTCCATGCACACACAGATATTTACAGATGTATTAGGAGGAGTATAGAGGCTGAAAAGACACCCCACCAAAGGCATTTTCAAGAAGAGAGCTTTTGAGCAGAGAAAACGCTTGACGCGCCTAAAACACAGTTAGTGCTACTAAACCCAGTAATATGAAAAAAGTTCAACTGCCCCCCTCCCCATAGTGCCCACAGCTTATAAATCTTCTTTTTACATTAAAATATTGCCACTATATACCCTTTGCCTGATCTGTATACCACAATCACATGATAAACTGCAGGGTCTGCCTGAGTGCTGAGTGTTCAGGTAGGAGGGGATTTCCACTACAGCCTGTATACACAACCACATGTGTGATGTATCATGTTACCTGGCTATCTCTGAGAACAAGGAAATGTTCTCTCCAGCAATAGAGACTAAACTGAGTATGTGCAGCTTCACTACCCCCCACTGTATTATCTGGCCTTGCCAAAAGAGACAGTGCAGGAGGGAAGGATCTGTCCATACAGGATCCAAGAGCTTTTTTACAAAATGCATAGGATTAACCCCTTAAGTTCCACAGTGAGTATAACCACTTCCCGACCGCTGTATGCAGAGTGACGGCCGAGAAGTGGCTCAGTTATTCTGACTGGACGTCATATGACGTCCTCAGGATAACAAGCCGCCACGCGCCCGGGGGGGGGAGCGCATCTCGGCGATCGGTGGTGTGGGAGGTCATTCTGACGCCCTGCAATACCGATCTCGGTAAAGTGCTTCCATCCGAAGCACTTTACCATGTGATCAGCCGTGACCAATCACGGCTGGACACAGTGTAACACAGGAAAGCCGTTTATTGGCTTTCCTGTACTCAGGTCTGCAGACCTGAGGAGTGGAGAGCTGATCGGCTGCATCCCTGACAGGGAGGGTTTGTGCTGATGATTTATCAGCACAGCACCCCCTCGGATCGCCACACTAGACCACCAGGGAGCCTGCCCAGGGACCACCAGCAATGTCCCCACCCAAGACCACCAGGGAGCCGACCAGGGACCACCAGGGAGCCGATCTGGAACACTGGGGAGATCACCCTAGACCACCAGGTAAGGGGCATAGTGCCCAATATTAATGGCACTTAGTGCCACCTTCAGATGCCACCCTAGACCATCAGGGAATGGGCCCCTTTCTGTACATATGCCCACCAGTGCTCCTTTCAGTGTGTACCAGTGCCCCTATCAGTACATACCAGTGCCACCTACTAGTGCCCACCTATCAGTGCCACCTATCAGTGCCCAGTGCCGCCTTTGAGTGCCAATCAGTGCCGTCTGAGTGCCCATCAGTGCCGCTTATCAGTGTCCGTCAGTGCTGCAAATCAATGCCCGTCAGTGTTTCATATCAGTGCCCGTCAGTGCTGCTTATCAGTGCCGCCTAGCAGTGCTCATCATTGCTGCATATAAGTACCTCATCATCAGTGCCACCTCATCAGTGCCAATCAGTACTGCCAGATCAGTGCCCATCAGTGATGGAGAAAATTTACTTATTTACAAAGTTTTGTGACAAAGATAGAGAATTTTTTTTTTTTCAAAATATTCGGTCTTTTTTTGTTCATAGCACAAAAAATAAAAACCGCAGAGCTGATCAAATACCACCAAAAGAAAGCTCTGTTTGCGGGAACAAAATGATAAAAACTTTGTTTGGGTACAGCGTCGCACGACCGCACAATTCTCATTCAAAACGCAACAGCACTGAAAGCTAAAAATTGGTCTGGTAGTAAAGTGTTCTAAGTGCATAGTATTGAAGTGTATAACAAGCATGCTATTTTGCATAGAAGACAGATTTTTCTGTTGTGGGTTTAGTAACACTTTAAACATTAGATACGTTTGACGCTTAAATGTTCATTCATTCCAATGGGCAGAATAAATAATATTCTGGCTAAAAGAATCCATTAACACTTGACTCGCCTAAACGTGTGTGCAATACACAGCTATGGGCATGTTTTTTATCAGCAGTTTTTTCAAGCAAGGAGTAAAAAGTGATCAGAAGAGAAAAGGCATGAGTGTGTATATCCAAAGTGATAATAAATGTAAAAACTCTTGAAAAATGGTTTATTGAATGCAATTGTTTTATGAAAACTTGCTCCATGTACAGTCATTGACAAGAACATTTTCTTGCAGGTGTACATGAGCCCAAACAGTGGCTGCATCTGATTGGATGCCGCTGCTGTTCATCTATGATTTCCCAGCTGACTATTTTTCAATTGAAGGAAAGGGCTACCCACAAAGTGAATTTCCCCGGTTCATCAGGAACCAGCCATTCACATGTATGAACAGCTTTAGTGTTCTCATTAAGATACCACTTTGCACGCTTTGAGCCATTCCTTTATGGCACTTGTATTGTTTGATGTAATTCCTACTATTTACAGATATTTTTCTTCTAGGTAATGTCTGCTTGTTCATATGACATAAAGAACCTGTTTAATGGGCAGGCAGCAGCAGGTTGGATGTAAGTTCTTATACAATCTTGTCTTCTTCAGCTCCTCTTTTACGTACACTCATTAGCAGATATCACATATTGCATATACCGACACCTTACAGCTAGAAAGCAAAGCTGTACTGTTTTAATGAAAGTTCTATTCAGTGATTCTCACAACAATATTGGTGTGATTTATGGATCAACACAAAAATGTATCTTTTACATACAGACATTTAAATGTACCTTAACGGAGTCTGTGACCAGGCTATCTACATTCAGATATTTATATTTTCTTACCAAGCAGTAAAGAACCTCCTAACATGCCCTCACTGACCTCTGCACGTGCAGGTACTGTGGGAGCAGTTCATCCTCAAAGTTCAAAGCAGGAGCACTAAAGTATTAGGCTTGGCTCCTCCCTCTCAAAGAACCTGTGTTTACAATAGTGATTAGAAGGCTGCTATATCACTGCTGAGAGGGGGAACAGTGTGAGCTAGGCTGCTAACATGACAACTTCAGAGCTTCTGCTGTGATTTTTAACATCTTTCTGCCAGCAAGAGCCAGCCCTTCAAGTGACTCTTAATGGCAGGACTTTCCAATTATGTGATATTTATACAGTGTAATTGATCACCATGTCCATCTGATTGGGAGCTCATCCTAGTGACCCCTGATCGTAAACAGTGACCAGGAGCTGTCACTGACTGTGTGGACATGATTGAGAGATCTGGGGAGCATAACACCTGGACCTGTTCAGTCTGTCCCAGATAATTAAGGTGGTTAATGTCAGAGGGGAGGTCCAGTCCGATAGACCCCTTGATTCACGGGGGATCCAAGGGGCGCCTGTCAGATTTCTGCCTGCCATCGTTTTCTCTAACTTAACCCATATCCTGGATGCACCGTTGTGGTGCCAGTTCAGGATTCTAACTAAAGACATGGCTTTGTAATAGGCCGCCACGTTCGGTAAGCCTACTCCACCCTCTGATTTAGCCCTGCATAGTAAGTCGTATGCCAACCTGGGATGTTTGCCTTGCCAGATGAACTTTGTGAATTCTCTACTGAGCCTTTGAAAAAAGGCTTGTGGCAGGGTTATAGGGATAGTGTATGACACAGGTGGGAAACTGGCGGCCCTCCAGCTGTTGCACAACTACAAGTCCCATGAGGCATTGCAAGGCTGACAGTTGCAAGCATGACTCCCACAGGCGGAGGCATGATGGGACTTGTAGTTCCACAACAGCTGGAGGGCCTCCAGTTTGACACCCCTGGTGTATGAGGTAAGTTATCCTCTGTAGGATTGTCATTTTAAGGGCACTGATCCTCCCAAACCATATAAGTGGTAGGTCTTTCCATGTTTGGAGGTCTTTAATTATGTCCGCCAGCAGTCTGCCATAGTTAAGGTCATATAGGAGGGTCTGGTCACAAAAGCTCTTCTATTGGATCAGACTAGACCGGCCAGCCATTGTTCACAACATACATCAGTGAGCCATGGCTGCACATGACCCTGTCGCTGGTTCACCGTTTTTTCTTCCTTGGACCATTTTTGGTAGTTTCTGACTGCAAACCAGGAACATCCCACATGAGCTGCAGTTTTGAAGTTGCTTTGACCCAGTCGCCCAGCCATTACAATTTGGCTCTTGTCAAAGTCGCTAAAATCCTTACGCTTGCCCGTTTTTTTCTGCTTTCAACACATCAATTTCAGGGACAACATGTTCACTTGCTGCATAATATTTACCACCCACTTTCAGTGAAAAGATAATCAATGTTATGGCTGATTGGTGTCTGTGACTCCAAGAATGTATGGACATACAGAGCCGCGGGTTGGGAGCGCGCCTGCTGTGGGGGCTCCGGCAGGAGCCAGGAGAGACACTGCGGGACCAGAGAAGAGGAGGATCTGGGCTGCTCTGTGCAAAACCATTACACAGAGCAGGTAAGTATAACATGTTTGTTATTTTTAAAAAAAGAAAGCAAAACAAAAACAAGATTTTAATATTGCTTTAAGGACCTGCTATCAGATATATACATACAGCCAGTGGGAATGGGTTCAGGATTAATAGCTTCACAGTACCTGCAGCTACAAAAGTGAGTAAGGGATTGTTTAGGGGGCTCACTCACGCCATAACGTGTGTGATATAACATCACTACATATATTATAACACATTGGCTGAGTGCATGATAACACAACATATATACTGTATATGCATTGAGATTCATAGTTACTTGCACCAATGCACATCTGCAATGCACCTGCCTTTTAGTGCACTGCAGCACACAGATGCATACACTTTGCTTTGCCCTGCACTGAAGGAAATCGCCCAGAATCTATTTTCTCCTGTGTTGAGGTTTTATATATGTTTTTTGAATGCTTGTTAGGAATATATAAATATAGGAATGTCCATAGCCCAGACACAGGTTTACTTTAGAGTAAAACCCAAAACTGAACCCATACACATGTATTCCATAGCAGTCACTACGGGGAATGTTTAGAATTGATATTATGGTGTAACTGTAACCTAGAATACATTAAAGTGCAGCTTTTACTCACCAGTTCTGTGTTGTGATGACAAACATTAATCGAAATCAGCAAAGTAAGCAGAACATAGCAAGCACGAACAATGGGCACTACTTAGGAGTAGTTCTATTCTATTTCTTGAAACACATAATCAAGCTATTGGTCTGATTGCAACAGCTCCACTTGATAACTACACAGTTGCTAGAGCCCACCTTAATGCATACAGCTTCTCCCCCTGTGGATCAACATACCTAATCTACCACTCCAACCGTCACACAAAAATCTGCTGACAATGGAGCAACACCATAGACATCCAGGAGGAGATTTACTAAAAACGGAGAGTGCAAAATCTGGTGCATCGCTGCATAGAAACCAATCAGTTTCTAGTTTTTTTTTCAAAGCTTAATTGAACAAGCTGAAGTTAGAAGCCAATTGGCTACCATGCACAGCTGGACTAGATTTTGCACTCTTCAGTTTTAGTAAATCAACCCCCCAGTGTCAAGATCCCACACTTACCATGTGTTAATTATCCTTACTGTTAATGCATATGCAGGTTTTCCCAAGCCTTGATATATTACATGTATGGAAACACACCATTCTATCTATCAATGTACCTGCCTCATTATTGTATTTTTATATCCACAATAAAAAGCATTGAACAAGGAAGATGAGGCAAGGCATTATTACTCATTTCTTTCTGTTTAGTTTGCTGCATATGGGAGAATTGGGAACTTACCAAGAAATGTTTTTAGAGGCTTTATTTTGACAATATAAAATAAGGGGGCCACAGAGATGAGTTTTATTCTTTTGTATGTCTGTTTCATGCTTTGGTGTTTCTCTATTACAGATACCAGTTAACAGAGAAGGACGTGTTGGTATACTACAAGGCCTTCTCGTCACCAACAAAGCATGGCTTTATTGGAGCTGGGATCATTAAGAGGCCCCTATATAATGTCTGGGATATGGTGAAAGATGTTCATGCAAGGAGACTGTATGACAAGTCCATCCTAAGCTCTTGTGTACATCAAAGAGTGAGCAGCACTGTTCAGCTGGGTAAGCGACTTTTTTAATTTTACAGAAAGATATGCCAGGAAATATCTCACATTTTCTTTAAAACAAGAAGTAAAAGGTCATATCTATAACTGGGTCCCAACTTGTAGCTCATGTTTGCAAACAAGCATATTGCATATTGCAGTCTGCAAATATCACTTCTGGTAGTTTTCACTGATGCCAAGCATTTGATGGTGAGACTTCATCAAGAGGATGCAGATTGGCCATAAGCACCTAACTCCAAGTGAGCAGCTTCCACAAAGGCCTCTGGCTGTATACCATCTATAACCGAAATGCCTTCAGTAGGATTCCAGCTTGTACCGTCTGCTGAGAATCTGGGGAAACACAGGGCCCAACAGTGATGGTTTCTTCGTGCCATGCAGGAGATGTGGGCACCCAGGTGCACAAACCTCTCCCCATAATTGAGACTACTGGTTGATGAGAAGCAGTGTCTCTAAAGAAGACTGTGCAGTTGAGAGCAGTATTCTTAACATCATCCAGCATACAGGGAACAGACCACTCATCTTGTCAAAGCCCCAGAGGTGAAGGTCTTATAGCACATAAGTAATGTCAAATGGAGTCAAGGTCAAGGGGCTGACTTACAACCTGCTTGCCAGTGTCCTACCTTCCTGGATCTGTTGAGTAAAGTGCATAGATAGCTATGGACCAGTAGGGTTATCCAGCTGGTATTGTAATCTCAATCTTAGGGTATTGATGCTGGTGTAAATGGTCTGGTATGTGGGCAGGCAGCTTATACAATCCAGAGAGTATCCAATGTCTCCTTGGCTTGTAGTGTAATGTAACGAGAATTGAAATTGAAGTTCCACACCACTGCTTTCACAATAGTGATTATTAATATTATTGCTATTATTAGTACTATTATATATATTTTTATGATTGTATAATGCATGGTTCAAGTTATACATATCAGTGTTGAGATTTATTTTACCCAATTTTTTTATATATTTGTTCCTTTTAGGTTAATATATCTCACAGAGTGAATCATTTTATTAATGGTGACAATTAATGTTATTGTGGGTTTTTTTTTCTTTTTTAAAACAATATAGTTTAGTACCTATGTTCTCATTTTTGTGTATTAATGTTGACACTTCATATACTATTAAATATTTGGTTTTAATTATGACCTCATGCAGGGGATATTGTTTTTGATATCAGATTGATCTGGAGATTTTGTTATGTTCTTTCTAGCCCTGATGAGGGGGGTGCTCTCAGACCTCCGAAGCGCATTGTCTACTTTTTGGAATGTACAATAAAGTTGTATCTGGGCCTCTTAGCAGTGGTGTGGCACTTCAGTTTCAATTATTGTTACCTTCCTGAAACTTGTTTCTGAATTTCTGTGTCCCTCAATGGTCATTCGAGAAATATACTAGTGTCTGCCACATTTACACACTCTGTGTCTGAGTCCATGATACTGACTGACAGCACAGCTTATGGGGAAGTAGAGCGTGAAAAGTTTCCACTTATCGATGGAAAGTGAACTGCTTTTCCATGTTCAGAATAATCAGCCGCAGCATGTTGAGGAGAAGCGGTGGGAGACGCAGAAGAACTAATATATAACCACACATAAGCAGGACAGAGATGTAAAAACAGTATACATTTTTTGTTTATTAAAGTTTTCAGATCATCAACATTTTTAATGCGTGGATTAGGCTGTTTTAGAGGTCTGCTGTGATCATGTATTTGACTTTCCATTACACAAAGGCAGATTTACCATTTAAAAAATAACTGCGGCTGGTAGAACCGGATTTTAACCACTTGCTGACCAACCAACACATTTACTGCTGGCCAGCAGCTTGAGCAGGCACTGCAATGTACAAGTAGGTCACCCCACTTATGCACACTGCACGCCTGGGACTGGAAACAGCGTATTGTGTTGTTCAGTATTGGTTGCTCTGATTGGTCCAGATACCACGTGATCGCTGTGCAATCACATGTCACCTAGTAAACAACAGTCATGAATGGAATCTATTCTTGACATCATTGTGATGATCTGTGATTGGTCACCAGTGATCTCATGGTACTTGGGCCATGTGATAGCTGTGGCCAATTACAACATTACAATGTAAACAACGAGTCATGAATGAAAGCCATTTATGACAGTTCAAACAATTGCTGTTTCAGTGATCACCACTGTAACAAGTAATTAGTGTTATATTTATATAAAAAAAAAAAAAAACAATCCCTGAACCCCCCTTTCAAGTAGTACACTAATGACAGTGTGTAAAGAAAAAAAAAGTTAAAGAAAACTAAATGTTAAAAATATTAATACAAATTGTATTTATTTTGCATACTGTCACCAGTCAGTATCCCTGATTACCACCATAGCACTGGTGCGGTACTGCTCCGGTGACAGTACAGTGGGGAAAATAATTATTTGATCCCCTGCAGATATTGTACGTTTGCCTACTTACAAAGAAATGAAGGGTGTATCATTTTTAACATAGGTGTATTTTAAATGATAGAGACAGAATATCAACAAAATATCCAGAAAAAAACATCAAACAAATGCTATAAATTAAGTTGCAGTTCAGTGAGAAAAATAAGTATTTAATCCCCAAACAAAACATGACTTAGTACTTGGTGGGGAAACCCTTGTTGGCTAGCACAGAGGTAAGACGTTTCTTGTAGTTGGTGACCAGGTTTGCAGACATCTCAGGAAGGATTTTGGTCCACTCTTCTTTTCAGATCTTCTCTAAATCCTTAAGGTTTCCTGCCTGGCTCTTGGCAACTCAAAGTTTCAGCTCCCTCCGTAAATCTTATATAGGATTAAGGTCTGGAGATGGACTAGGCCACTCCATGACCTTAATGTGCTTCTTCTTGAGCCACTCCTTTGTTGTCTTGGCTTTATGTTTTGGGTCATTGTCTGTCATGCTGGAAGACCCATCCACGACCATTCTTCAGTGTTCTGGCTGAGGGAAGAAGGTTCTCACCCAAGATTTTACAATACATGGCCCCACCCATTGGCCCCTCAATGCGGCAAAGTTAGCTGTACCTTTTAGCAGAGAAACAGCCCCAAAGCATCATGTTTCCACCTCCGTGCTTGACTGTAGAGATAGTGTTCTTAAGGTCATAGTCAGCATTTTTCTTCCTTCAAACACAGTGCCTCAAGTTAATACCAAAGAGCTCAAATTTGGTTTCATCTGACCACAGAACTTTCTCCCAATCCTTCTCTGAATCATTTAGATGTCCATTGGCATGACAGTACATGTGCCTTTTTGAGGAGGGGGACTCACCGTGTTTGGAGGATGAAAAATGCTGATTATGACCCTAAGAACACCATCCCTACAGTCAAGCATAGAGGTGGAAACATTATGCTTTGGGGCTGTATCTCTGCTAAACATACAGGCCGACTTTGCATCATTAAGGGGCCAATGGATGGGGCCATGTATTGTAAAATCTTGGATGAGAACCTTCTTCCCTTAGCCAGAACACTGAAGATGGGTCATGGATGGGTCTTCCAGCATGACACTGACCCAAAAATACCCCCAAGGCAACAAAGGAGTGGCTCAAGAAGAAGCACATTAAGGTCATGGAGTGGTCTAGCCAGTCTCCAGACCTTAATCCTATAGAAAATGTATGGAGGGAGCTGAAACTTTGAGTTGCCAGGCGACAGCCAAGAAACCTTAAGGATTTAGAGATCTGTAAAGAAGAGTGGGCCAAAATCCCTCCTGAGATGTGTGCAAATCTGTTCACGAACTACAACAAACATCTTACCTCTGTGCTTGCCAACAAGAGTTTCTCCACCAAGTCATGTTTTGCTTGAGGATCAAATACATATTTTACTCACTGAACTGCAACTTAATTTATAGCATTTGTATCATGTGTTTTTTCAGGATTTTTTGTTGATATTGTGTCATTTAAAATACACCTATGATTAATATTATAGACCCTTTAATTTCTTTGTAAGTGGGCAAACTTAAAAAATCTGCAGGGGATCAAATAATTATTTTCCCCACTGTATGTAAAAAAAATACAAATGGGAAATTGTGATCATTTCTTAATATTCCAAGAAATTGTAACAAAAAATTATAACTTCAAAAAACTTGCCATGCCTCTTATTAAATACCTTTGACTGTCTACTTTGCAAAAAGAGGTAATTTAGGGGGTATTTATTACTGTCCTGGCATTTTAGGGCCACAAGAAATGAGAGAGGCCGTCAGTACATCAGGATTGATCAAGATTCAAATTTATCTACCATAGTTTGCAACATTCACACACTAAATAATATACACGGATTTGGGTTACTTTTACCAAAGAAATGTAGCAGATTACATTTTGGCCTAACTTTATGAACAAAGATTGTTTGCCAAATTTTATAACAGAAATGGAAAAAACGTGTATTTTTTTCCCCAAATTTTCCATAATTTTTTGTGTATATACAGTCAGCTCCATAAATATTGGGACATCAACACAATTCTAATCTTTTTGGCTCTATACACCACCACAATGGATTTGAAATGAAACAAACAAGATGTGCTTTAACTGCAGACTTTCAGCTTTAATTTGAGGGTATTTACATCCAAATCAGGTGAACAGTGTAGGAATTACAACAGTTTGTATATGTGCCTCCCACTTTTTAAGGGACCAAAAGTAATGGGACAGATTAACAATCATAAATCAAACTTTCACTTTTTAATACTTGGTTGCAAATCCTTTGCAGTCAATTACAGCCTGAAGTCTGGAATGCATAGACATCACCAGACGCTGGGTTTCATCCCTGGTGATGCTCTGCCAGGCCTCTACTGCAACTGTCTTCAGTTCCTGCTTGTTCTTGGGGAATTTTCCCTTCAGTTTTGTCTTCAGCAAGTGAAATGCATGCTCAATCGGATTCAGGTAAGGTGATTGACTTGGCCATTGCATAACATTCCACTTCTTTCCCTTAAAAAACGTTTTGGTTGCTTTCGCAGTATGCTTCGGGTCATTGTCCATCTGCACTGTGAAGTGCCGTCCAATGAGTTCTGAAGCATTTGGCTGAATATGAGCAGATAATATTGCCTGAAACACTTCAGAATTCATCCTGCTGCTTTTGTCAGCAGTCACATCATCAATAAATACAAGAGAACCAGTTCCATTGACAGCCATACATGCCCACGCCATGACACTACCACCACCATGCTTCACTGATGAGGTGGTATGCTCTGGATCATGAGCAGTTCCTTTCCTTCTCCATACTCTTCTCATCACTCTGGTACAAGTTGATCTTGGTCTCATCTGTCCATAGGATGTTGTTCCAGAACTGTGAAGGCTTTTTTAGATGTTGTTTGGCAAACTCTAATCTGGCCTTCCTGTTTCTGAGGCTCACCAATGGTTTACATCTTGTGGTGAACCCTCTGTATTCACTCTGGTGAAGTCTTCTCTTGATTGTTGACTTTGACACGCATACACCTACCTCCTGGAGAGTGTTCTTGATCTGGCCAACTGTTTTGAAGGGTGTTTTCTTTACCAAGGAAAGAATTCTTCGGTCATCCACCACAGTTGTTTTCTGTGGTCTTCTGGGTCTTTTGGTGTTGCTGAGCTCACCGGTGCGTTCTTTCTTTTTAAGGATGTTCCAAACGGTTGATTTGGCCACACCTAATGTTTTTGCTATCTCTCTGATGGGTTTGTTTTGTTTTTTCAGCCTAATGATGGCTTGCTTCACCGATAGTGACAGCTCTTTGGCTCTCATATTGAAAGTCGACAGCAACACATTCCAAATGCAAATAGCACACTTGAAATTAACTCTGGACCTTTTATCTGCTCCTTGTAAATGGGATACTGAGGGAATAACACACACCTGGCCATGGAACAGCTGAGCAGCCAATTGTCCCATTACTTTTGGTCCCTTAAAAAGTGGGAGGCACATATACAAACTGTTGTAATTCCTACACCGTTCACCTGATTTGGATGTAAATACCCTCAAATTAAAGCTGAAAGTCTGCAGTTAAAGCACATCTTGTTCATTTCAAATCCATTGTGGTGGTGTATAGAGCTAAAAAGATTAGAATTGTGTCAATGTCCCAATATTTATGGACCTGACTGTAGCAAAAAATTAAAATGAACCCAGTGGTGATTAAATACTACCAAAAGAAAGCTCTATTTGTGTGAAAAAAAATATATAAATGTAATTTGCGTACAGTGTAGCATGACCGAGCAATTGCCAGTTAAAGTAGCACAGTGCTGAGTAGCAAAAAATGCCCTGACCATGAAGGGGGTGAAACCTTCCAGAGGTCAAGTCCTTAACCAGTTAACAACCGCCCTATAGTCAAATGACGGCTACAGGGCGGTTGCTTAACTGTGGGAGGGCGTACTATGATGTCCTCCCATAAACGCGCTTCCCGCACACCCCCTGGGGCACGCACCCGAGAGCATCCGTAACCGCCAGGTCCAGGGGACCCATCGCTTCACGGATCGCAGTGAATGGCCTGCTCACAGTGGCCCTTTTCCACGTGATCGCTCCGTCAAATGTAAACAAGCCGAAGGACATTCCGGCTTTTCTCTCCCCTCTCCACACCGATCGGTGCAGTATGAGAGAAGAGGGGGAGAGAGGAGATGCTGTAGTGCTGTGGGCAGGATGTGTAGTGCCCACAGCGCTGCTATGTGACAGGCTGCACCCCCACCATCCATCCAGCCTCACCCAGCCAGGCGTCCTCACCCATCCATGCTCACCCAGCCATGCATGCTCACCCATTCATCCATTCATGCTCACCCACCCAGCCGTGCTCAGTCATCCCCATCTGTACTCCGTCATCCCCATCCGTACTCATACATCCCCATCCGTGCTCAGTCATCCCCATCCGTGCTCAGTCATCCCCATCCGTGCTCAGTCATCCCCATCCGTGCTCAGTCATCCCCATCCGTGCTCAGTCATCCCCATCCATGCTCAGTCATCCCAATCCGTGCTCAGTCATCCCAATCCGTGCTCAGTCATCCCCATCCGTGCTCAGTCATCTCCATCCATGCTCAGTCATCCCCATCTGTGTTCATCCATGGCTTATTTGTGCCTCATTCATGCTCATCCATACTACATCAGTTCTCATCCGTGACACATCCATGCCACTACAGTGCCCATCCGTGCCACCACATTGCCTCACAATAATGTAAAAGGTAGTCATATTAGATTTGAACTGTATGCCCCTAGAACACCTGATGGTGCTCCCTGCACCCAGCTGGGCATCCTCACCCAGCCATGCTCACCCATCCATGCATGCTCATCCACCCAGCCATCCATGCTCACCCAGCCAGCTGTGCTCTTCCATCCAGCCATCTGTGCTCATCCATCCCCATCCGTGCTCATTTGTGACACATCCATGCCACTACAGTGCCTATCTGTGCCACTACAATGCCCACCCGTGCCTTTACACTGTCCATCCGTGCTACTACACTGCCCATCTGTGCCACTACAGTGCCTATCCATGCCACCACATTGCCTCACAATAGTGTAAAAGGTAGTCAAATTATATTTGAAATGTATGCCCCTAGAACACCTGACGATGCCTACTGCATGTTGGGCCTCTGTATGTGGCCAGGCTGTGTAACACATGTGGTATCGTCATACTCGGAAGGAGTAGCAGAATATATTTTGGGGTGTAATTTTTACATGCTATGTGTTAGAAATATTGGATACAACTTTTCATTTTCATTGCACATTTTCCAAAAACTTGTGGAAAAAATTACATGTTCAAAAGACTCATTATGCCTCGTAGAATATATGTTGGGGTGTTTGCTTTCCATTGTCCTGGTGCTCCAGCACCTTCAAAAGTGCAAGTGGCAGTCAAGAAATTATATGTGCAATTTATGCTCCTAGAACGCCTGTTGACGCTCCCTACATGTTGGGCCTCTGTATGTGGCCAGTCTGTGTAAAAGTCTCACGCAGGTGGTACCGCCATACTCAGGAGGAGTAGTAGAATGTGTTTTGGGGTGTAATTTGTGTTATGCATATGCTGGGTCTGAGAAATAACCTGTTAATATATGACAATTTTGTGAGGAGAAAAAAAAATCTTCCTTTGGCAAAGAATTGTGGGAGAAAATTACAACTTCAAAAAACTCACCATGCCTCTTACTAAATACGTTGGAATGTCTACTTTCCAAAAAGGGGTCATTTGGGGGATATTTGTGCTTTCCTGGCTTATTAGGGTCTCAATAAATGAGAAAAGCCATCAGTACATCATGTGTGATCAATATTCAATGATTGGCGCCATAGCTTGTAGACTCTATAACCTTCACAAAGACCAAATAATAAACACAAATTTGTTTTTTTACCAAAGATATATAGCAGTATAAATTTTGGCCAAAATTTATGAAGAAAAATTACTAATTTGCAAAATTTCATAACAGAAACAAAGAAAAATGCATTTTTTACAGAATTTTCGGTCTTTTAATTATAGCGCAAAAAATAAAAAACCCAGTGATGATTAAATACCACCAAAAGAAAGCTCTATTTGTGTGAAAAAAGGACATTTTCATATGGGTACAGTGTTGCATGACTGAGTAATTGTTATTCAAAATGTGAGAGCACTAAAAGCTGAAAATTTGTCTGGTTGTTAAGGGGCTTTAAGTGCCCAGTGGTCAAGTGGTTAAACACACCATTTTTAAAATTGTAATTAAATTTGTTAAGCCAACTATGGGCTTTCAGGTTATCAATTTAGAGTTAACCACAAGTGATGGCCATACAATGATTGTGCTCACTCTGACATTGGCTACAATACCCCACTTGTGTGGCACAGCTGTAAATGATTGCACCACACAATACCCCACTTGTGTGGCACAGTTGTAAATGATTGCACCACACAAGTGAGGTATTGCTGAACATCAGAGTGAGACACTAATTATTTGGCCATCTCACCCATGGTTATCTCTAAACTGATAACCTATAGAGAATTTTAAAGCATTATCTGTGGACAATTTTGGGTACTTAAATTTGTTGCTGTTTCATAGGCACACCCAATTTTAGGGCTTGACATATGTTGGGTATCTATTTATTCATTGCAACCTCATTGTTTCTATTTTTATTGAAAAACTCAATACATACATAATATATGAAGTTTGGTGTCTCATTATTCATTTTCTTTCTTTAGTTCATGTGGTGATGGATATGTCACTTTGTTACCTAAAGCAACCCAGGGATTTCTGTTGCATCACTGTGGAGTCCAAAGAGGTAAGTGCTCATTTGCTATAAAGACTTGGGCCCCTTTCTCACATACGGACCAATTAGGTCTGTCTGACAGTTTTTCAGCCAGACCTGATCGGGCCCATCCATTGCTCTCTATGGAGCAGCAGATGTCAACGGATGTGTGTCTGTTGACATCCGATCTTGTCCGCTAAAAACAGCCGGATGGGGATCCATTCCCCATTCATCTGGCGGATCGGATGGAAACAGACGGTCCGTTTCCATCCAACAGCCCAAAGAGGACAGAGATGTGCAGAGCAGACACGGACCTGTCACCCGCCTGCTCAGCAGGGGCGGCCCGTCCATTATGGGCGCAGGAGAGCCGCCTCCCCTACCCCTTCCATCGCCTCTCCTATCCATGCACCCGGGCCCCGTTTTCAGGACGCCGGGATGCATGAATTACAATTGCGGCGGTGGGCGGGAGTGTTTTTTTTGAAGAACAGAGGTTCTAATAGGCTTCAGAATAGAGTGGGCTGTGAGTGCAGACAGAATGCTCACGGCCCACTCAGGACCTCCTCCTGGCCAATCAGGTAATGGATTTGGCACTCATCCCCTGATTGGCTGAAAGCACAGGTGGTCCTATTGGATGCCTAGGAGGCATGATGGAAGCCGCCATGGAGGACACGGAGCTGCTGCACACTACCCGCCTAGATGGGGTAAGTGCAGCGGTAAAACTGTGGAGGAGAGGTGCCGGTGGTTGCCAGTTTGATCCACCAGTGTGAAAGGGGCCTTGGTTGTTTGTTACAGATGAAATTTAGCTCTACTACAGTACAGTACTACAGTTTTAATAAGTTAACTATGTTTTAGGTGTGGTTGTCATACCATACAAGGCTGCCTTACACCCTTCCTGTAAGCAATGTTCTAAATTGGTTGCATCACTCACAAATATTTTTTTGGGTGGGTGTGGTAAATGTAGCATCTTCATGGTATTTGTAACCCAAATTAAGTGAAGAGTTTGGTACCATTTAGTCTATGGTGACAGCCCTAAAATGTCACTGATACTGTCAGACTAAATAGAATCACGTTATTTTTACCTAAATATTAAACAGATTGTATTAAAGAGCTAATTAAATTAAGATGGTGCTGACTTTTTTTCCTACCATCACTGATCAGGCCTGGTGCAGTGCTGGTGGGACATATATAAATGTATCTGATTAAATGCATAGGATGGGTTGGGGTTTTTTAATCTGTGCACAAAAGTAGTAGTTAATGAACTCTCATTGCAATTTTTTTTACATTGTTCTGCCCCCAGTGGGACAACGTATATGTAGTACTTAGTCCCATATAGCCAGGTGCTTCCCAAGTCAATTTATGAGGTCCAACCTGCTTCCCTTCCCCTGCGGCTGACCAGACAGCTAGGAAGGAGACTCACTGTAATAGCAGCTTGTCTCAGCTCAGAGCAGTTTCCCCAGACAAGCTGCAGGAAGAGGACTGCAGAGAGATAGGAAGCTGGACCTTCCCTTTCACTGTTCCTCTTGTGTTGGGAAGGCAATCGGAGCAGAGACAAGTTGCCGTTATGATACATCCCCATCCTTCCTAGCCGTTGTCGGATTGGCTACAGAGGAAGGGGAAAAGACAGGTCGGATATCATAACTAAACTAAGGAAGCACCTAGCTTCAGGAGATGAAAGTACTAAATGGACTTTCCCATGGAGGGCAGAAAAACATGATAGTTTTTTAAGCCAGTCATTTTTCTGGTGTAAGTAAAAAGACGCACGCTACACACATTTTTCACAGCTCAGCTGTTCTCTGACAATGTGTTTTTATTACACAGGAGAAATGTCACAGTTTGTGCTTCCAGTCAGTGCATAACGAGTCCATGCCGCGTCCTACTAAGGATGTTGTAAGGGGAGAGATCCTGCCCAGTGCCTGGATATTGCAGCCCGATAGCAGCAATGGAGAAACAGTCACACGGGTCATTTATATGGTCCAGGTAAGAACTACAAGCTGTACAAGTATAACCCCTGGTTTTTAGGAAACAAATTCTACAGTTGCCAGTTTCACCCCATTATCTATGGGAGGCAAAGAAAAAACTGCTTTATTGCTGTAGGCAATGTACAGTTCCTAATGTAAGTGATTTGCAAAATTTGGAAAGTTAATAGAGCTGAAGAGAACTTCAACACCCATTGGTATTGATCTATCAGTTATACATTCAGAATGACATCCATGGACAAAGAGAAAACATCATAGTGCACACTGCTATTTACTTACAGTATTTACAAGTAGTAAAGTGTTTCGCTCACATATATGACAAACAATGCATGTCACAAGCCCCAATCTGCAGCAGGTATCGACCAGGAAGCTTCTTTAATGACAACATGGGCTGGCCCAGCGTAATGATGTCGGCAGCCACGCCCAACATGCATTGCACCCTTCCAGACTTTATCAAAGGTAGTTACCTTATAAATTAAGGACAGGTGGACAGGATGGAAACGTGGCTCTCGGCCCAAATCCAAATTAGCTCCTCTTCTTCCTCCTGAGTTTTCAAATGTAGTTGACTTGATTCCTTACTAGTGATTGATAAATACGCCACCCACGTGGCAATTAGGACCAGATCTAGCCTGTATGATGTGGAGGTGCAGTAAAAGGTGTTGGGGGTGCAGCAGAGAATGGGAGGTTAGCAGGGTAGTATACAGAAACCAGAATCGGTAGCGCAGAGGACAAGGGTCAACGGTTTGTAGGGCTCTGTACAGTGGATGAGCAGGGCAGTGTGTAGTGGGTCAGCAGGTGAGTATTCAGGAGTCAGCAAGGCAGTAAATAGCGGTCCCTGCGCCTTTTCCAAAAACGCATCTGTATGGAAACCAGTGTGGTTCCCAGTGCATGTGGGTGCCATTAGGACTAATGGTACCCCCATACATTTCCTAAGCAGTGGTGTGTTTCACTCTGTGGGTGCAAGAAGACCTGCAATTACATGCCTTCCCGCACTTGCCTGGCCTAAGTGCTAACTGGACCTGAAGCTCCTGGAAGAACAGGGGGTGGGAGATAGATGTGGTAGAAGAGGGAGGGAGATGGAGACAGTTCAGTGAACGGCTCACTCACCCAAGGCTAGTATTTGACAGCTCACTCGGGGGCATCAATCATGCATCCAGATGTGGCTGCCACTGCTGTACTTTAAATCACCCACAGGCACCGCACCGGCTGCATGCTGGGGTTTGGAGTATAGGCAGGGCAAACACAGGAATAGGGGTGGTTGGAGGCAGAACTCTCTTCTCTTCTTGCAGGGGGGGGGGGGGTTCTGTGGGAGTTAGACACTCAGGGGTGGCTGGCTACAGCTGTGAAGGGTAAGTTTATGGATAGCTTCTCCTGATGGACAGGCAACCACAGCAATGCTGCCCCTAAAAAGGCAAAAGAAGACAAATAAAACATCCAGGAGCTTATTCGTAGCATCCTTAAAGACTGGCACATTGTTCACAGGGACTGCTGGATCCACAGCCAGCATACTACATTTTTTGCAAAACTTGCTTTTATTGGATAGTGTTCAACAATGTTGCCAACCGTCCATAGTTTTACGGACAGCCAGTAAAAACAAGTCTTTATCCCCCCCCCACCCATAATTATGCCAAAAGTGCCTGTAAAATTGCAGTGACCTGGTCAGCTGGGAACTGTGCATGCGCAGTTCCCAGAGCGGGCAGATCCAAGCCTGGATTCGGCTGGCGCCGCCTGGACTCGGGGGCAGAATTTGAGGTAGAGCTGACGGTGTGCTACTGCTGGTAAGGCGAGTGATGTCATGACACATCCGCCGCTGCCAGAATTTAAAAACGGTCACAGGAGCTGAGCAGACGGAATGGAGGAGCCCTCATGGTCGTGACTGGTCTGTCCTGAGTGGAGTGCGGACGATATTCCAGATTCCACAGGCACAACATCACAGCCCAGGCAGCCACAGCACGAATGGACCAACCCAGACCAGGCAGAAAAACAAGGCAAGTCTGCATTCTCAGGGATGGTGAGATGGGCAGGGGGGGGATGGTGTCAGGAGGGATGGTGACAAGAGGGATGGTGTGATGGTGGCAGGAGGTTATGGAGGGATGAAGACAGGAGGTCTTTAGAAGTGGGGACATAGATTTTGGTGATCCTAGTGGCTACCAGGGATTTCACCTCACTTTCTGTGGTGGTTACGGAACAGAAATTAAGGGGAAATCTCTCCAGTTGGACATAAGTGACAAAAGCTTATTATATCAAAAATAACATAAATATTTTTTTGTTTTACCTTGCTATCTACCTTAAATCACATTGCTATTTGCATAGTGTACTTGTTTGTTGCCTAAATACTGGAATTTGCACTTACAACTGTAATTTTGTAACTTTTGTAGAATGCCAGTAAAAACTTGGGTGTGCCAGTAAATTTCAATCTGGTAGGTTGGCAACACTGGAGTTTGAGACAATCCTGGGCCCTGGGGGCTTCTCGAGACTCCTCAGAGGAAAATTATCCAACTTCTTTAATCTCCTGGGACCCCACTTCTTCTTTCAAATTTGTATCCTCGGCGTTTTCATCCTCCAATAGGGGTGGGGGGCGCTCCAGGAGAACAATACTACTTATATGGTCTAATGGAGCAAGGACACTAGCTAGCTGGTGTTGTGAGCTGCCAATAGCCATGAAAATTCCTCCTTTTGAAGCAAAAGAACTGCCGAAAAGTTCCCCCAGATAGGGTAGAAACCCCAGTCAGGTGTAGGGAATCGGAGAAACCAATGGGAGCTGTGGTTAGGTTCCTCTGTGAGGGAATTTGGGAACCAACTCCATCCTATTTACCCAACTCTCTGCCCTCACTGTGACATGGCCTGTTGACATTGCATGGACCCTGAGGTGTATAATAGTGTACGAGGTATGTCTATTAAATAACGAGACTGTGATCCCACCTAGTAAACAAAGTAGTCAGAACTGGTTATAACTGCATACAAGCAGCAACCCTGTATGACGTTCAGTTGATTGTGAGTTGCCATTCAGTTTGGTTGTCTTTTCTGTAGTGTGCCGAAAAAATGCTACATTTAAAAAGTGAGAAAATGGTTTCATTCTTCACCAGGACAATGCGCCTGCTCACATAGCACATTCACTTTTGTGAAGCAGTGTTTGACCGACAAGCACATTAGTACACTTGAACATCCTCCATATTTGCTTGATTTAGCACCATGCAACTTTTATCTTTCCCAAAAGTTCAATCAGTGCTTAAAGGGACACATTTTGAGTCAGTTGATGCTGTAAAGAAGAAATGGCCAGATGTGTTGAAACAGCTGACAAATTGATTTTCTCCATGCTGTCAACCAGTGGAAAACAAGACTACAGCAATGTATTAGTGCAATGGGGAATATATTGAAGGGGACAAGCATTACATTTGTAATACATATAAATAAAAGTGCGCTATTTAAGTGACGCACCTTGTATATGGGCTACAGTCAGCTGAGAGATGCGAGCTTAAGAACACACTGATGTACCACCTCCACAAAGGTACAACTGTACCCAGTCATAGAGAAGTTTACTGGCCTTGGTCAGTGATCCACCCAGAAGGTGTAGCACTGCTGCATCTCCTGTGTCCAATCTTTGATAAGAAGTGTTGGTTACTGTTATGGCCATGTCTCATCACAACTCTTTTCAATGTGGTTATTACATGTGCAGTATATTAAAGGATTTTCCTATAGCATGTCTTTACAGCTTACAAAAAGTATACATTTTATTACAATCTGCTGCTGTGCATAGTCGATTTTTTTTTTTTTAAAGGAAAAAGCCCTGTAGTGTGTTCCAGCACTGCACTCCTTATGTCCATGGCAGCAAAAGGGTTAAAAGAAAAAACAAAGTAACATTGATGTATATGGCCAGCCTTCCATTTGCCTTTTTTTTTCTTTCCAGGCTGATCTTGGAGCTCCAGCTATTCCCTCCAGGCTGCTTGGTGTGGTCAGCAAGCGGCAGCCTCTCGTGCTTTCAAGTCTGGCCAATTTCTTCTCTAGGTAACAAAAAACTGTATAATCATCAGCACAAAGGACTGTAATAGTTCCAGAATCACTGTCACAGAACGGGGATAGGATTCTTGTGACCCCAAGTACAGTATGCCAGTAGCACACATTCTTATAGGATTTGGCAGCTATCAAGCTTGTAAGACAATCATTTCTTTAGTTGATTTTATTGCCTGTGGGTGCTTCAAAAAATGATTTGAAAAACTCTGTTTTACACTATGAAACTTGCATGAATGAGGACAGTGGTGTGTTGGCTACACAGAAGGACTTTATTGTAGGGCAGAGGCAGTTAGTGTTACTAAACCCAGCATTCACTATATCTGGTCTCCCACAGTACACAGAAATTATTTTAGTAAATATAAACTGCTAAATGCCTTTTTTTCATCAGCAATATATAGCAGTCTCGTGACTTCTATGAGTGTTCAGCCAAACACTGGTTAAAGCTTGTAGGAGTTTTTCCTGACTGTCCTATGAGACTGCAAGACCCCTGACCCTCTGTCTGGACAGTGCTGATTGGCCCATGCTGAACACATGCATCCTTCCAAGAATAAAAACCTCTCTAGCAATACACACCAAACTGTGCATGTGCAGCCTGACTCCTATAGACTCTGTTATTAGGAAATTATTATGAATCAGTGAAAGGAGGGGAATCAAAGAAAGCAAGGATCAAGCAGCCTTTTTACACAATGTGGGGGATTAACCCCTTAGGTTTCACAGTGAGTATAACAAGCATGCTTTACTGTATATACAGACTGATTTTACTGTTATGGGTTTAGTAACACTGTAAGGTTGCTTAGGCATTTTCAACGAAGGAAGTAGGAACTATTGATCAGACAGTGGGTGGGGAACTGTCTCAGGAAGTCTGCGTTGCCAATATCACTGTGATTTTCTTTTAATTCTTTCATATGCTGGTTGCTATGGAAAAACAGATAAACTAACCGGTTATTTATTTATAAGCTGGGTTTAAGTAGTCATCTAATGAAATCCTTTTAGTATGCATCTATTTTGTGCAGTGGTTGCAGAATATAGGCTCCAGTCATTCTGACAATGCTGTATGAAGGCTTCTGCAAATTAAATCTACGGGCAGGAATAAAATCAATTTGTCAATCTCTTTCCACAAAAGCCTAATTGGCTCTCAGAATACCTAGATGATGGCTGATTGGATGCAACCACTTTTATCTGTCAATGTTCCACCAATCTCCTTCAGCTTTCAATCAAGGGATGTTTGCTCAGTGGATTGGCCCTGTCAGATTGCTTTCTGCTCTAATTTCAGCCTCTTCCTTAGGGCCCAGCCAAAATACATACAGTGAGGGTTATTTACTAAAACTAGAGTGTGCAAAATGTAATGCAGCTCTGCAGGGAAACCAATCAGATTCCAGTTTTTATTGTCAAAGCTTAATAATGGCTCTCTTGCTCCTCTCCAGAACCTCTCCCGTCCTCTGGAACTCCCTACCCTAATCTGTCTTGGCTATCTCCTACTCTAAAAACTTAAAAGCGCAGGGTATAACATCTGACATCAAAGATCCATCAAGTGCAATCAATAATGATCCAGGGAGGACCTAACAGGTGGTCTACAGCACATGATCCCTGATAGGGAAAAATACACCCCTCACAGCGGTGCTCCGGTTCACTTAAATCCTTACAGGCTCCTACAGACTCTCAAACGAGTATTCCCAATGATATAAAGGCATAAAATAAGAATCAAAGTGCTCTCTGATCGCTTAAGAACTTTTTCTTTATAAGTAAAACTCACATTTCACCAGTAATAAAAACGCTTGTATACATGTCTCTCCTGTGTCACTGGAATCCCGATGGGCGCTGTACAGCGGCGGGTGACTTTTCCCCCCCCCCCCCCCATATGCATTACGTTCAGATGAACTTCATCAGCTGGGGAGTGACCACTGATTAGCACATGATTAGGCCCTGGTGCCACCATCATCTGATCTGTACTAAAGACCCCATTCACACTTAGATTTTTGTCTTCAGATTTACCAAAACCATATAATACGAGGTCAAACCTTAAGTGTTTCAATTTGTATGCAATCAGGCAGGCCCTTGCACTAGATGGTTTTGGTAAATCTGAAGACAAAAATCTGCAGAAAATCTAAGTGTGTATGTGAAATAAGTGTGAAGGTGGAGGCAAACATGGACTTTAACGGTACATAACACCAATTGGCTAGATAAAAATATTTTATTATTTATACCTCTTCTTAAAAAAGACATACATAATGCCCTACAGAGACAGGCTAAACACCACATACATAACAATTAGAAAAATACTCACACACTTGTATGTATATATGTGGTCCAGTCACTCAGCACAGAAACCTCAGCTGCCCATGAAAGCAAATGTGCATGTTACATTCCACCACCTTTATTGCCACACCTGTTACATGAGAGCAAGAGGTTCCATTAACTCTTTCTGATGTAGCATAACAAACAATTTTATAGTAAAGCCAGAGGGAGCAATTTCCAGGTTTGGCAAAAGGTGCTGTTTAGTGCACGCTGTCGCCGGGAAAGCCATACATAGAAACGGATTGTATCTTCACCAACAATAGAAAACGCACAACCAAAAATGATCTCTACTCAGTCAGATCTTAGGTAAAGTCTTCAATGTGTTAGCTTACTTGAATGTAATGGAAAAGTGACTTAACTATCCATGGCTTTTTTTTTTTTTTGGGGGGGGGGGCGCAGAGTTTCTTTCTATGCATACAGAAAAATGCGCACTTTTAAAATACTGTCCAAGGCACACATGGAAAACCAGTTTTAGCTGCGACTGGAAAGGTGCTCTTTAAATTAGGGAGATTTCCAAATATGACAAGGTACGGATCAATGCTGTATTGTATGTAATGCTGACTGTAAAATGAATTCTTATATGTAGGATGACATTTTCTAGCTAGAGTTTTCCTCAAATCACAGTATTCTATGTAAATAGTTTTATTACCAGCTGTAGTCTGCATACAGGTAGCTTTGGAAAAGATGTGGCTAGTTTTGTGGTGTACTATATTACCAGACCAAAATGCTGTGTAGTCAGCGGAGCCAAAGGCCATGTCCCCTGGAAGTAATGTGTGGACAGTAGAAATACTGCCATCATCTATAGCGTGAGTCAGCAACCTGTAGATCACAGACAGGTGACTGGTAGATCAGTCTGGGCTTGCTGACCCGCCATTCCAGAGCATCAGAGTGCAATGCAGAGTTGGAACTGTAGTAGGGAGCAGGAGCTGCATAAGCTGATGCCTCCTCTGTAGTGTCGGCTCCTGTCCCATGCGGAGTGATACCAACTGCACTCCGCCTCTTATCCCAGCTATTGGACTCCAGTGTGGTGCCAGCAGCAGGAAAGAAGAAATCTTCAGGTCAGTGTGAAGCAATACACTGAGCATAATAGTATAGGGCTGTTTTCACACTGAGGGTGCAATGTATGTGCAGGTTTGCTGCACTTAGCCATAGACTTTATTATATCCTGCTGTTTTACCACCCTCCAACTTTTACGTGTGAACGTGCCCTAAGGGTGCTGATGCCGAATGCAACTAAGGGCTCATTCACAAGTGCAGCAGTCACCGCTGCTCCTATGGAAAGCAATCCATAGGAACAGCGTGTGTTGACAGGTGGTGAGGAGGCAAAATGTTGCCTTCTCACCACCTGATCTAAACCCATGATTGCCATGCAATTAGTTTTAAATCTGGTATAAGGAAGTGACACTGCGCCTGGGGATCTTTTTTCAGGTAGATCTCCACCTCTTTAAGGTTGCCTAACCCTGATCTATAGCAACCAAGCAATCTTCATTTTATTATCAAATCTAAACTGGGGAGACAAAACAAGAATGCTTTTTACTTAAAGATCCAAGCTTCCTTCCTGTAGTTTTCAAAAATAAGCCCAATTGTTTATATAAAATTTAGAAATAAACATTTACTGACCAGAGAACAAGTAGGCAGAGAAAGGCTTATTAATATACTCAAACTCTTCTGACCTGCTTATGGTTCAATAATTCAAATATTGAAGCCGCAGGAAGAGGGATTAGCAATGACCGCCCCATATTTTGCTCTATAGTATTTCCTTACCCAACAATCACTGATTGGACAAAGTGCCACCCCACTTGCAGATTAAAAGAAAATGAATATGGTGCATTATTGTTGCCATTAAGATTTCAAACCAAGTACACTTGTGCATGTTTATTCTTGGCTTGTAAACATGAAGAATATCACAATCAGTAGGCCTTTCCTAAGCGTCTGCAAAGCTTAACCCAGCAATCTCCCATGACTTCCTAAACATCGATTGAAGGGTGCAAAATATTTGTTAAAGGATTTTTTTTTCTTTTTTATATAGTGCAGTTGTCACTTCATTTCTCCTTCCACCATCAGAGTGGTAGTCACCTAACAAAATATTTACTTCCAGCCCTGCTCCCAAATTCTTCATTGTAGGTCCTACTCACCCCCTCACAGCTTTGAAATGCTCCACCCACTTATCTGACCATCCACTTGCCTTTAGCATCACTTCACTATTTTTCACTGTGCAGCCCTGCAGTGGAAGTCTGTTCTTGGTTCCACCTCCTTACTCACCTAGAATTGTGATGGGCAGACTCACCAAACAATCAAGAGGTAGTACCATGTTCCAACTTCCAAGTTGGAATTTCAAGGATTTAGGAACTCCCTGGGTGCTCGGTCTGCATGTTTTGTTACACTGTTTTAGGGACTATGGCTACACAAAATGGATGCATCGCCTGAAAACATTGACAATGAGATTTAGAAATCCAGCAAATTATTTAAACCTGGTAGTGTCCACAACTATTACTTAGCTAAGAATATTGCTTAACGTAACTGCGCTCTTAGCACTGTACAACACAATTTTGTTATTATAAAAGGACAAACTTCACCACGTGGAAAGAATTCTGAAGGATACAGTTTTCTGTACAGCAAAAAGTTTATTTTTATATAAAATGTATACAGTTTTTTTATGTTTACAATATAATTTATTTATATATGTATATGCTTGCTTTGGATTTACGTTTGTAATCTATCCCTGTATTAAAAAACATGAATGCAAAGATTTGAATCAATTTGTGCCTGTGTGTGTTTATTTTGCTACCGCAATACAGTAAACAGATATATGAAAATATACATCACCTACATATACAGGTGTACAAAAATATACACAGTACATCATTTTGGGTTCTGAAGTGTTTTAAAAAAAAAAGGGGATTTTATTATAACTTACCGTAAAATCCTTTTCTCCGAGTTCACTGACAGACGCAGCTCTTCTTGACTTTGTGGGGTTTTATGTTCGTCTTACCAGGAGTTAACTAGGCAGGGAAAGAGTTCAGCTGGCCCCTCCCCTGGGGGCCGTCCTCCTTTCCTACAATAAAACCCCCCCTCACAGAGGACTCTCCAGTTTGTACACAAGCCGTACCAAAAAAGAGCCCAGAGGGGTGGGTGCTGCGTCTGTCAGTGGTGGACATATACATC
>BLSH010552894.1:55100-66925 GCA_018402905.1 Glandirana rugosa | reverse complement strand
TCAATCTGGTCTTCTAGTGTTTCAGGGTACAGACCTCCTCTTACTTCTACTGATACTTCCCGACGGTCGACACACCTCGTCCTTCTGAGACATCGTTTCCTTCTCTTTCTGTCGCCGCGGAGATTCACGTTATTTAATTAAATAATCTGTGTCTATTTGTACCACTACCACAAGTGAGTGTTTTAATCGGTCCTTTTTGCGTACCTTTGTTCCAAGTGGACGACCTAGGGGTCACACCTCCGTGCGAGGTTACCGCAGACATGGGACTTTGTGATCTTCTGGTCTAACTCGTACACCATCCCTGGTACTGTATGTTTCCCATACATGGCCTCTGTGGTATGTGAGCGCAGTGTTTATCACTTTGTGTTACATCTTTACCGAGATTGGTGATGCGGTGTGTCAGGATGACACACCACAACAACGAACGCTGCGCACCCCCGTGGTCACGCGATCGCTGCTTATCCTGCTGAGCATCATATGAAGTCCAGTCAGGATAACAACCACTTTGCACAGGTCATATTGCTATATGGCGTGAGGCAAGTGGTTAAGGATAATTTGTACAAATGTCTGGAGGCTTTATGCTAGCCATCTTTTTACTGGTAGTGCCAAAGTATTATTAACTCCAATTTTGTTTAAAATTGGGTGATCAAATCCTATTGCAGGGATTTTAATAAACTTTGTTACAGAGTCCTACCTGTTACTGTTCTGAAAGAATATCTTTTCGTTAGATCAGGTCTTATGCAGCGCGGATTCTAAATGGAAGTGACTTTTTTGTTTTTGATCAGCTGATGCCCTAGCAGGGCTCTAATGTGAACTTGTATTTAAATTACAATATTGGTTGAGTCGCAATTGTGTGGTTTTTCTTTTGTTTGTTTTCTGTGAAAGTGGAGTTCCTCTTTAAGGTCTGGGCCTGTTGCATGTCCAAAGGAGGAATTATGCTAATAGACATACTGAATTGAAACTTGGAGGATCTTCACAGCAACACAGAGACATGGCAACACCACACGTCAGGAGGGCTCTGTGATTGGCCCTCCTGATCACATGACGGGTGTGCCAATCACAGCCGTCATATAAGTGTAAACACAGTTGTTGGTAAGGGCTGTCAAATCTTCCTCTCCTCACACAGAGCCGTCAGTGAGGAGAGGAAGATACGATCTGTACTGCAGCCGGGAGATTAGTGGGTTTTTAGCTGTTTTGTCTGCTTCTGACCACTGATCACCGCCAGCTAGTGTCCCCAAACACATTTCCCGTCAGTGTCCCCAAACACATTTCCCGTCAGTGTCCCCAAACACATTTCCCGTCAGTGTCCCCAAACACAGTGAAAAACACCCAGTGAACATCAGTCTGTGGTCATCTGGCACAACTGTCTGATCATCTGGCTCACATCTGCCCATTATCATGTGGCGCACATCTGCCCATTATCATGTGGCGCACATCTGCCGCACATCTGTCAGTAATAATCTGCCACATCTGCCCATCTGGCACATCTCCCAGTATTTGGCACATCTGCTCACCATCTGGCACACATGTCAGTAACAATCTGCCCATCATAATCTGGCACATCTGCCCATCATATTTTGGCACATATGCCCATAATTATCTGGCACATCTGCTCATCTGATACATTATCTGGCACATCTGCCCATCTGGTACATTATCTGGCACATCTGGTACATTATCTGGCACATCTGCCGCACATCTGTCAGTAACCATCTGGTACATCTGCCCATCATAAGACACATCTGCCGATAATAATTTGCTACATCTGAAACACATCTGTCCGTAATAATCCGCCACATCCCAGTGATCAATATCTTTCACATTTCACTTTTTGCCTGCTTCCTGAACTGATCATTTGCCCTGCCATTGTACAGCACAGGGGTCTCACATATGTGAGGGGGCTCCAGAATAGATTTTCAGAGTGGAAAAAAACTTTTTCTCCAGATTTTTGTTCTCTCGGATTAGGGTCTGGAGACTCGGAGGCTTCAAAGAGATTTGGGTCGGAAGAAGCCTCTACCCCTGTTCTCAGGTCTTACCTGACTGAGGCCTGAAGCCTTATAGTGCTGCCTCCTGAACTGACCATACCTCTGCCTGCCACCCAAACTGTCCATGCCTTTGCCTGCCACCTGAACTGGCCATGCCTCTGCCCAGCTACCTGAAATGCCTGCTTATGGACCATGTTCTTGCCAGGACCAATACTTTGGCTTATCTCTGACTGCTGCCTAGACAATTCCTGGACATTTCCTTTGGCTGTGTGGACCAATGCTTTGCCTGCTCTGGGACGGTATTACTGTCTGCTAAAACTACAGGTAATCCTTTTTTTACCCTTTGCTCAGCAGAATGTATTTTGGGGTGTAATTCTTGGTGTGAACATGCTATGTGTTAGAAGCCTAAAGGTGCTATTTGCACGTTGGGCCTCTGTATGTGGCCAGGTTGTGGAAACGTCTCACACACGTGGTATCAACATACTCAGGACGAGTAGCAGAATGTACAGAAAAAGCAGAAAAAAATTGTTTTCATTTTCTTTTTACATTTTCCAAAAACTTGTGGAAAAAAATGACGTGTTCAAAAGACTCATTATGCCTTGTAGAATATACATTCTAAAATTGGGTAATTTTGGGGGTAATTCCATTGTCCTGGAGCTCCAGGGCCTTCAAAAATGTGATAGGTACTCAGGAACTGAAATGTGCAATTTATGCTTTTAGAATGCCTTACGGTGCTACTTGGATGTTGGGCCTCTGTATGTGGCCAGGCTGTGGAAAAGTCTCACACATGGGGTATCGCCATACTCAGGATGAGTAGCAGAATGTATTTTGGGGTGTAACTGCAAGTATGCCTATACCGTGTGCGAGAACTAACTTGTATATATATTTCTTCATTTTCCAAAGCATTATAGGAAAAAAATTACAACTTCAAAAAATTGACTATGCCTCTTACTAAATACCTCTGACATTTGACATTTTAGGGCCTCAAGAAATGAGATAGGCCATCAGTGCATCAGGATGCTTAGCATAGCTTGTAGACTTCTAAATCTTTCACACAAACCAATTAACATACACTTATCAGGATTTTTTTTTATCAAAGACATGTAAAACATGTAGCAGAAAACATTCTGACCTAAATTTTTGACAAAACCTGATTTTATTGTATTTCTTTAAAAACAGAAAGTAGAACATTTTGGATTTTTTTCAAAATTTTTGCTTATATTGCAAAAAATAAACTCAGTGGTGAATAAATACCACCAAAAGAAAGCTCTATTTGTGTTAAGAAAATGATAAAATTTTCATTTATACAGCGTAGCATGATTGAGAAATTGTCATTCAAAGAGCGAGAGCACTGAAAGCTGAAAATTGGTTTGGGAAGGAAGGGGGTGAAAGTGCCCAGTATTGAGGTGGTTAAGTCAGAAAAACTGGATTTTTTTGACTTACCGTAAAATCCCTTTCTCTGAGTTTGTCGACAGGCACAGCGATTCTTAAGACTAAGTGGGTTATACTGCCCTCTTCAGGAGTTTACTAGGCAGAACAGGCAGTTCTAACAGCAAAAAGAACAGTAACAGACACAGCCCCTCCCAGGGGCCAGTCCCCACTGGCAGATAACCCCACACCCAGCTGCTGCTAGCTCAGTTCGTAACAAGCAGTGCAACATCTAGAGGGGTGGGTGCTGTGCCTGTCGACAAACTCAGAGAACGGGATTTTACGGTAAGTCAAAAAATTCCCTTTTCTCTTTTGTTCGTCGACAGGCACAGCGATTCTTAGGACTAAGTGGGACGTCCAAAAGCAGTGCCAAAAATGAGGGGTGGGTAACAGAACGACAGAACTATACCCAACCGAACCCTCAGTGAGGAACCACGTGTTTCACACGGCCGCCTGCAAAACTTTGCGGTCAAACTCCGCATCCGTGGATACTAAAACATCAACTTTGTAAAACTTTGAGAAGCTGTGCACAGAGGTCCAAGTAGCCGCCTTGCACACTTGAGACACAGACGCCTGATGTCGGAAAGCCCAGGAAGTGCTAATCGCCCTGGTAGAATAAGCCGAAACCGGAAAAGGAGGCTCCAGACCCCGAACAGCATAGGCTCGGGTCACCGCCTGTCTAATCCAACGTGAGATAGTGGCCGATGAGGCCGCCAAACCTTTGCGTGGACCATCCACCATGACAAAGAGCATCCGACCTCCGAAAGGAAGCCGTAGTCGCCAGATACACCCGCAGGTCCCGAACATCCAGGGAGTGGAAAGCAACCTCCTTAGGGTAAGACGGGCATGGGCATAGTGAAGGAAGGACAATGTCCTCATTGATCTGGAAAGATGACACCACCTTTGGCAAAAAAGGAGATGGGCGCAAGACCGCCTTATCCTTACGTAGGACCAGAAAAGGAGACCTACAAGCCAGAGCCGCCAACTCAGACACCCGCCGAGCGGATGTGACAGCCACCAGAAAAGCCACTTTCTGCGAAAGCAAATGCAGAGAGATTTCCCTGATATTTTCAAAGGGCGGTCTCTGAAGTACAGAGAGGACCAAATTGAGGTCCCATGGCGCCAAAGGTGACCGTACCTGGGGGACGACATGTCAAACCCCCTGCATGAAAGTACAGATCAATGAATGTGTTGCCAAAGGATGCTGAAAAAGATTGCCAGAGCAGAAACCTGACCCTTGATAGTGCTCAACGCCAGTTTCTGGTCGAGGCCCTTCTGTAGGAAGGCCAGAACTTGAGACACCGAGAAAGAACGGCTTCGCACCAGGCAATGTAAGCCTTCCAGGTGCAGTGGTAAATCTTACGTGAGGTGGCCTTACATGCCTTCAACATGGTAGGAATCACTGAGTCCGAAACCCCTCGATCCCTCAACACCTGGGATTCAATAACCAGGCCATTAAAGCCAGAGAGGGTAAAACAGGTGCAAGATGGGCCCCTGGGACAGAAGGCCCTCGCAAAGCGGGAGCCGCCAGGGAACGTCCACCACCATCAGTACTACATCTGCATAGCAAGGACGCCTTGGCCAATCTGAAGCTACCAGAACAGTCGGTTTACACTTCGCTTCTATTCGGCGCAGGCGGCTTGGAAGCAGTTTGAGAGGAGGAAAGGCATAGATGAGTCAATACCGATCCCACAGAGCTAAAAGAGCATCTGCCGCGTCCGCTAAGGGGTCCCTTGTCCTGCTCACGAAGGTCTGCACTTTCCGATTGAGGCGGGACGCCAACAAGTCTACGTCCGGAACACCCCATCTCAGACAAATCTGGTGAAACACATCCGGGTGACCACTCTCCCTGGTCCATGTACTGACTACCGAGATAGTCCGATTGCCAATTTTTTACGCCCGGTATGTGGGCGGCACAGAGGGCATCCGTGTAACCTCGACATCCAATGGGAGAGGCAGTACCAAATCTCCCCGCCCAAGCCTGTCAGGCTGGTGTCCGTCGTGATCACTGTCCAGTGAAGGGGGAGAAAGGACTTCCACGACTGAAGAGCCGGGGCCCGCAGCCACCAAAAGCAGCGATGCCCTCACCTGGTGATCCAACCTGATCACCCGATCCAGTGAAGATGGGAGAATTTCCCGTTGCAAAACGCGGGTATGACACTGAGCATAAGGGACTGCCTCGAAGGAGGCCACCATGAGGCCCAAGACCCGCATGCAAAAACGGATTGAGGCCCATTTCTGGGACAGTAGGGACCGAACTGTCGACTGAAGCGTCTGCCGCTTGGTTGGCGGGAGGAAGACCCTCGCCTGGGCTGCATCCAGGACCAGACCCAGATACTCCAGGCGGAGAGACGGATTCAGGACAGACTTCGGGATGTTGGTCACCCACCCGAACTCCTACAGAGTGTGCAGGGTGATCGTCACATTGTCCCTGAGCGCTGGAGCCGACTTTGCAGGAGAAGGTCGTCCAGGTACGCCACCACCGCGATACCCCTCTGTCTCAGCAGAGCCAGAACCGGGGCCAGTAGTTTGGTGAAGACCCAAGGCGCCGAGGCCAGGCCAAACGGGAGAGCCACAAACTGGTAGTGCTCTTCCCCGACCGAAAAGTGCAGAAAGTGCTGGGCGCAGATAGGGACATGCAGGTACGCATCATTGATGTCAAGAGAGGCCAGGAAATCCCCCTGGTGCAGGGCCGCTACCACAGAGCGGACCGACACCATGCGAAACCTGCGAACCCACACAAACCTGTTGAGGTCCTTCAGGTCCAGGATGGGACGAACCCCATCCTTCTTCGGAACCACAAAAAGGTTGGAATAAAACCCTGCAAAGCCCCGAACAGTGTCCGCAGCCTGCCCGCAGGCAGCAGCAGGTTGGAGGCAAAGAACCTGTCTGAGGAGCAGGAACGAAATTCTATGCTGTACTCCGAGGAGACCACCTCGAGGACCCAGCGGTCCGATATGCGGGAGGACCACCTGTCTGCGAACCCCAGGAGACATCCCCCCACCCGAACGCCGGGTGGGGGCAACCCTTCATGCAGAGGAGACTTTGTCCTCTGGCTCGGTGTGCTTACGCAGCCAGGGATGCGTCTGTCCACCCGCAGGGGCCTTGGTGGGCTGTAAATCCTTGCCCGAGGAGCGGAAGGGACAAAAAACGCCCATGGGCCGGAAAGGAAGGGCCCTGCTGGCGACGGGGGTTCGAACTCCTCCTAGATTCCAGGAGAAAAGGTGCTCTTTCCTCCCGTGAGATTTTTGAAGTCACCGAAGAGCCCCCCCCGGAAAGGCAAGTCCGCCAGGGCCTTCTTAGAAACATGTCAACCAAAGCCACCGCCTGGCCACCCTGAGACCGCTGCATCGCACAGATACTGAGCCCCCTGGATCATGCGATCTGCAAGATCCACACACTCAGATGACGCCTGCGTCTTGCACAACTCGCTGTGTAGTAGCTTCGCCCACTCAGTGAGCGTTTGCGACACCAGCACAGAAGCCACAATGGGCCACATGGCAGGCCCCGTTAGAACAAAAAGGATCTGACGCAAGCTTCAGCCTTCCTGTCAGCTGGGTCCTTAAAGGACGACGTGCCTTCCACCGGGATGGTGGTCGCCTTACTCAGGCGGGCCACAGGGGAATCAACCACGGGAGGTGATGCCCACTTCCTCAATAATCTATCCTCAAAGGGATAACGCACAGCGAAATGCTTCGGAACGGGGAGGGAGCTCTGGGGCCGAGCCCAGTCCCTATAAACAAACTTATCCAGAAAATCCACATACGCAAAGACCTTAGCCGCAGGGCCCGAGCTATGTGACCCAAAGGGGACGGGCACCCTCTGAGAGGGTCCCGCTGCTTCCTCCAGTTGCAGGGTCTAACGCACTGAGGTGATCAGAGCGTCAACAAGAGCCTTCTCGCGCGCAGCAGCGGACGCCTCAGACTCATCCCCGCTATCAGGGGCGTCTGGGATCTCGCCATCTGACAGCTCGGGGTCCGAGTCCTCCCCAGAAGAAGGGGGGGCAAGGGACGCTTTTTGGCGTCCCTGAGGATCAATAGCGACTCTACACGGGAGACGAACGTCTCCAGAACCGTGGACATGGCATCTACAAGGGAAGGGGCCCCTGAAGTGCTGGCTGCAGGCACCAAGAGGTCCGGTGGGGAAGCACCCGCGTCGGCTGCCATACTGTCACCCACCCTGGCCGCTCCAGAAAAATGAGGCCTATTGCCAGGAGACCACTGCAACCACCACCCCACAGCTGCGCAAGACTTGTCACAAGGGGCACCCCAGGGGGACTCACCACCCGACCAGAGAGGAGCCGCTTGCTGCTGATGTCCGCCACTGTCGCTGCCTTCACAGCTCCTGCTGCCCCCACTGCTGCTGTGCCCAGAGCCTCCGCCGCCAGGGAGATCCGCACTATGCTGGGGGGGGGGGTAAATCGGCGCCAGAAACGGCCAGGACTGCCCCTCAGCACACACAGGCCTTCAACGTGTAGAAAACTACAGGAAAATGGCCACCGATGCACACTAAAAGCCGAAACCTCACACAACAGCGCCGCGGCTACACAAAAATGTCCGCCGAACGATCCCCATCATGTAAATGCTGCCGGCTACAAGAAAATGGCAGGGGGGGGGGTGGCACGGGGTGAGGCGGAGGACAAGCTAGGGCCCATACACCCATTACGCCCTAGGAGCCCCAGTGAGGGGGGTGTGGGAGGGGCACGAGCGAGGAAGGGGGGGGGGGGGGACGACCCCCCACTACGCTCACCCCGGAGGGGGGACCCGCCAGCTCCCACCCCGAGGGGGGGGATGTACTTACCCAATCTAGTCGTCGGGTGGTGCGGGGGATCCCACCCGAGACAGCTTACACCCTGGTCGGCCCTGGCCGCACTGCGTGCAATGGTGGGGCGTTTAACCCGCAGGGCCACCCCGTCCAGTTCGGGGTCCGTCGCAGTCGACCCAACGCAAAGCATCCGGTCTAACGTGTGATGGCCGGCTGGGCAGACTACCTGGATCCAAGAACCAGCCTGTTGCCCAGCACGGCTGCTTGATTGTAGTCTTCATCTGTGAGGCTGTCTCCGGACAGCCGACGTGGACCAGAGAGGTACCACAGATCCCAACAGGGAGCCTAGGTCTAACTCCTTGCACTAGGCAAAATAAAACTGAGCTAGCAGAAGCTGGGTGTGGGGTTATCTGCCAGTGGGGACTGCCCTCTGGGAGGGGCTGTGTCTGTTACTGTTCTTTTTGCTGTTAGAACTGCCTGTTCTGCCTAGTAAACTCCTGAAGAGGGCAGTATAACCCAATTAGTCCTAAGAATCGCTGTGCCTGTCGACGAACGAAAGAGAAATTAAGTCCTGCTAGATCACTTCAGGCCGGCCCCTTTTGCAGGTAAAGCTATGTAAAACAATAAAAAATAAGTGTCTATACGGTTTAAAACCCAGTAATACACTGTCTCACATTGCTGTGCACATGCTCTCCATTTTAGGCATTTTTAACCACTTCAATACTGGGCACTTTCAAACCCTTCTGTCCCGGAGCAATTTTCAGCGCTGTCGCACTTTGAATGAAAATTGCGCTGAAATGCAACACTGTACCCAAATTAAATTTTTATCATTTTTTTCACAAAAATAGAGCTTTAATTTGGTGGTTTTTAATCACTACTGGGGTTTTTATTACGCTACAAATGAAAAAAGACCAACATTTTTTTTTAAAATAAATGCATTTTTCTTAGTTTCTAAGATGTTTTGAGGACTGGTACAGATGATTTATGAGGACACTGACAGGTGTATGGGGACAGGGGTATCAGTGGTGCTTGGTGTACTATTTGAGGTGGAATCTGTGACCGCTCTCTGTATAAAATCATCCTCATTCAGAAAGCTGTCACAGAGCTGCAGGTTCTGCACCCCCCCCACTGAGCTTGGCGCGGAGAGAACTTTCACAGAGACACGCGTCTCTGTTTACATTGTGACGGCTGTGATTGGATACAGCCGTCACGTGATCGGGAAGGCTAATCACAGCACCCATATCCCGATCTCCGCTCGGCTGGGTCCTGTGATCATAATGATCACAGGATTGGGCCGCACTGCAACCACTCAGAACGGTGAGACGCCCACCCGGCCGTATATGTACAGTGGCCGGGTGGGAGGTGGTTAAAGCAGTTGTATGCTCATTAAAAAAAAAAAAAAAAAAAAAAAACCTATACGGTAAAGGCATAATGAGCTTGTATGCATCACATACAAGCTCATTATGAAATACTTACCTCTGAACGAAGATCCGACAGGGCCACTTAGTCCCCGCAGAGGGAGCTGAATGCCTCCCTCGGGGGTCCCTTCCAGGTTCGCAGCTCCGGAGCTCCGAGTGGCCAGAGCTGCGAGACGTCACTCGCAGGAGCCCTCCTTTCCAGCAATTCCCAGCGCGATATGCCGGCCCTTCACTGCGCAAAGGCCGCTGATGTCAGCGGCTGCATGCAGGCTGAATATCTCCTAAACCGTAAAGGTTTGGGAGATATTAATTTTACCTAAAGTTAAGCCTTAGGCCTCATACACACGGGCGTCTGCAAAAAAATAAGCAAAACGCCGGGCCTGATGTCAGGGAAAACTCACCGTTTTTCTCGGCGTTTTGCATTGACGTCAATGCACGTTTTTCCACGCTAGCTTTCAGCGGCATTTTCTGCCTCTATTCAAAATCAATGGTTCCCAATGGGAGCCCATTGATTTAAATAGAAGCCGCACCAGAAGGCGGATCACGGTGATCCGACTTGCGGCGCGACTTGTGTGCTAGTGGTCTTAAAGGGGAACCCCTGCAAAAAATTTGCATGGGGTTCCCCCCCAAGAGCATACCAGGCTCTTCGATCTGGCATGGATTTTAAGAGGAACCCCCACGCCGAAAAAACGGCGTAGGGTCCCCCCCAAAATCCATACCAGACCCTTATTCGAGCACGCAGCCTGGCAGGCCAGGAAATGGGGTGGGGACGAGCGAGCCCCCCGACCGTACCAGGCCGTATGCCCTCAACATGGGGAGTATGGTTGCTTTGGGGCGGGGAGGGCTCTGGGGACAAGACTCATGCGCGCACGGCTCAGCTGTCCAGAGTAAATAAAAGGGGCAGAAATATCTCAGTCCCCTGCATTTGGCACTCTGAGCCTCCAGGACCAGCCCTGCTACTGCTATTTAGCGCACAACATGGCCCAGGAGCATTTGTACAGTCTTACAAATTATTAAAACAATATATGTAATATATAAAAATTTCCATAGCCACCACATTCCTTATCCCGCCGCTAGGGGAGTAAAGGTCACAAGCAGGTTAGGGTGTCACCAGCAGGGCTACACAGCTGCACAACCCCCAATCTTTACCCATCACGGCAGACTTTCGCCACAAGGACCTTCAGGGATCCAATTCCCCAAGCTGGGAACCCCCAAACTGGACCTGCATAGCACCCTGCCAGTCTATCACACAATATATAAATTATGCCCCATTTTGCAGGGTCCAGTGCCAACAGGCCACCTTATAGGCTGTCCCCATGTTGTCTGTGTCATCAATCATGTGAAGGTGGCAGCATAACCCTATTCGTAATGAATATAAAGATATTCTGTATCCAGTGATGTACAATAAAGAAAATATATTTTTAAACAGAACATATTACAAAACAAGTTACCTGGAAGAGCCAGCCAAGAACAGCAAGAATAAGAAGCTTGTTTAATAACCCCGTCTCATTCTCATCAGTCAGGATCAGCTTGTATCTAGGACAAGAAATGATATATATATAAACCAATTACAATGACTTCTAACTGCAATGAAAGAAAGCCTTTCAAAGTACTAGCAAAAAAGCATAACACAATTGCAATGAAGGTAAGGTTTTTAGCAAGACACAAGAATAAAAATTGCCTATCAATTTCCAGAGTATCACTGCTGGCTAATACAAGATTCATATTTTTTTCTATCCATACAAGAATCAGACAGACCATCTAAATTGTGGTGATTGCTAAATATTTAACCACTTCGCCTCCGGAAGAATTTCCCAGTTTAGGACCAGAGCACTTTTTGCGATTCAGCACTGCGTCACTTTAACTGACAATTGCGCGGTCGTGCGACGTTGTACCCAAACAAAATTTGCGTCCTTTTTTCCCCACAAATAGAGCTTTCTTTTGGTGGTATTTGTGTCATTTCTGATCGCCGCTATAAACAAAAGAAGAGCGACTATTTTGCAAAAAAAAAAAAAACAAATTTCTTACTTTTTGCTAAAATTCAAATCCAAAAAAAAAAAAAATATATAAAAAGACTTTTTTTCACCGGTTTTGGACGATTTATATTCTTCCTCATATTTGTGATTTAAAAAAAAAAAAAAAAAAAAAACGCGTTTGGTTAGTTATTTGCCGTTAACGCTATAAAAAAAAAAAAAAAAAAAATTTAGTGTTTATACTCCTTCTTATATTT
>BLSH010552894.1:40055-55090 GCA_018402905.1 Glandirana rugosa | reverse complement strand
GACTACAGGTGGCGCTGCGGCGATCTGCGATTTTTAGCGGTACTGCGATATTGCAGCGGACATGTCAGACATTTTTGACACTTTTTTGGGACCAATGACATTTATTCAGCGATCAGAAATTTAAATTACAGTATGTCATTGGCAGTGAAGGGGTTAACCTGCAGGGGGAGATTTAGGGGTTAACTGTGTTCCCTGGGTGTGTTCTTAATGTGGGGGGGTTGGGCTACCATGGGCATGAGAGATCTGATACCAGTGACAGGGATCAGTAGATCTCCCATGCCCGCACTGTCAGAATGGGGAACCGCTGTGTTTACATCGGCGGTTCCCCGTGCTTTGCCTGTGGCCGCTCATCGCGGTGGACATCAGGTCCGCCCGAGCCGCGGGCTCACTCCTCAGGAGTGCGGCGAGCGCGCGCCCCCAGCTGCCATTCACAGATCGCCGTCTTTTTACGGCAATTCGCAGCTGGGTTCACGCTGCCGCCGTAAATATGCGGTAGGCAGTGTGGAACTGGTTAAAGGACGCATGCAGCCTAATAAACCACTTCAGCCCCAGAAGGATTTACCCCCTTCCTGGCCAGAGCACTTTTTGTGATACGGCACTGCGTTGCATTAACTGACACTTGCGCGGTCATGCGACATTGTACCCAAACAAAATTGACGTCATTTTTTTCCCCCCACAAATAGAGCTTTCTTTTGGTGGTATTTGATCACCTTTGCGGTTTTTATTTTTTGCGCTGTAAACAGACAATTTTGAAAAACAAACTTTTTTTTTTACTTTTTGCTATAATATATATTCAAAAACAAAAATGTATTCATCAGTTTAGGCCGATAGGTATTCTTCTACATAATTTTGGTAAAAAAACAAACAAAAAACGCAATAGGCGTATATTGATTGGGTTGCGCAAACGTTATAGCCTCTACAAACTATAGGAATAGATTTATGGCATTTTTATTATATTTTGTTTTTTACTAGTATGGCGGCGATCTGCAATTTTTATCAGGACTGCGACATTGCCGCGGACAGATCCCACACTTTTGACACTTTTTTTGGGACCAATGACATTTATACAGCGATCAGAGCTTTAAATAGCCCTGATTACTGTATAGATGTCATTGGCAGGAAAGGGGTTAAACTCTAGGGGGCGATCAACGGGTTAACTTAACTGTGTTCCCTCACTGTGTTCTAATTGTGTGGGGGCTGGGCCGGCCAGGGCATGACAGACCTAACTGTTCCCGATCACTGGGAACAGTAGATCTGTGTCATGTGTCCTGACAGAACGGAGATCCACCGTGTTTACATCGGCAGATCCCCGTTCTGCCTCTGTACACAGTGGGTGCGCCCCGCAAATCGAGCATGCTCGTCCGACGTACGACGGCGGCAGTAAACCCTTTTTTTATTTTTTAAAGAAAGTTACCTGTACAGGTGTAGTAAATGGCAGAATACATTTCTGTAATATTCTAGATAGGGAGCAACACCATCCACCAATGAAAGATACTCCACTGCCCATGGAACAGTCAGCACTGTACGATGATCCTGTATCGAGCGTCTGAGTAACTGCAGCACATCTAACATAGGAAGAGTCTGGGGAGAAATGAAAGTATGAGGAAATCAAGCCCGATTCTGATCACATAGAAGACAGCCGTAACTAAACAGAAATGGAAAGGTTGAGACTAAAGACTGGAAAAGGTGTATAGCGCAAGGAGAGGGTAGTTAATTGGAATAAATGAAGTTGAGTAGTACAGGTATGTGGAAAGATGTTCTTCCTCATTTTATTTGATTCATTTTACCTGGTTTCGAACAGCAATTGCAGACTCTTGTAATTCCCCAGTAAGAGATTCCGTAGTTCTATATGGTAAAAATGTCAAAAATCCCAGGAACTTTGCCAAAAGCCGAAGAGTCAGAAGAACTGAAGCAAATCTGACTTTTTCATCCTGAAACACAATATAAGGCATTAGCGTATCCTCCACTCCACGTGTTCACTGTATAATATATACAATTGTGATTTAGAGATTCATTTGGCCTTATTCAATAAAAAAATTCTTATAAGTACTAATTCTGAAGAGCAGTACCCCCCATGTCAACCAATCAAAATTCATTCTTCTGAAGTCAGATCAGTATAAGATGGATGGTACTACTGTAACTTAGAATGCGGATAATTTATTAAATAAGGCAGATTGTCCTAATTTCTGAAAAAGCACATATTTATGCAATAAAGCAAATGATGACATTTATTCAAGAAAATTTGGCTTTTTTGTAGTTATTGTAAAAATCTATTTTCTTGGAGTTTAAAAACAGTTACGATTATCCTGCCGCCTACAGGATTGGACACTTGGCAAAAATAAACCAGCGATAAGCACAGGATAAGCCCCGCTACTCCCAGCACACCTCAGTTTAGTGGAAAAGCAGTACAAAGAGCATGATCATAGACACAGAGGTGAGAGACCCGAGTCCCTCAATGTACTCCAAGAAATGGATTCTGTGGCAAGTAAAAAAATCTAATTATATTTCTTGTTCATTTAGGGACATAGGAATTCAAAGGCTGTTAGGATGTACAAAATCAGTCCCACATGCCTACATGAAAAACAACAGAACTGGGGACTGCCTGCAGCTTAGAGCACCTTGATAGACCTCATGTCTGAAGCTGGTGAAAATTAAACATAACATTAAAATTAAAACAAACGCCTCAGGTTAAAAGCCCAAGAAGCACTAACTGAGCTCACGAACAGTGCCCTAACAGGAAAAGAAGGTACTTCGTGATGAGAAATTAGCCTTGAATTAAAGGTTTTCGAGTCCACCTAGCAATGATGGAACCTTCAGGAATGACAGACTGTTGTAAGGAAACTATAGCTAAGAGATAAACTTGACCAGTGCATACAGACAATAAATCTAAAGGGACAAGGGAAATCTCTTTAGGGTGTTTTAGAGCAAGGCAATGTCCTGATTAAGGTGTAAGAAAGAAACCATCAGGGAGTAAAAAGAGGCCATGGACTTCAGAACAACCTTGTGTTTGTATAGCACAAGAAAGTGTTCCTTACAGGATAAGGCCTGCCAATTGTTAATGAATCTGGTTGGCTTCTCTTTAAGCTACAAGACTTCGGGTTCCCTCTGTGGTTGATGTATGCCACTAATGTGGCACGGTCCTGACTGAACCCAGGACAGGTCACCTTGCAGTCAAGAGGTCCAGATTTGCAGGGACAACCAAATTATTCTGAGCTCCAGGATACTGATTGGGAAAGGAGCTTCCTCTGGCCACCAAGTCCCCTGTACCAAGAGGGTTATCCAGGACTCCTTCAGACTGTTAGAACAGTGGGAGAGGACGGTCTGCAGTTCGTCAAGGGGAAGGAAATTCTTGAAAAGGGCAGAGACTGAAATTCCAGCTTTTAGTCTGATAGCATGCTTTGATTCTAAACATCTCCAGACCAGATGGCTGCATAGGCCAGCAAACATAAGCCTATTTTGGATGGGAATGCCCCATAATTGGGAGGACGACTTGTTTGTGGAACTGGGGGATTTGGGGGTTCAGGCCATACATCAGGAAAGGGAGAAATGGAAGGAACTCTTCTTAAAAAGTTTCCCATCGGGAGGTTTCGATTTCTTTTTCTGGGGCAGAAGGGTACTTTTCCTCCAGTGAACTCCTTGATGAAATTTGTTAAGGGATTCACCAAAAGGTGTTGGAACAGATATTCAAAGGGCGCTTTTTGCATTGAAACACCACATGCCAACATTTGAGCCAGAGGGTCCTCTGCATATTTACTGAAAGTAGGCCCATTTTGGGTATTTGACTAATAATATCCCCTAGCCCCTCAACACAAAGCAAGGCCATAGGCAAGAGCTCCAGTTTTTGGGAGGACAATAGAATCCATCAGGATACAACCATGATCCCAATCCAAGATATGTCCTTGGACCAACAATGAAGAAAAAATAGCACACTGAGAAATAGGTTCTGAAGCAGGATTTACTGAATTTCGATATCTGCAAAAAAGTTTCACTGCATGAGAGCACAGTGGCTCTCTTTTTCAAGGTGTGACACAAAGTGTGTATGAAACAATGGCTGTTGCTGATTTTGCATGGTACCACTGTAAAGTAAAGCATCCACCCTTCACATATGTTACCTATAGATGTAGTATGGTTTGATGTATTGTTAATGTCCTTGGACCGGACAGCTAAGGTCTGGTGGCCGGACAGTCACGTAATGGCAGATTGCAGAGTAGGGCCTGCAAGTGAAAACAGGGCCTTTAAAACCTTTTATTCACAGGGTCTTTAAAGTGGATCTTTACCCCAAATTGAAAGTTGCTCTGATTGTTTCCTATGCATCGAAATCTAAATGGCAGCTTTTTGGGGGGGGGGGGGGGGGTAGAGTACCTTTCTTTGATGGAACTACTCCCATTTTCCAAGGATTAGCCCAGTCACCATACAAAAAAATTAATGTACAGGGTATTGTTTGGCATGCCAGGGACTTACTAAAGAAACTAGGCTGATGACTATTGGTACGGCAGAAGTAAGCAGCTTCAGGTCAAGATGTGTGCACTGTGTCAATAAGGACCAAAATAACATCCTTAAATTTAGGCGAAAGTTAGACTAAAACTCCTTTGGGACCATGTCAACAAAACAATCAAGGTGCAATCCATATCCTCCTCAGCTGAATGTTCAGGAAAATCAGGGATGGAATCTGTACGAGAAGATGCAAGTGCTCACTTGTTGCCCCTTCATTCTGAGTCCACCAACACGGCTGAAATCTTCCCCGTAACTCAGACATAGTAGCAGAGAACTCCTCACTAGATTAGTATGAGGAAGGCGTCAAGCCTGATAGGCTTAAAGAAACCTTGGAGACAGGCAGCAACTCAGGCAGGGGAAAGAGGCCCAGGCTGAATATCAGTCTTGGTTCCGACAGGGTAGCACTGCAAATCCCCTCAATCTCCTGCAGACAACTGCATAAACTTATGCTCCTGGCTACTTCCCATGAGTCCCATAATGTACGATAAATAAAAAAGATATTGTAAAGAGTCTCCAACTGTTATTGACTGGATCCTTAAAAACAGGCACAGAATTTCACAAGGATCATTGGCACATTAAGGTCCACTGCTTGGTCCATGACCGGAACAGGCCATTTTTTCTCCATTCTTTATTTCTAATGAAAAGTTATAAAGTGGGTAAGGTTACAGTGGTCTTGAATACAATCTGATTGTGTGAGTGTAGCTTAAAATGGGCGTAGTCAGTAATTCTGAAAATGTAATTTTGAAAATCTGATAACCATAGAACAGGGCTCAGTCGCCATGGCGACCAGAAACCACGTCCTGGCAAACAGCAGCCATTCCTTTTCTCCGCTCACCATCTTAAAAGCAGCATCTCTGATTCAGTGAAGAGCCTTTCTCTGCCTAATGTATTATTCTAAGCCGACAGCTGTTAAAGAAACAAAAAATCCGGGCAGTCTGCCAAGTTATCACAACATTACGATAAGTATAATCAATATATCTCTTGTATCTTTTTTGGTTCTTTTATCAAAGGAATGAACTTCAATCAGGAATGAGGGCAGTTTAACTACTTATCCAGTTAACGACGGGCTTGCGTACAATTACTGCTGCATAGTGGCAGTGAGACCTTGGGTTGGGTGGACTCGATTTCCGCCGGCGACCTGAGATCGCCTGATATAGCAGATAAGTATGTAAACACAGCGGTTCCCCCGCTATGTCAGGCGGTATGACAGATCTACTGATCCCTTTACTTGGGGATCAGTTAGATCTGTCATGCCCCTGGCAGCCCAGCCCCCACACAGTTAGAACACACCTAGGGAACACAGTTAACACTTAGATCGCCCCCCCCCTGTAGGTTAACACCTTCCCTGCCAGTGACATTTATACAGTAATCAGTGGATATTTAAAAATCTGATTGCTGTATAAATGTCAATGGTCCCAAACAAAGTGTAAAAAATGTCCAACAGCCGCAATGTCGCAGTCCCGATAAAAATCGCAGATCGCCGCCATTACCAGTGAAAAAAGAATAGTAAAAACGGCAAGAATTATATCATGGTTTGTCAACGCGGCAACTTTTGTGCAAACCATACAATATATGCCGATTGCGTTTTTTTTTTATCACAAATATGTACAAGCATATATATCGACCAAAACTGATGAATACGTTTTTTTTTATATATATTTTTTTGGACGTGTATTATAGCAAAAAGTAGAAAATATTTATTTAAATCAAAATTGTCGCTCTTTTTTTGTTTATAGCGGTGATCAGAAGTGACGCATTAGTGATCAAATACCACCAAAAGAAAGTTCTATTTGTGGGGGGGGGAAACGCCAATTTAATTTGGGTACAACACTGCACAACCGCGCAATTGTCAGTTAAAGCAACGCAATGACGATTCGCTAAAAAATAGGATTTTTTAACTTACCGTGAAATCCTTTTCTCCGAGTTCACCGACAGATGCAGCCTTCTCATTGACAAGTGGGTTTATGCACATCCTACTAGGAGTAGACTAGGCAAAAAAAGAAAAAAAGGCAAGCTGACGCCTCCCAGGGGGGCGTCCTCACTCCAGCATATAACCCCCTAGCTCTGCATAGCATATCAGTTGGTAACAAGCCATACAAACGCAACACAGAAGGGTGGGTGCTGCGTCTGTCAGTGAACTCAGAGAAAAGGATTTTACGGTAGGTTAAAAAAATCCTATTTTCTCTTACGTTCACTGACAGACGCAGCCTTCCCATTGACAAGTGGGGATGTACCAAAGCAGTGTCATTCAAAGAGGGGTAGGTAAACAATAACAACTGTACGCAACAGAAACCTCTCAGGAGACGCCAGCCGCGCCTACACCGCCGCCTGCAAAACTTTGCGGCCAAAAGCAGCATCCGTGGATGCAGAAACATCAACTTTGTAAAACTTAGCAAAAGTGTGCACCGCGGCCCATGTAGCCGCTTTGCACACCTGAGACACCGAGGCCTGGTGTCTGAACGCTCAGGAAGTGCTAATCACCCTGGTGGAATGAGCCGTGACCGGGAAAGGGGGTTCTTGGCCCCGGACCGTATACGCATGGGTCACCGTCTGATCCAACGGGAAATCGTAGCTGACGAGGCCGCCAAACCCATTCGCGGCCCTTCCTTTAGCAAAAAGCATCAGGCTTCCGAAAAAAGGGATTTTATTATAACTTACCGTAAAATCCTTTTCTCTGAGTTCACTGACAGACGCAGCCTTCTTATGACACGTGAGGGTTATGCTCATATCACTAGGAGTAGACTAGGCAAAAATAAAACAAAAGCATAGGTTGGCCCCTCCCAGGGGGCCGTCCTCACCTTAGCATATAATCCCCCTGCTCTGCATAGCACATCAGTTCGTAACAAGCCATACAAACTCAACAGAGGGGTGGGTGCTGCGTATGTCAGTGAACTCAGAGAAAAGGATTTTACGGTAAGTTATAATAAAATCCCTTTTACTCTTCCGTTCACTGACAGACGCAGCCTTCTTATGACACGTGGGGACATCCCAAATCTGTGCCAATAAAGAGGGGTGGGCAAACTAGAACAACTGTACCCAACAAAAAAAGCCCTCTCAGGCGGCGCCATCCGCGTTTACACTGCCGCTTGTAATACTTTGCGGCCAAAGGCAGCATCCGAAGATGCTGAAACATCAATTTTGTAAAACTTAGTAAACGTGTGCACTGAGGCCCAAGTAGCCGCTTTGCACACCTGAGACACCGAAGCCTGGTGTCTAAACGCCCAGGAAGTACTAACTGCCCTGGTGGAATGAGCCGTGACTGGAAACGGGGGAACCTTGCCCCGAACCTCATATGCATGAGTGACGGTCTTCCTGATCCAACGAGAAATGGTAGCTGACAAGGCTGCCATGCCTTTGCGCGACCCTTCCATCAGCACAAATAAAGAATCAGACTTCCGAAAAGAAGCTGTAGAAATCAAATACACCTGCAAAGCCCTCACCACATCCAAAGAATGCAGTTCAACCTCTTTGGGATGGAACGGGTGCGGGCACAATGAGGGAAGAACAATATCCTCATTCAAATGAAAAGAAGAAACCACCTTCGAAAGAAACGAAGGGGAAGGTCGCAAAACCGCCTTGTCCTTATGAAGGACCAAGTAAGGTGACTTGCAGGATAATGCTGCCAACTCAGACACCCGCCTAGCGGATGTGACAGCAACCAGAAAAGCCACTTTCTGCGACAACAGTCGCAAGGGAATGTCCCTGATCTTTTCATATGGTGGTTTCTGCAGCACAAAAAGCACCAGATTCAAATACCACGGCGCCAAGGGCGACCGTATCCAAGGAGCCACATGACGTACACCCTGTACAAATGTACGGATCAACGAATGAGATGCCAAGGGCCATTGAAAAAGAACCACCAGGGCCGAAATCTGACCCTTAAGCGTACTTAACGCCAGGTTCTTATCCAGTCCCTGCTGCAAAAAAGTCAGTACTCTGGACACTACATAAGAGCGGGGGTTCCAACCCCCTGCCTCGCACCAGGTAATATAGGCCTTCCAGGTCCTATGATAAATCTTATGTGAAGTACCTTTACATGCTTCAATCATAGTAGGGATCACGGAGTCCGAGACACCCCTATCCCTCAACACCCGGGACTCAATAGCCAAGCCGTCAAAGCCAGCGAGGGTAAAGCAGGGTGCAAGATGGGCCCCTGAGACGGAACATCCGACACCATCCGCACCACGTCAGCGTACCAAGGAGGCCGAGGCCAATCCGGAGCTACCAGGATAGTCGGGATTCCCTCCGCTTTTACCCTGTGCAGTAGCTGCGGTAGAAGCTTGAGGGGAGGGAAGGCGCACAGAAGCCGGTACCGAACCCAAGGTGCTACCAGTGCGTCCGTGGCGGCCGCCAACGGATCCCTTGTTCTGCACACAAAAGTCTGCACCTTGTGATTGAACCTGGATGCCATTAGGTCCACGTCTGGTGTGCCCCACCTGTGGCAAATCTGGCGGAACACCTCTGGATGTAGGGACCATTCCCCCTGATCCAGTGTCTGGCGAGAAAGTCCGCCTGCCAGTTTTCTACGCCTGGAATGTAAGTGTCGGAGATTGCCGACACGTGAAGTTCTGCCCACCTCAGAATGTGAGCCGCTTCCGCAGCTGCTGCCGAGCTCCGCTGTGGCATTGTCCGACTGAACCCGAACCAGGAGGCCGCGCAGCCTTGTGGGAGAGACAGAGCCTGATCGCCCTCAACTCCAGCACATTTATCGAAAGGCGAGATTCCTGCGCCGACAATTGGTCGATAGGCTGGCGTCCGTCGTGACTATCGACCAATTTACGGGGAGAAACGACTTCCCCAAAATCAAAGCCAGGGCCCGGAGCCACCAGGTCAACGACCCCCTAGTCTGATGATCCAATTTGATCAGCTGGTCCAGGGACAAAGGAGACTTGTCCCACCGTAACAGGATCACTCGCTGCAGGAGCCGAGTGTGACTCTGGGCGTACAGTATCGCCTCGAAGGTCAAGCCCCAATACCCGCATACAGAACCGTGAGGACCACCGACGTGACAGCAGGGTTCGCACTGCTGCTTGTAGTGTCAGCAACTGGGCCGGGGGTAGAAACACCTTCGCCTGCTCCATGTCCAGTATTCGGCCCAGATATTCCAGTCGACAGGACGGAGTCAACGTAGACTTCTGCAGGTTGATCAGCCAGCCGAAGTCTCTCATCGAGGCCATGGTAATAACATTGTCCTCCAGAGCCGAAGCTGAGACTCCGCTCTCAGGAGTAGGTCGTCGAGGTATGCTACCACAGCAATGCCTCTCTGCCTCAATAGAGCCAGCACCGGAGCCAACAGCTTGGTGAAGGCCCGAGGAGCCGAGGCCAGACCGAAGGGAAGTGCCACAAATTGGTAATGTAGGTCTCCTACCGCAAAGCACAGGAAGCGCTGATGCCGGAGACAAATGGGAACATGCAGATAAGCGTCCCTAATATCCAGAGATGCCATGAAGTCCCCTTGGTGAAGGGCGGCCACGACCGAGCGGACAGATTCCATCCTGAATTTTCACGCTTTCACAAAGTGATTTAGTGCTTTTAGATCCAGAACTGGCCTGACCCAAACCTTTTTGGGCACCACAAAGAGGTTTGAATAGAAGCCGCGGAACCTTTCCAACAGAGGTACCGGCACAATCACCCCTTGTTCAGACAGTGTCTGAACAGCTGCTAAGAGAGCTTCCCGACGCCCCAGCGGAAGCCTCAAGTTCGATGGGAAGAACCTGTCTGGGGGTAGAGTGCTGAACTCTATCCTGTACCCGGAAGACACCACTTCCTGTACCCACCGGTCGGAAATGCGGGCAGTCCACCTGTCTGCGAACCCCAGAAGTCGGCCCCCCACCCGAGAGTCGGGCAGGGGCAACCCATCATGCGGAGGAGGACTTTTCCTCTGTCTTTTCGGGCTTGCGCTGCCAGGGCCGCTTACCGGACCCCGAGGCAGACTTGCCGGGCCTTGAGCCCTTGCCCGCTGAACTGGGCGCACGAAAAAAACGCTTCTGGCCCGATGATGAAGGACCCTGCTTACGGCGGTAATCCCGCCGCTTGGGTTCTGGGAGAAAAGGTACTCTTCCCCCTGGTGAAATCCTTAATGATTTCATCCAATTGCGCCCCGAAAAGCCGACCACCCTGAAAAGGAAGGTCCGTGAGGCACTTTTTGGACGCTTGGTCACCCAACACCGCAACCACAGCACCCATCTGATAATGACTGCAAAAACAGACATCTTCGGCAGGTCCAAGGCTGCGTCACACAGGTACCGGAGACCCTGTATCAGGTGGTCAGCTCGCTGCAAAGCCTCAGGTGAGCACCTGCAGCCCAAATCATTGTGCAATTCTGTCGCACATTCCGTAAGTGACTGTGCCACCATGGCCGAAGCCAGAGCTGGCCTCATGGCCGCCACCAAGAACAAGGCCTTGGATACCGTCTCCGTCCGCCTATCGGCCGGATTCTTAAAAGATGGAGACCCTTCCAAGGGAATGGTCATCGCCTTATTCAGGCGAGCCACCGGAGGGTCCACTGCGGGGGATGCCCACTTCTGCGAAAGACTGTCCTCAAAGGGATAGCGCACAGAGAAACGTTTGGGCAGTGAAAAGGAATTCTGCGGACGCTGCCATTCCTTATACACAAACTGGTCAAAAAATTGGGCATAAGGATATGCCTTAGGGGTCCGTGACGGCTTAAAGGACCCACAAACATAGGCAGTGTCCTGCGACTCCCCGGCTTGGTCCAGCCGCAACGACTCACGGATATCGGTGATCAGGGAGGCTCCATGGGGGTCCTTGTGACCACCGAGGCCCCCTCCGGTACAGATTCCTCCCCAGAAGATGGGGGGGTGGCCGCTTTTTAGACACCCGCTTAGCACGGCTCGGTACCCCTCCGGGCGAAAAACTCTCCCAAAATGGAAGTTAATTGATCTAGGGGAAGCAGAGGTCCCAGCGCAGCTTGCGCTTCCACGAACCCCTCCTGAGAAGAACCCACAGGTTCAGCCGCCATTGTGCCACCTGAACACTTGCTAGGCCTATAGGCCATGACACCCCCACTATGCAGCCCCACCAACTGCCCCACAGAGCAACCGGGTAAATGCCCTGGACTGTGCCCACCACCACCGACACCCCAGGGAGAGTCAGCTATACTTGCTGTTAGTGCCCTTCTAGCGCTGCGTCCCAGTTGGAGTGCTGTCTGCCCCTGCCTTGTGCTGTTACTGCCGCTGTGCTTGCACCGCTGTCCAGAATAGAAGAGAGAGAAAGCGGCGCCGACACGCACGTTTTCTTTAGGAAGGCATACCAAAAATGGCCGCTGAGCGGTCACAAGAGGCCAAAAACACATGTTCAAATGGCCGCGACTACGGCAAAATGGCCGCCGAGCGGTCACAAGAGGCCAAAGCAGCCATTAAAATGGCCACAGCTACAGCAAAATGGCAGCCGAACGCGGTTCCGGCAAAATGGCGACGGATCGCTGCATGGCGGTACTATTAGCGCGGGGGTGCGGCGCAGGGGGGAGGGGGTCGGGAGGAGGAAGAACAGGAAAACAAAAAGGGACCTGTAGCCCTGAACCCTCCACCGGACAGAAATGGTACTGCTGGTCTCCCCCCCCCTCTGCACCCCTGGAGGGGGGGAGAGGAGGGTCACTCACCAATCCGACGGGCATAGCGGGTAGTCACCCGGCAGCAGACCTTCCTCCCCTCAGGTGGGGAGGTATGCTGCAGGCCAAACGCCCCTGGACGCGAGCACAGCCCGGTCACTAAGACGCAAGTGGGGTTCACCCACTAGCCCCCCCCCCCCCCCCACGGAACGGGTACGATGTGGCGGACCCCGCCAAAGCTAAGGGTAGCTCGCATCCGTCGGCCGTGCTGGGGAAATGTCAGGATTCAAGGTATCCTCTATGCCCCAGCTGGCTACTTGATAGCAGTCTTCTTCAGATAGCTTGAGAAAAAAAAAAGGAAGAAAAATGGGGAACCGCAGATCCCATAGGGAACCAGGTCTAACTCCTTGCACTAGGCATAAAAAAACTGATATGCTATGCAGAGCTGGGGGGTTATATGCTGGAGTAAGGACGGCCCCCTGTGAGGGGTCAGCTTGCCTTTTTTTCTTTTTTGCCTAGTCTACTCCTAGTAGGATGTGCATAAACCCACTTGTCAATGAGAAGGCTGCATCTGTCAGTGAACGTAAGAGAAATGGTCTGGTCCTAAAGGGGGAAATCCTTCCGGGGCTGAATTGGTTAAAAGACCAAACCTTTTCTGACATTTGTTTCTTACAAGTAAAAATATTTGCTGATAGAAAATTACTTAGAACCCCCAAACATTATATATATATATATATATATATATATATATATATATATATAAAATATATATATATGTTTTTAGCAGAGACCCTAGAGAATAAAATGTCGGTTGTTGCAATATTTTATGTCACACTGTATTTGCGCAGTGGTCTTTCAAACACAATTTTTTTTTTTTTAATGAAGATTTTAAAGAAACGAAACCGTGAAGTTAGCACTTTTTTTGTATAATGTGAAAGATGATGTTACGCTGTGAGAATCAACTGCTAAGCAACAAAATTGTGATGCTCATTTTAGCCAGAATCGTGCAGCTCTACTGTGTGCTGTAAGGTGGAGAAGGGGAGATGAGGGAGCTGGATATGCTTTGGAATAGTCTTTTGTGCAACTGGACTCCAGAATTTCATGGTGACCGGAAACACACCAGACCAATGAATAGTCACCATGAGAGACACGCATATAGGCCGGAAGTGGCTGCAAAGAGGCAGCAGAGGATCAGAAACACTGGGATACTTCTTACACTTTAAATAAAAAAATGTAAAAAAGGTGAAACTAACGCTTCATTTAGACGTGCAGTTGGGTGGTAAAAATGTGCAGTAGAGACATGTTTTCGTTACCCACCCTTAAGCTCCATTAGGCAGCAGATGAGGGCGTTTTACATGCCGCACTCACGATGCATTAGGCATAATAAGGAGTTTCCCACTATAACAGGTTTTTAGCGTGACTCTTTCTGGTCAGCCTATAATCTGGATGTAAGGTGTTACGTTGGAGTTTTCGATTGGCTGGTCTGCTGTGACTAAGTTAGGGTTAGAGGGCACAAATTATTTGCCTTACCCGGGGCGCTGACAAGCCACACTACGCTAAAAAAAACTGGCTCCTAACTTTTTTAGCTGGCTCCTAGATTCAGAGCAAATTTGTCAAGCCCTGCCTTAGAACATCATCAATAAAACACTTACTTTCTCATCCATATCGGAGTCACCATCTGTAGTCTCATGTCCTACAATCGAAAGGGCATCCAGCTCTTGTATTTCCTGACACAAACTGTCCATTAGGTGCTGATTAAACTGGTAGCTGCATATTAAAAAACAAAAAGTAAAAGAGAGTGTCATTCAGCTGACAGTATAAATAGGTTCTCATTTTAGGAGAAGTTGGCAGTGAAATGAATATACAGGCTACCTTTCCAAAAATATTAAAACAAAAAGCATTGAAGGAAGACGCAGCCACAGCACTGGCACTTTGAGAAGGTTGTCAGACAAGTTCCTTTCAATCCCTTTATGCCAACAGTTTATAAAAATTTTCCAGCACAATGCCATGGGCTGGAGATATGTTAATAAATGCCTCCTCTTTTAAATCCAGAAGCCAAAGTTTAATAAGTATTCCGGGTGAAAATTTTCCACAAATATTTGATAAGGACTTACTTTCCTGCACTAAGTATGAAGTCTCTGAAGAATTCCTGGTACCCAGGAAAAGAAGGGGGAGGGCAGGGGCCTCCAACACTTTGAGGGGCCACAAATCTTTCTTGCAGTCGTTTCAGTTTGTTCAGGTTGTCAGAGCCGAGCATGTTGAGTAGGTCCTGGTCAGGGTTATCACCAACTCCAACAGCACCCTTTCCTCCACTCGGTCCCTTACATAACTAACCAAAAATCATATGAAAAGACACATTACTCAAAAACAGTTTTACAAAGTATTACAACATAATACTGACGAACAATCAGCAAATCTTTGCATTTTCATCTATATTCACTGATGGGCTAAAAATTAAAACTAAGGACTCAAAATATTTTTCTTAAATCTTTATTAATCGCTTAACAACCGCCCCATAGACAATTGACGATTGATTCTGGGAGGACGTCTATTGGGGCGCGCACACGGGAACATCCGTGACCGTCGGGTCCGGGGGACCCGACTGATCACGGATCGGGGTGAATGGCCGTTGTGAGCGGCCTTTCACCACGTGATCGCGCCGTCAAATGACGGCGCGATCACATGTAAACAAGCCGGCGGAAGCGCCGGCTTCTCTCTCCTCTCCGCACCGATCGGTGCAGTGTGAGAGGAGAGAGGGGGGAGAGAAGACGTGCAGCAGCGCTGTGGGCGATGTGCAATGCCCACAGCGCTGCCTAGTAACAAAATACTCCCCCCCACCATCTATTTACCACCCACCCACCACCCCCCAGCCACCATCAGCCACCCACCCAGCCATCATCAGCCACCCACCACCCACCCAGCCATCCACCCCCCACCCATCCTCACCCAATCCATCCTCACCCACCCACCC
>BLSH010552894.1:23947-38742 GCA_018402905.1 Glandirana rugosa | reverse complement strand
TCGAGGAAGAGAGATGTCGCTACAGGTGTTTACAGAATCGACATGGTCTGTGATGAGGACTAATCAACTCTGTGTCGTCCCCGCGGTAACCGAGGACGCCGACAGTTAGTTTTAGTCAGTCGGTTAATCCTCTCTCCCCGCCCCGAGGCACAGACTTACCTATGTGTCTCGAGACTGAGTCGTACACACGGGGGTATCTTTCGACGTCCGACTCCCCGGTCCTCTCGTCTTCTGTCTGAACTCTTCTCCTCCTAGGTCCGACGAAACACGTTTAGGTTGATGTGTCTCCTTCATTCATATTGTACAGAGATGATTAAATACCACCAAAAGAAAGCTCTATTTGTGTGAAAAAAAGGACGCAAATTTCATATGGGTACGGTGTTGCATGACTGAGTAATTGTCATTCAAAGTGTGAGCGCTGAAAGCTGAAAATTGGTCTGGTTGTTAAGGGGGTTTAAGTGCCCAGTTGTCAAGTGGTTAAAGTGATTGTAAAGGCTTGTTTTTTTTTTTAAACAACAAACATGTTATACTTACTTCCTCTGTGTAGTTGGATTTGCACAAAGCAGCCTGGATCCTCCTCTTCTCAAGTCTGTCTTCTGCTCTCCTGGCCCCTCAGCCTGCAGCTTTCTATGGGGGCACACATGCTGAGTCAGAGCTCTGTGTATCCATTCAGACACGGAGCCCCGCCCCTCTCTCCTAATTGGCTGACTGATTTTGATTGACAGCCGCAGGAGCCAATGGCGCCCCTGCTGTGTCTCAACTAATCAGGAGTAGTGTCTGGTACAGCTAAGACATTTGTGGACATCGCTGTAGAGAGAAGGAGCTCATGTAAGTGATTAGGGGGTGACGGGGAGGCTGCCACACACAGAAGGTTTTTTTATCGTAATGCATAGAATACATTGAGGTAAAAAACCTTCTGCCTTTACAACGCCTGTAAGATTTTATATTATATATTAAAAAAGGATTGGGGGGGGGGAGGGGTGGATAAAGCACAAACATACAAGATGGGTAGAGGAGAGGTATAAGAGACAGACATTGGGATTAGGTCATGGAATGCTGTCTGCCATACTACTACAAAACACATGCGTCACAAACTGTCAGCATGCAATACAACAAGTAATTAGAGTACTGATACAAGACTGATACAAGACTGATACAAGACTGATCATTTGCTGATAGTTGCCAGTTACCTAGAGGGGAAAGGGTTACAGATCTGAATCAGACTGAACTTACTTTCATAGGGGAAGAAACTATAAAGGTAAGAAAACCCTTGACAGAAAAAGTAGGACATTATACTGTGAAGTAAGGAAAGTAAGGGAATGAAGAAGAGCCAAGCAGGGCAAGAAAAGGCAAACGGTACAGAGGAGTGGGGTGGGGGAGAGAGCAGGATTGAGTCCGCACAACTGAGGGAAATTAAATAGAAAGCTTAAATATAATCAGGTGAAGACAAATTCAATGTAACAGAAACAGGTCTAGTAAAAATGTTCATCCCTATGGTATAGGGAAGCCATAAGAGCTTCCATGGTTTAGATTTCCTAGGACTTGGAAACCCACATACCCAGGCGATGGAGGAGATGTCGACTTCCATATTATAAAGGTCCTTTATCAAATGTATGAGAGTGTTTGTAACTGGTCGTTGGTATTGGGGTCAAATGGAGAAGGGCACCTGGGTTGTTACGAAGATCAATACTGGTTAGTGTAAACATAACAAAGATTACTTCATCCCACAATGGGTGAAGGATGGGACGATCCTAAAAGATGTGGAGGAGCGTGCCAGTGTTTGAGCTTTGAGGATATATTTTGTGAAGAAAGTCTGGTTATCTATACTTATGAAGAGAATAGTTTGAAACCGGTTATTTGTATCCTATTCACTACCAAAGTTTTATGATTGAGCTGAATAGGATTTCTTTGTCCAGGGGGGAAGACACTAGATCTTTTTCCCACATCAACAAATAGGTGGGAGTGAACACTTCTATGTGGTGTTACTAGGAGGGCATAACTCATGTTGCATCAGTTCTGTCTCCATGTCTCCTCTGTCTTCTGTCTGACCACTAAAAACGTTTTATATGAGAGCAGGCCAGCGCTTAGAGGTGCAGGCAGCTAGCCACATGGTAAATATACAGACCCTTAGTCATAAAACAAATGGTGCAGCACCTCATGCAAAGAACCATATGCAAACAAAAGAATATAAAATGAAATACATTTCTAAACCGTGATTGTAACTCATCTCTGTGCACACAATATAAACCAATAAAGCAATCAAAATTCCAGTCCGTGAGCTGTGCCATAATAATACTTTGGCGTCTTCCATCTTAATAAAGTGACTTACCACATGCAGATATAACCATTGGATCCACTACTCCTCCACCAATATGAACTCACCAGACAATAAGCTGCAGGTAAAGGCAGCAAAAACAACATGTGATTTAAATCAACTCCAAGCTCCCTATGGCAGTCACCAGCAGTTTTCACCCCTCACCACCATGGGGGACGACCAACTGGTCAGGATGCTGTTTAAAAAATAGCTCACCACACTGAGCCGCAAATATATCATATATAGTGTAGTATTTATTAAATAAAAGATGATAAAAGTGAGATGAATCACGAATTGCCACAGAAATCTATTGAGCATTGACAGGCAGAGAATTGGCCAAACTCACTGGTATGAAGGACTGTGGACTGTAATTTTGTTTTATTGGTTTATTTTTTTATTTTTTTTTTAGCTACAATCACGGTTTAAAAAATGTATTTCATTCTTAATCATTTGTTTGCATATGATTGTTTGCATGAGGCGCTGCACCATTCATTTTATGATGGCCACTTAAAATGAATAGTTAAAAATGTAGAATTTAAAGGTAGCTCCATTAGGGGTAAGAGAAGCGTTATTACTACTTGAACAGCTCAAATGGATTTCCATCCTGTACAGTCTATAAAATCTTAAAGTGGATGTAAACCCTCACATATACCCAGTGAAGGGAAGAGCCTCAGACGATACATAGAGATTAAACAAATCCTCCTACAAAAGTTTTACATGTATATCTGCCATTTTCAGCTTTATATACTGTATAGAAAGTGCACAGTGTGTTAGAATTTTCACTTCCTCGTTAAGTAGTAGCAGTGTAGTGTTGGAATACACTGGGAGACACCTGATTAGCACCTACCATGACACAAAATCAGGCTGGTTTTATCACGTTTCGGAGAACATGTCAAAAGTAATTATTCTGATAACAGAAGAACGAAGCAAGAGAACGCCACGGGACTTAGGGCTTTGAAGAGAGATAATAAAACACTGCAGATATATGTGCCCAGCTCCAATTTCATGAATCAGGTTTACATCCACTTTAAGAGTCCTTACACACTGGGGCAGGCAGGGCGGTAGCGGTAAAGCACCGTTAGTTTTAGCAGCGCTTTACCATTGTTATAGCAGCGATTTGGCACCACTAGTCGGGCGGCAGCAGGGCACTGTTAACCCTCAAGGAGGGGTTAAAAGCGCCTGTGCGCGCCGCACTCAGGCATTCACACTGGGGTGGATTGGAGGGAGTTTTTCAGGCACTTTACAGGCGCAATTTTTAGCGTTAAAGCGCCTGAAAAACTCCCCAGTGTAAAAGGGGTCTCAAGGAGAGTTTGGTTGCTCAGTATGAGTGGGTGGAACTTTTTATCTCATATTCTCAGTACAAATCCAGGGTGTCCAATACAGGAGGTAAGGCAGATGGGGTCTGGGGTGATTGACTAGGGTTGTTCCAGCTTCAGGAGAATTTTAAGGCTTGTACTGAGAGTGGGTGCGATTTAAGTCTACTCAGGATCTCATCTGCCATCTGGGGGATGTTACACAGAGGTACTGTAGTTTAAGTTCTGTTCTAAGTGAATCCATCATCTGGTTTTATAGTTTATGCAGAAGTAAAGGGCTCTAGACATATGAATGGCCTCATATAGGTTATATAGGTGTGGGTCTAGAAACCCTAGGCCTCCCGACACTTAAGGTTTCAAAAGCAAAGCATGGTGCAACCTACGGGATTAATTAGCACAAAGAATATTTGTAAACTAGGCTCAGACTGACCAGAGGAATGATGATGGCAATGCAATAGGCAAGGTTTAGAACAAGTAGAGCAACATAAGGATAATTTTCATTTCTAGGTTGCTTTTCTGTTCAAACCATAAAAATTGTGTGGAGATTGAATGGTGTACTTTTAACTAAGAATGACAGAAAGTTAGCCACAAAAAGGGGGTAAGAAAGATACCCAGGTATTTAACACTGTGTTGGACTCAAAAGTGGAACTTCCGCTTTAAGTCCTCCTCCCCAGCTCCGGATGCTGAAACTGAGCTTTTGGGGAGAAGGGGGGTGAGGATACCCGGTTTTTTCCAGCTACTTCCGCTCTGGTTGCTTTAGGCGATCGGAAGTGGAAGGTCTCCTTCCCCCTCCCTCCCGAAGTCTTCTGGGACACAGGACAGGTCCTAGAAGACTTTGGGACCAATCACAAAGCGAAGCGCCGCTTGCGCAGTGTGCGCCCGGCTGTGAAGCCACAGCCGGGTGCCCACAGTAACAATGACGGCACCGCGGAGGGGAGGGGGGAGATCCAAGGCTCTGTGCGGCCCCATCGCTGGACCGGGAGACAGGTAAGTTCCTATAGGTTGTAAATTCTGCCAGTAAACTGATATGGGGTAGATCTGACTTAAATATTGACTAAAAGCCAATGTAGTGCCCACCAAAACAATTAATGACTTCTTTCCAAATCAATTACATGACATCCTATGTGGCATAAGTAGGAGCAAAAAAAACTACATTTCAAACAGAACAGATAGGATAAAGCTTCTGGATAAGTCAACAAGGATGCAGGAAAGATGCACAAACTCTGCACAACACAGCCTCATTACCACCTCTAATCCTTTAGATAAAACATACATCAGTCGGTAACCAAAGAAAATTCTTCCGATTTTGATGTATTACATCTTTGTAATGTCCTGTGCTCCAAAGCCTATATGGTATACACATGCACAGAATTTTTCCAGACTAATTAAAGAGGATTTTTGTAAAGCCACGGGTAAAATTGTCCATCTTGTGGTGCCCAATACATGGCTGAGATCTAATTACTTTTATGGTCACACAGGATCACTCTACAGAAAAGTCTAAGGCCTCATTTACACTGCTGCTGGTAAACTAACGTTTTGAGGCATTTGGGCATTTTTTTTGGCTGCCCATGAACTTTCCTCTATTTTATCTTATCAGTACATTTACACAGGTTCGTTTAAGGTCGTTTCCAGGCAGTTGAGTTTAAAGGCTTTTTTTGGAACACAAAAAAATGGGTTCAGACACCAGTTCAGAGGCATTTGAAATGCCAAACAGCTTGTAAACGCCGCTAAACGCGGTAACTCGCATCTAGAACAGTTTCGTTTACAGCCGTTTCCATTCTAAAAAAAAAAAAAAAAAAAATGCTCCTAGACGCAAACGCGGCATGCAAAACGTGGCAAAAGCAGCAATTTTAAACGCTGGCTTCCAGCTGTAAAAAAAAAAATCAATCATTCAGGGGAGGTTGATAAAGCATCCCGTGTAACTGGAGCCTTAGTGTCTAACATTGAACTCAGCAGAACCATTACATTAGTTGATAAATGTTGAGCACTACCTAATAATTACCAAAAAAACGCAAACGTTCAATTAAAATAAATGTCCCAGTAGACTGAAGTATGAAGAAGAACAAAAAAAAAAAATCATATTTCACCTGCACAAGTTGCTTCTGAAATAGTCTTGCAAAATGACTATGATTAGAAGCTAGAGACAAGTTGAACATCATAGCCCTAAGAGAAAAGAGATCAGTGTTAATCGAGCAACATAACATCTAGCAATATATTACAGCTATGAGAGCATTAAAAAAGCAAAACTAGTTTGTCATTTGAAATCTGGAAAACCCTACAGCAGGTTTACAAATTCAAAGTGCAAGAAGTCCATTTATTAAGGTGCCCATTAAAATATACAATTTAAATTCCAGCAATTTGGAGAAAAGGACCTGAACGCTATTATGGATAATTAATAATTAATAGTAATTATGGTAAAAAATATCTGAGAAGACTGAATAATATCAAACATTTTTTTACCTGATCTTATTGCCCAGGAAACGCTCAAAATCCCAGTTAGTCTTTTCATGGCAATCTTCCCACTCACGTAGCAGCTCATAAAATACATCTCTAGAAAGCATATCAGACTATGTAGAAGGCAGTCAACATAGTTTGGGTTATATTGATCAAAAAAAAAAATGCAAAAAAGACATCAACCACTTTAAGACCAAGCCTTTTCTAACACTTTACATGTAAAAATCTGTATTCTTTGCTAGAAAATTACTTAGACCCCCCAAGCATTATATATTTTTTATAGCAGAGGCCCTACAAAATAAAATGTTGGTTGTCAAAATGTTTTATGTCAAACAATATTTGCACAGCGGTTTTTCAAATGCTATATTTTTAAAAATGCACCATTTTTAATTTTAATGCACAAACACACAATACAATACTACATTTTTTGGTGAAATGTATAAGATGATGTTACGCCAGGTAAATAGATAGCAAACATGTCATGATTTAAAATTGTGCACGCCCGTGCAACCGCGACAAACGACATACATTTTGTTAGGCATAGGCGACGGTTTAAACACGAGGCTAAAATTACTGCCATTGACTTGATGTTTGCAGTAATACCTCACGTGTGGGACAATCGCCATTTCCGCACATGCAATCGTCTTTGTGCGCTAGCATGGGGGGGTGGGCACTGTCTTTTTTTAATGATCTTTACACTGTCGCTTACACTGTTGCTTTAAAAAAAAAAATCACTTATTGTTATCACAAGGAACATAAATATCCCCTGTGATAGCAATAGGCAGTGACAGGTAATCTTTATGGAGAAATCCGGGGGGCGCCTCTGCCCTTAAAAGCATCTGTTTACACCAAGATCGGTGTGATCAGATGCTTTCCCCATTAAAAAATGGCACGGGTTAGATCCCATGAAACCAGAAATGATGGATGTTCTTTGTATCCGGTTTCCTATACCATAGAGGTGATCACAGCCATTCTGGTCTCTGATTACCTCTAAGGTTAGCCGGTGGAAGCTGGTCACTTGGGGGGGGTGGGCGACGTTAATTTAGGACTTACCAATGCATGTTGAGGCCTCTTATTCCAAGTGCATACACAGTGACCTGTAATTGCTCAATGCTGCTTTTCTAGGATTACCTTCGACCACAGCATATACAGAGTATACCCCAGACACCTACCATCTAAATAGCTGGGTATTTTGGTCCAGATTTCCATCTACAGGGTTGGGGGGTATTGGGAGGGAGGGAGTAGTTTAGAGGGTTTGCGGTTGGGTAGGAAGGGAGGAAACAGGTACACAGCGCACCATTGTGTGAATGAGTGGAAGCTATAGGGGATGGGGGCGGGGAGATAAAACCAGGTCTTTGACACTGGATATGCTTTATTATATTAATCAATAAACAGTTTTGCAGCATGTATCATATCTGCTTTCTTTTTTAATTGACATATATAGGACAGGTTACATATTGGAGACACCTCTCCAGTTTATTGGAGTTACTCAGCTTACAGCATATATTGGAGTAGCTCCTTGGTATTCCTAGTTTTGGGTATATCATTCCGGTATAACCACGTGAAGTCCTGCGACGCATGAGTATGTCGCTGGTCATCAAGTATGTCATCTTTCACAAATGTGTATGAAAGCACAGTTTAAACAATACTCCCAACATTAACTCAAACACCTACAACAAATCCTTATATCATGTAAATAAATAGAACACACCTTTGCTTTTTAAAAATGTGGAATGATCGATCACTAGGAAAATTAGAACGATTATCGGTTTCTGGCTGAAAGGACACAGAATGTAGGGTTGCAGGAAGCAAAAGAGAAACCTTTGAAAAAGAAAAAACAGGTTAAAATTTAAACAGACATACTTCTGATATGTACAAGTGGAATAATCACAAGACTTCTAGAGAAGCCAGCTTCATAGGTAACCAGAATATGGTGAAACATTCATAACACATCACTATTCTGGATAGGTAAGCCCCCAAATACTAACCATTGCATCTCTCTTCTGTTTACCACCCTGACGACTAAAGCAATTTCCATAAACCACTTTAAAATGGCTAAAACTATCATATACCCTTATTTATAGGTTTCTCGACATCTACAGTGGGGGAAATTATTTGATCCCCTTCAGATTTTATAGATTTGCCCACTTACAAAGAAATTAAGGGTCTATAATTATCATAGGTGTACTTTAAATGACAGCATATCAATCAATCAATCCGGAAAAAAATAGATTTTTTTCTACTTACCGTTAATTCCCTTTCTCTGAGTTCATTGACGGACACAGCAGCACCATCTTGACCTTAGGGTTATATTGCCACCTTCAGGAGGACTAGGCAGAACAACAAAATTAAAAGAACAAGCACAGCCCCTCTCAGGGGCAGTCCTCACTGGTAGTAACCCTCCACCCTGCAACAGATAGCTCTGTTCATAACAAGCAGTACAAACCTAAAAACAGGAGGGGCGGGTGCTGTGTCCGTCAATGAACTCAGAGAAAGGGATTTTACAGTAAGTAGAAGAAAATCCTGTTTTCTCTTTTGTTCATTAATGGACACAGCAGCTCCATCTTGACCTTAGGGACATCCCAAAGCAGTGTCTAAACAAGGGGTGGGAAAGAGAAAACAGGTTCAATGACCCAAAACATACCTCCACCCAACAGAACCCCCTGTGGGGAACAAGAAAACATCTCAGAAAGCCACTGTCACGGTCCTGGCGGTGCAGTTTGTCTTTTGCAGGGAACAACCACTCTTACACACCCGATTCGGGGACCCCTGGTAGTAGAGACAGGAAGTCCCAGAGTGCGGGATGGCACGAGGGCTGGATGGTCACTGGTGGTGTTGTGAAGCTCCAGATGGTCGTGCAGGCAGATGGATGGTCGTACAGGTTGGGTCGGCAACTGGCAGGCAGGCAAGGTACAAGAGGGTCAGGCAGAGAATGGTCAAAGTCCAAGCAGAGTTCGTAAACAAGCTGGCGGAACAGTACAAGGGGTCAGGCAAGCGGATGGTCATAGAAAGCCGGGGTCGGTGCAGGCAGACAGATAGCAGGTCGGGACAAGCCGGGTCGGATCACAGAGACAGGAAACAATACAGGAACAGGTATCAGAGCTGGGGCTCACAGGTACTCAGATGCTGTAGAACAGACAGCACTTGCTACAGGAAGCACATTGTTTAAATAGGGCTGCCCGGAGCCACCTCCTCCGGGAGCTTGAGGAAACAACAATCAAGTGCAATGAAGTTCTCAGGACAGTCTTCTCCTAACCTCTGGATGCCCAGCTTGGCCAGCTTAGTCGGATTGTTGCCTTTGAAGGTTTGAACAGTCATCCGCATGGAGATTGGCTTCAAGTTCCCAGGAGCTTTCCTCTGGGCCGTAGCCCTTCCACTTTACAAGGTACTGGATCCTGCCACCCCTCTTCCTGTAGTCGAGTATTGACTCAACCTCAAACTCCTCTGCTCCATCAATCAGGACGGGGGCCGGGGGAGCTGTAGCTCCATCAGGAAATGGATCTGGGGCCACCGGCTTCAGCAAGGACACATGGAATACTGGATGTATCCGCAAGGATAGGGTGAGTTCCAACTCAAAAGAGACCTGGTTGATTCTCCTGCACACTGGGAAGGGACCGATAAAACGATGACCCAGCTTTTTAGATGGGCAAGCAAGCCTCAGGTTCTTGGTTGAGAGCCAGACCTTATCACTGGGTAGGAGGTTGAGCTCACCCAGTTTCTTCTTATCGAAAGCCGCTTTGGTGGCTTCTTGTGACCGGGACAGTGTATCTTGCAGGAGCTTCCAATTAGCCTGAACAGATTGCGCAGATGCCTGTGCCGCTGGTACTGTAATCTCGATTGCCAGATTTGGGAAAACGGTGGGGTGGAACCCATAGTTGGCCCAGAAGGGGGATTTCTTGGTGGCGGAGTGCACCGAGTTGTTATATGCAAACTCCGCTAGGGGGAGCAACGTGCACCAGTCGTCCTGAGAGTAGGCGGAAAAACAGCGCAGATATTGGTCCAGGGTCTGGTTTGTCCTTTCGGTCTGGCCATTGGTTTGGGGGTGATAAGCAGTGGAAAATGACAGGTCGATCTCCAGGGTAGCACAGAGAGCTCTCCAGAACCGAGAGGTGAACTGCACCCCCCGGTCGGACACTATGTTCATCGGAACACCATGCAGCCAGATAATCTCTTTAATAAAGACTTCTGATGTCTCCTTTGCTGTGGGGGTACCCTTCATAGGGAGGAAGTGGGCCATCTTGGTCAGCCTGTCGACCAGCACAAAGATGGCTGTGTATCCTTTTAGCAGGGGGCAGCTCCACAATAAAATCCATGGAAATCTTGGACCATGGTCGGTCCGGGATGGGAAGAAGTTTCATGAGGCCCCAGGCTCTGGTTTTGCCCGATTTATTCCTGGCGCAAGTAGCACACGAGCGGACATAGGCTAAACAGTCTTACAAAAGTAGTGGCCACCAGAATGAGCGCAGGACCAGTTCAGCAGTTTTCCGAGAGCCGAAATGACCGGCAAATTTGTGGTCATGGCTGGCCTTGAGGACAGCAGGACGTAGCTCCTGAGGGATGTACATCTGGTTGCGGTGTCACCAGAGACCATCTTTCCAGATGAGTCCTTGGACAGGGGGTGTGGGTGAACAGACAGAAATTCTCTGGATTTGCGAGAGCAAGTCATCCTGTGTGAGGAGGAAATTCCTGGGCTGGAGGATGGTGTCAGGAGAAGTAGAAGTTCCGGGTTCCGTGTACATATGGGACAGAGCGTCCGGTTTACCGTTTTTTTCCCCTGGGAGGTACGTCAGGTGGAACTGGAACCGGGAGAAGAAAAGTGCCCGGCAGACCTGGCGGGGACGGAGTCTTTTGGCAGTGCAGAGATACTCCAGGTTTTTATGGTCTATATATATCAGAATGGGGTGCTGGGCTCCCTCCAACAGATAGCGCCATTCCTCCAGTGCGGCCTTAATGGCCAGTAGCTCTCTGTCGCCAACGTCATTGTTTCTTTCCGGGGCAGTGAGCTTGCGGGAGAAGGCGGCTACCGGATGAAGAAATACACCACCTTGCTCCCAGTCTCTGGGACAGGACCGCTCCCACAGCCGTCTCCGAGGCATCCACCTCCAGCACATAGGGCAACGTGGCATCCGGGTGTTTCAGGATGGGTGCTGAGGTAAAAAGCTCCTTTAGAGCCTGAAAGGCATCCTGGGCCTCGGACGACCATTGACCCTGCTTCGTGAGACGGGTGATGGGGGGAGATGATAGCCGATAATACCTTTATGAATCTTCTATAAAAGTTTGCAAATCCTACGAACCTTTGGACCCCTTTTTTGTCCACAGGTGCTGGCCAGTCCTAACTTGCTTCAAATCCATGGTGACCCCAGAGACTGATAAAATCAATCCTAGAAACCGGATAGTAGAGCGCTCAAAGGCACATTTTTCCACCTTTGCATATAGTCTATGCTGCCACAAGCGGCTCAGGACACAGCTCACATGTTTCCGGTGCTCTTCCAGGGGTGGAGAGAAAATTAGGATATCATCCAGATATATGATGACGAAGATATCCAAGTAATCCCGAAAGACATCATTGACCAGATCCCGAAATGTGGCAGGGGCATTGCAGAGCCCGAAGGGCATAACAAGGTACTCGTAATGACCGAAACTAGTTCTGAAGGCAGTCTTCCACTCATCACCCTCTCTGATGCGGATTAGGTTGTATGCCCCTCTGAGATCAAGCTTCGTGAACACGGTGGCCGATCCAAGCCTTTGAAAGAGTTCCGGTACAAGCGGGAGAGGGTATCAGTTCTTGACCATAATCCGATTCAGCTCAAGGTAGTCTATGCATGGACGAAGAGAGTGGTCCTTTTTTTCGACAAAAAAGATACCAGCACCGGCAAGAGAGGTAGAGGGTCTGATGAACCCTTTGGCCAAGTTTTCGTTCAGATATGTTTTGAGAGCTGCTAACTCCGGTTCAGATAGTGGGTAAATGCGTCCAAAGGGGACCTTCGTGCCCGGCAGCAACTCTATGGGGCAGTCATAAGGTCTCTGCGGAGGGAGTTGGTCTGCCCCTTTCCTGCTGAAGACATCCAGGTATTCATTAAGGCACTGCTTCACGGGTTTCTCGGTCTGGGTCAGAATCCAAACTAAGGAGAGATGGGCCAACATTCCGGGAGGGAAGCAGGCAGTGTTGGCCACAGTAGGGAGAAAGGAACTGAATAAGTCCAGAGGCCCAGTCTATGCTGGGACTGTGTGCCCAGAGCCAGGGCAGCCCCAGGATGATGGGGAACAAAGGTGACGCTATGAAGTCAAGGATCAAGAGCTCCTGGTGCCCCTCGGTGGTGGATACGGGAATTGGTTGAGTCTCCATGGTCACTTGGCCTGATTTGATGGCCGTCCCGTCGGCCAAGCGAATGGTCATTTTGTGAGCTTTGGGACGCAGGGGCAGCTGGTGTAGTGTAGCGAAGGCTTGGTCCACAAAGCAACTACACGCCCCTGAATCAATAATCGCTGGTGTTTGGACGCTCCCTCCGGGCAACTGTAAAGAGACAAGGAGAGTTAGGTGAGACAAATGGTGATTGGCAGATGTTGTCTCCTGGTTAGCCTGGAGGCGCCACTTACCGGCAGTGCAGGTCCTCACCATGTGTCTGGGTTCACCTCAGTACAAGCACAGGCCGAGTACCCGGCGTCTCACTCTCTCCTCAGGAGTGATGGACGGGTGCAGGAGGCCGATCTGCATGGTTTCAGGCCCCTCCGCGGGCGCAGTTGGCGCTGGTAAGGAAGCCACATGGCTGGGTACCCGGGACATCATCCAGGTTAGACGGGGTCCTGCGGAGGTTCCAGTGAACTGTTCAGCCCAGCGTTCCCTGAGCCTCCAATCTATCTGGATGGCCAGGTTGATTAACGTTTCCAGGGTGCCAGGCACCCCAAAACGGGCAAGCTCATCTTTCAATGGTTCCGAAAGTCCTAAGCGGAACTGGTAGCAGAGTGCCGCATCGTTCCAGGCGGTGTCAGCACTCCAATCCCGGAACTCTGCTACGTAGTCCTCAGCAGTGCGCCGACCCTGCTGTAGGGTATGCAGGGTGGCCTAGGCGGTAGCTGAGAGGTGCGGGTCTTGATACAGTTTGGCCATGGCATCAAAGAACCCCTGCAGAGTGGTCACTTCGGGTGCCCGCTGCTCCCAGAGTCGATGGGCCCATGTCTGCGGTTCTCCTTGCAACAGAGAGATCACCAGGCCCACCTTGGTGGCTTCCAAAGAAAATGTGCATGGCTGTAGGCCAAAGTACAGCTCGCAGGAGCTGCAGAAGGCCCGCAAATTTATCAGGTAAGGGGACCTTAGGCTTTGATGGCAGAGCCACAATGGTGCGACCTGCTGCAGCCCCGCTTCCGGATGAAGATGGCGCGGTGAGCTCACGCACTTGTTCCTGCAGCTGGGTGTAGCCTTCTTGCTGATTTTTTATGGCTTGTGTGAGCCCGGGCCAAGTGGGTGCACAGCTCATCCATGGCAGAGGGTGTTCCCTGTGCAGACTGGGACATGGCTGTCCGTTACTGTCACGGTCCTGGCGGTGCAGCCTGTCTTTTGCAGGGAACAACCACTCTTGCACACCCGATTCGGGGACCCCTGGTAGTAGAGACAGGAAGTCCCGGAGTGCGGGATGGCACGAGGGCTGGATGGTCACTGGTGGTGTTGTGAAGCTCCAGATGGTTGTGCAGGCAGATGGATGGTCGTACAGGCTGGGTCGGCAACTGGCAGGCAGGCAAGGTACAAGAGGGTCAGGCAGAGAATGGTCAAAGTCCAAGCAAAGTTCGTAAATGGGCTGGCGGCACAGTACAAGGGGTCAGGCAAGCGAATGGTCGTGGAAAGCCGGGGTCGGTGGAGGCAGACAGAGACAGGAAACAATACAGGAACAGGTATCAGAGCTGGGGCTCACAGGTACTCAGACGCTGTAGAACGGACAGCACTTGCTACAGGAAGCACATTGTTTAAATAGGGCTGCCTGGAGCCACCTCCTCCGGGAGCTCGATGAAACAACAATCAAGTACAAACAAGTTCTCAGGACAGTCTTCTAACAGCCGCCTGCAAAATTTTGCGGCCAAAGGCTGCATCTGAGGATGCCCAAACATCAACCTAGTAGAATTTGGAAAAAGTGTGCATAGACAGACGCTTGATTTCGGAAAGCCCAGGAAGTGCTAATCACCCTGGTAGAGTGAGCCGCGACCAGGAAGGGGGGTTCCAGACCCCTAACAGCATAGGCTTGTATTACAGTTTGTCTAATCCAAAACGACATAGTAGCCGAGAAGGCCACCAGGCCCTTGCGCAAACCATCCACCACAACAAACAGCGAATCTGACCTCCGAAAGGGGGCCATGACCGCAATGTACACCCGAAGGGCCCGAACTACATCCAACGAATGTAGGGCATCCTCCTTAGGATGAGATGGTTGTGGGCACAAGGAAGGGAGGACAATGTCCTCATTAATATGGAAAGACACCACCTTCGGAAGAAAAGACGGTTGCTGCCGCAGGACCGCCTTATCCCTGTGTAGGACCAAATAAGAAGACCTGCACGACAAAGCCACCAGCTCCGAGACCCAAAAGGCGGACTTAATGGCCAACAAAAAAAAACAACTTTGTGAGAGAGTGTAAGCAATGGAATCTCTCTGATATTCCCGAACAGTGGCTTCTGAAGTACAGAGAGAACCAGCTTAACCCTATTCCGCCAGGACGCCGTCGTTGGC
>BLSH010552854.1:155559-169700 GCA_018402905.1 Glandirana rugosa | reverse complement strand
CTCCTTAGTCCTGGAGGAAGGAGGACGACCACTGGGGAGACTAGAGGGGTCACCAGCAGGAGGAAGGAGGTCCTGGTTCCTCTATATAGATCTTTATATCACTAGAGGGGTCACCAGCAGGAGGAAGGAGGTTCTGATTCCTCTATATAGTTCTTTATATCACTAGAGGGATCACCAGCAGGAGGAAGGAGGTTCTGATTCCTCTATATAGATCTTTAGTGAGACCTCACTTAGAATACGGTGTCCAGTTCTGGAGACCTCACTTACAAAAAGATATTGATAAAATAAAACGAGTTCAGAGACGGGTAACAAAAATGGTGAAAGGTCTGGGGGATAAAACTTATCAAGAGAGACTTCAGGAACTTAATATGTACAGTCTGGAGCAAAGAAGGGAGAGGGGAGACATCGATTGAAACCTTTAAATACATCAAGGGGGTGAATAAGGTTCAGGAGGGCAGTCTTTTCAATATGAAACCAAAATCAAGAACACGGGGAAATCAAACTAACTGGGGGGAAGTTCAAAACTAATCTTAGAAAGTATTATTTTACTGAAAGGGTGGTTGATGATTGGAATAAACTACCAACGGAGGTTGTGAGACAGTCAACAGTAAATGCTTGGGATAAACATAAATCTATAGTCAAACAACGAGGTTAATGTGAAAAAAATAAATAAAAAAAAATAAAAAAGGGCAGACTCGATGGATTACTCAGTCTTTTTCTGCCGTCACTTTTCTATGTTTCTTTCCCTCCTCTCAGGTAAAGAGTCTGGGTGTCATCGTGAACAGCACACAATCCTTCCAAGCCCCCGTCAGTAATGTCACTCGGTCAGTTTATTTCCATTTATGCAATCACCTCCGTCCATTCCTCACACCCAACAACACTGCCGTTCTCATTCACAATCTGGTCGCTTCCCCCATAGATTATTGTAACTCCCTTCCTTATGGTCTTCCTCTCAAGTCTCTCCATGAGCAACAACCGGTTCAGAACTCTGCTGCTCCCATCATCACCAGAACCCCCTCCTTTAGTCACATCACTCCCGTCCTCCAGCACCTCCACTGGCTTCCCCGGTCATACGCCATATTGATTTCAAGATTCTGTTCCTTAACTCTAAGGTCATTGACAACCTCGCTCCTCCATACCTTCCTGACCTCCTGCATATCAACATCTCAGCTCTTCTTCTTCCATCATCTCAATGTTCCATCCGCCCACCTGACCACTATGGGATCGTTTTTCGGCGTTATGCATCGACGTTAGTGAGCGTCGGCGTCAATAGGCGTTTTTTTAAAAAAATCATCCCTCTGCTAATTTTTCAACCTAAAAACGTTGGCGTCAAAAAACGCCGGTTAATGGCGGTACAGTATTAGTTGGCGTTAGTTGGCGTTTTGTGGCGTCGGCGTCAAAAAACGCCAAAACGTTACAGCCTCAGAACGCGCTGGCTTTGGGTTCTAGTTTCAGCTCACTAACGCCGACGCCATCTACAGCTCAAAAACGTTGGCGTTTTTATGGGGCCATTGACTAACATGGAGAGCTGCAAAAAACGCCAGAAAACGCCGGCGTCAAAAAACGTCCGTGTGTATGAGGCCTAAATAAATTGTATTATTATTATTATCTGGGGGCCTCCTGATTGGTAAAGGAGCTTCCACATTCTGATAATCCCCCACCTCCACCCGCAGACCCCTGAAAGACCCGGGATGGAATTTGGGGGCTCCATGTAGGGATGCCCCAATCTATCCGGATCAGCTGAAAATAAGCTTATCAAAGTTTTGCCGACAGAAAAAAAAGGAGGTGACAACGGCTGCTGAGAAAAACGCACGCAATTTACGGCTGCGATTTTATCGCATTTTCAGTGCGTTTTTTCAGAGGTTGTGTGACTCAAAGCCCCTCATCAAAAACGCAACAAGAGTGCGTTTTTGATGCGTTTTTGCCACTTTTTTTTTAGACATACTTAGAATTTTAAAGGAATTAATTTTTCTTGATCGCTTCAAAAACGAATAATTAAAAAGTCGACCACTGTCCAGGGTCCTTCCCTCTTCCCACTGATCCTGGGGCCCTTTACTCCTGTTGCAGGTCCCTTTATTACGGTCCCATCGAGTTAACAAATAGTTGTGTACCGAGCCTCCCATTAATTCAGGAACGGAAGTATAGTAAAAACAGTTTACTATGCTTCAGTAATGAGTGAGCCAATTGGTACCAATCACTGACTCTGTCCATTCAGAAAAGGAAGGAGCGGGTAAATGACAAATTTACCGACCCGTTCCCATCTCTCCATCATGACACATCTTCTACAGCATCTGGCAGGAGAGAGGAGAGGGGGAAGACAGCAGCTCTGTGGGGGGGACCAGGGAAGCACACAGGGACCCTGGGAACAGCAGAAGACAAGTAAACTGGATAGGAGGGGCGGTGGGGGCATCATATAGAGCAGGGAGAAGCAATTAGCGGACCTCCAGCTATTGCAAAACTACAAGTCCCATCATGCCTCTGCCTCTGGGTATCATGCTTGTGGCTGTCAGCCTGCATTCACATAGGGGCGACCCGACTTCGGCGCGACTTTGCTAGGCGACTTCAGCGCGACCCCAGGCGACTTTACAACACGACTTTTGCCAGGCGACTTTGCCTTGACCAATCAGAGAAGGGAGGGAGGGGGCTGCCTAAAAATAAATTCTATTCTTTCAACTGTAAAGTCGCTTCCATGTAGATGGGGGATCCGACTTGGAGGCGACTTCTATTGAATCCTATGGGCACAAGTCGGATAGAAGTCGCCTAGAAGTAGTACAGGAACCTTTTCAGAAGTCGCCTTGAAGTCAAAGCGACTTCAGTCGTGTATATTAAGACGGCTCCCATTCATTTCAACGGGATTTCAGATGTCAAGCGACTTGGGGCGACTTGAGGCAACTCAAGTTGGATCGCAAGTCGCCCCTATGTGAACAGGCACTTAGAGTCTTGCTATGCCTCATGGGACTTGTAGTTCTGCAAAGAAAAGACAAACAAGAGAGGCGCACCGACCTTGTGCCGTACCATTAAAAAGTTTAATAAATTATGTAAATAAAATCCATATACTCACAAGCGGAGCTGAAAATAAAACCTTTTGGAATACAACAATACATCCAATGGAGATGATGGTAGAACCTCAGCAGAGGACCTGGATGTTCACCATAAGACAAAGGCTGACGCGTTTCCAGGGCGAACCCTCTTCATCAGAGCCTCTTGTAGTTCTGCAACAGCTGGAGGTCCACTAGTTACATATCCCTGATTAAGAGGAACAAATCTCCTCCATTAGGAGGAAAATGGAGGAGATCGGTTCCTCTAAATGCCACCACCCGCCATCCCTCCTATCCAGGTGTACAAGGGAGGCACATGGGCCCTCTGGAGCACTTGGCCCGGTTGCAATTGCAACTCCTGTAGTTACCCCCCTGCTTCCACCCTTCAGTGCCATGGAGCCGAGCGGACGCCACCTTCCCCTCACTTGGCATCCAGGCACACCCAATCATCTCCGCCGATACCGACAGATCTGGTAAGAGGCGGAGACAACCAGAAAGTGCCCCCCTCCAGTCCCAGATAAAAGTGACCTCGCGGTGAATCCACCGCAGAGACCACTTTCATCTGAAAGCCGACTGAAAAAAAACGATACCGAGGTTATGGTAGCTATCTGCTACCATTAATTCAACAGGAAACAGTGAACACATGGCTGGTGGGACTTTGAATGAGGGCCCCGGCGGTAAAAGAAGGGGTACCTCCATCCCTATGCACATGCAAAAAGAGAAGGGGGAGGGTTTGGGACTTTAGATGAAGCATGCACTACCCAACATAGACCACAATGTATTAAAAATGTTTTATTTGTTTAAATTTTACTCAACGTGAAGCATAGATGGATCATACATACATGGTATGGTTAAAACACATATAGTCCATCTGTATACATATAGCTGAGTACACATGGCAGGGTGTGGGGGGTACATGATAAATCCATAAGGTCAATAATTATAAAAAATATATAAAAATATATTGTATAGTTCCTACTATGTAACAGTTCTGTATAAACTGATAACTCAGACTGTAGATGGTACATAGCTGCATTAACAACGATATTCCATGTCAAGGTACCGACGTACAGCGGCGGCGGGTGGGCGGTAAGCATATGAGCTTTGCCTCATAGCCTATTGTAGACCATTGCCATGCCATCTGCAATTCCTGATTGATCCCTGTGTAGGGTTGCCACCTCATCCCATTAACCCAGGACACACATTAATTACACAGGTTGTTCTGTGGCTGATTAGTGTGGTAATTAAACTCACTTGGTGCCTCATCTGCATTAAATTATCCTCAGAACATCCGGTGTAAATCAGATGTATGCTGGATTAAAGGGATGATGTGGCAACCCTATCCCTGTGCCATGTACTCAGATGAAGGAGCCGGCCTGTCTGTTACTGGTGGTCTCCTGCTATGTTTAGTAAAGGGGGTTATGTGTGTTCTGCTAAGCATGTCTCTCCCATTGTTAATTGGTTCACCTATTGTCTGATTAATCACAACAATGGCCAGATGGGCATGGAGTCACCTTGGCTGCTTAAGGCGATGAGTTAATTAGCTATGTTATTTCTGTTCCTGGTTATAGTTTGTATTGTTAGGGTAATCTGATCAGGAGGAGGGGGGGAGCATTCTTCTCAAGTGTATAAAAGCCTGTATATTTGTTCAATTAAATATGTTTTTATGTTCCTACAAGATAGTGTCGGCTGGTATTGTGTTGTATTGTTAGGGCAATCTGATCAGGAGGGGGGAGAGTGTTCTTCTCAAGTGTATAAAAGTCTGTATATTTGTTCAATTAAATATGTTCCATGTTCCTACAAGATAGCGGCGGCTAGTATTATGTTGTATTGTTAGGGTAATCGGGGGGGAGTGTTCTTCTCAAGTGTATAAAAGTCTGTATATTTGTTCAATTAAATATGTTCCATGTTCCTACAAGATAGTGTCGGCTAGTATTATGTTGTATTGTTAGGGCAATCTGATCAGGAGGGGGGGAAGTGTTCTTCTCAAGTGTATAAAAGTCTGTATACTTGTTCAATTAAATATATTTCATGTTCCTACAAGATAGTGTCGGCAGGTATTGTGTTGTATTGTTAGGGCAATCTGATCAGGAGGGGGGGAGAGTGTTCTTCTCAAGTGTATAAAAGTCTGTATACTTGTTCAATTAAATATGTTCCATGTTCCTACAAGATAGCGGCGGCTAGTATTGTGTGATCGGATATAATATTTTATCTCTGATCTTCAGACTGGAGGAAGCTGTCTACTGACGGACGCACTCAAGCGGAGTGTGGGGGCGGACGGTTCCCTGACAACGCCCGTGTAATTGAGGACTAAGGAAACCAATAACTTCTGCTCATGAGGAAATGTTTACTTAGAGATTGGTGTAAAAGGAAGGCATCTGGCACTAACCACGAGGTTGTAAATACTACCTTTGACCATAAATGATCCATATCTTCAGGGCGCGTCTGCAGCATTTCAAAGAGAAACCGGTTTATGCGAGTGTCATGGGAGAAGGGGCATCCGGGGAACATTGTACAAAAGTATCCAAAGAACATTGCAAAATCACAAGGAGATTATCTGGTCAACCAATCAGCTTCGTCCTCAGATTAATAAATGAAGGAGAAGAGGTGTGTCCAGGGAAGAACTGGCTACAACTACGAGAGGAAGAGCCCAGGGCTGTGAGGGACTCGTCTTACCATTAATAATAATAATATTAGTAGTATTATTATTGTTGCTATCAATGTTATGTTATTACAGAATATCACTAATATTATTATATTTATATTACTATATAAATTATTGTAGTATTCTGTGTATATAATATTGGACTTGTGTCTGAGACTGTAATACGGTTCACCCTCTATCTAGGAAAAGAACGGATATTGCACAGAACTTGTTGAGGATTGCGTTCTTTTCCCATCCTACAATCCTACATTTATCAGGTGACCTGTCACACAGACTTGTAGATTATAATTAATGATGTTTATAATTATTACTGCAGATTATGGACACTGAGTATCCTCACACATTACACAGGAGGACATTCCAAGGAAACAACTAACAAATCCTTTCCGAAAAGTAATTCTCACCCATAAACCTGCTATTATATAAAGAACAAAAATGATAGTTAAGGGGAAGAAAGAGTTATTTAAAGTTGATGAAGGTAAACAGACCCTTCTTATCAATGTTTATAAACAATGTTACTTTGTGTCTCTTTATTTCCCGTGTGATCAATGTTTATAAACAATGTTACTTTGTATCTCTCTCTCTCCTGTCTGATCAATGTTTATAAACAATGTTACTTTGTATCTCTCTCTCTCCTGTCTGATCAATGTTTATAAACAATGTTACTTTGTATCTCTCTATCTCCTGTCTGATCAATGTTTATAAACAATGTTACTTTGTATCTCTCTATCTCCTGTCTGATTGATGTTTATAAACAATGTTACTTTGTATCTCTCTATCTCTATCTGATCAATGTTTATAAACAATGTTACTTTGTATCTCGCTATCTCCTGTCTGATCAATGTATATAAACAATGTTACTTTGTATCTCTCTATCTCTATCTGATCAATGTTTATAAACAATGTTACTTTGTATCTCGCTATCTCCTGTCTGATCAATGTTTATAAACAATGTTACTTTGTATCTCTCTATCCCCTGTCTGATCAATGTTTATAAACAATGTTACGTTGTATCTCTCTATCTCCTGTCTGATCAATGTTTATAAACAATGTTACTTTGTATCTCTCTCTCTCCTGTCTGATCAATGTTTATAAACAATGTTACTTTGTGTCTCTCTATCTCCCGTCTGATCAATGTTTATAAACAATGTTACTTTGTATCTCTTTATTTCCCGTGTGATCAATGTTTATAAACAATGTTACTTTGTATCTCTCTCTCTCCTGTCTGATCAATGTTTATAAACAATGTTACTTTGTATCTCTCTATCTCCTGTCTGATCAATGTTTATAAACAATGTTACTTTGTATCTCTCTATCTACCGTCTGATCAATGTTTGTGGTCCCAGGAGGAGTGGGATAGCCCAGGAACTGGTAGGGGTGGAGAGAGGAGGGGTCGGCACTCTCCGGTGATGTAAAAGTATTTGGGCCGCTCATCAATTTTCCATATTACTTTTATATAAAAGCCCAGATCCTGTATAATATAATCATTCTCATAGCCGCTCCTCTCACCCCGAGATTGTTTTATGCGGCTCACTCTCTGGATGTAGCAAACACACCTAGAGCTGAATTACTCATCTGTAACTCTTCCTTGTGATTTTTATTGCTTTATATGACACCAATTTTATATTCTACAATGACGTTGCAGAAGAGGAGAGAACACAGCGGTGTCCTTGTTTCCCATCCCTGGGAAGTCTGGCTGTGCAATGTGTGGGGATCGTTACTCTCTATAATCGGTGTCACAGGTCACATGACCAGTGTTGTGAAATAAAGGATTGTACAATGGAAATGGAGATACAATGGAATCTTCCCGAAAATCTACTCAACCTTGCTGCTTTTTTTTTTTCATTGTAAAAGATTTTATTGAGTTTCAGCAAACACAAAAGACGTGTTGTGCAGTGGATAAGGGAAGGCCAATTGCAGAGAGTATCTCACTCCATATACAGAAACAAGGTCAAAGATGACCCTGAGCAGAAGACAACTCCAAATCATGGAGGGCTGAGGGACCATCCCAAGACCTCCACCCCATCTGGGATCAAGCTGTGTCCAGAGGAGGGCAATCCTCCAGAAGATGAGTGGAAGCAATCAACCCTGCACCTTGCAGAGCTCAGAACAGCCCAAAGCAATCACAAACTGTTCTGCTGGTTACAAGGGAGCCAAACAGAACTAAATTTATATAACTTAGCAAACTATCTGGGAGGATGCTACATATACATGACAGCTTCCCACTATCAATGATTGTTAAGGATTCTGGAGGGTGCAGGCGGCACTAAGTCCTTAATAACCAGTATACCCCTTACTCACTCACATGGGGGGGGGCAGTATCTGGGTGCCCCCATATTGTTAAACAGGGCTGCCAGATTCTGACAAGCCCTTTGCCCACAGACACCCACAAGCACTGGCCAGGGTGGTGGGGAAGAGGCCCCTGTCCTCATCATCATGGGGACAAGTTACATTGCTGGCGGCAAGGTACCCATGTTGAGGGTATGTTGCTTGGTGTTTTTCAGAAGGGGCTGTGCACGCTCATTCCTCTGCTTTTCTGTCCTGCCAGGCTGCATTTTTGGGAAGATTTTTGGGCGGATCTTATGCTTTTTTTTTATATTTTTACATTGTGTTTTTTTGCTTCTCTACATGCCCCCCAGGGCAGTGCCCATCCCATTTGCCATTTGTTAGCCTATTTGCCTAAGATAGAGCCAGAACTGTTTTTAACCTTCAGCTCTCATTGATTTCAATAGGGTTCAAATTCTATACCTGGACTTTAGTAGCGTTCACTGAATCCCTCCTGAATCGTTCCCAGGTACATTGTCTTGTCACTAGTCCCACTTAGGGAACCCAATGAAAGAGAGCCGTAGATAACAATTACTTATCCAAAAAAATCCCATGAAGTATAACAAAGCATAGTGAATGGATACATAATACCATGTATACATACTTTATTAAGATGACCAGTTGGTATCCTAGCACTCGACGCGTTTCCTGAAACAGGGTTTACTTCTACAGGAGACAATGATTTTTTTATAGGACATCCAAGAAAAATATCAACTATATGAAAATTGAAATCTCAGGTCCTTCTCAGGTGAAAAGCAATGGAGTGTAATGGAGAAGCAGCATGGGACTCGCTCTGTCCAGGAGCTGAAGAGTGGGTAGGAGGACACAAAACCTGGGCCACAGATGGAGGTGGAAAGCCAATGGAAGGCTAAGAGTAACCATTAAATCCCATAATAGAAACACATCCACCCAACATCTGCTCAACCATCAACATGGGTAGAAAGAAAATGAGTGGCTCATTTGCTGGATATCCTATGAAGCATCGTTGCCTCCTGAAGAAATAAAACCCCTCTTTTGTGGCCTCCTGCCCACTCTTCAGCTTCCGGACAGAGAGAGTCCCATGCTGCTTCTCCATTAAACTCCATTGCTTTTCACCTGAGAGGGACCTGAGATTTAGATTTTTTTTTAGTTGATATTTTGCTGGATATCCTATGAAGTGTCATTGCCTCCTGAAGAAGTGAACCTTGTTCCAAGAAATGCGTTGAGTGTTAGGATGCCAACTGGTTATCTTGATATGTATACATGGTATTATGTAACTATTTACTATGCTTTGTTATGCTTATTTATGATGTTTACCATTTGTATGTGAATAAAAATATCTAATTTTTAAGCTGCAACCTCATTCATGGTACCTGGGCCTCATTCCTTATGTACTTAGATAAGAATTACCACATACAGTAGAAATGTGAAGATCAATGAAGGGATTTGTCTTATTGACGATATCAGATCCAGTATTGAAGTCTAACACGATATTGTACAGTGGGATCAATGCAAATGTGGATGATATCATGGCCGTGGAGAAGACAATTAAAGGGTTGGAAGGTCAGCTGAGGCTAGAAAGCCATAACATGGAAGAAGGATGAACAGAAGGTCAGGGTGAGCCATGGGCATGCATAGTCAGATACAAGCTAAAGTCGGAAACCGAAATGCAGTTTCGGCAACCAAAGATCAGCAGAAACAAAAGGCTTTCTTTAAATCTAAGTAGAGAACAGTGAGGCCCCATTAACCGTTTCACTGCTGGGGCCATATTTTTATTTATTTATTTATTTATTTTCATTTTTCTCACACATTAACCCCTTCAGCCCCGGAAGGATTTCCCAGGTTAGGACCAGAGCACTTTTTGCGATTCGGCACTGCGTCGCTTTAATTGACAATTGCGCGGTCGTGAGACGTTGCCCTTAAACAAAATTTGCGTCTTTTTTCCCCCACAAATAGAGCTTTCTTTTGGTGGTATTTGGTCACCTCTGCATCATTTCTGATTGCCGCTATAAACAAAAAAAGAGCGACAATTTTGCAAAAAAAAAAACAAAATTTCTTACTTTTTGCTAAAATACAGATCCAAAAAAAATATATAAAAAAACATTTTTTTCCATAGGTGTTGGACGATTTATATTCTTCCTCATATTTTTAGTAAAAAAAATCACAATCGGCATTTATTGATTGGTTTGCGCAAAAGTTGCCGCATTTACGGATGATGAGAATTAATTTCTGGGGGTTTTATTTTATTTTTATTTTTTTACTAGTAATGTCGGCGATCTGCGATTTTTAGTGGTCCTGCGATATTGCAGCAGACATGTCAGACCATTTTGACACTTTTTTGGTACCATTGGCATTTATACAGCGATCAGTGCTATAAAAATGCACTGATTACTGTGTAAATGCCATTGGCACTGAAGGGGTTTACCTGCAGGGGGCGCTCTAAGGGTTAACTGTGTTCCCCGGGCGTGTTCTAACTGTGTGTGGGCTGGCAGGGGGAGGGCAGTGATCACGGCTTCCGTATACAGGAAGCCTGTGATCACAGCCCTTCCCCTTCTATGAGAATGGAGATCCGTGTTTACTTACACGGACCTCCATTCTTTCACTGCGGGGGCGGGGCCATCGTGGGTAGCCGGCGGTGATTGAGTCCACCCTACCCGCTCCCTGCCCCCCCTGGACACAGTGAGCGCGCAAGCGCGCCTCCTGCGGCGCGCACGCGCTCACAGCACTAGTTATCGCAGCCACCGTCATATGACGGCGGTTTGCGATAACGAGCCACTCTGTCGCCGTCAGACTGCGGTTGGTGGTTGGCAAGTGGTTAAATGAGGAAAGTGTACCATTCTTTCCTTACTTGTTGGTTCACTGGTCTGGCTCTTTCCCGCACCTGTGGTCACCCAATGGATTCACGTGCTCCCCTATTATACTCCACAGTAGTTTCTTCTATTTCACCTTGGAGCATGAGTTCCTTTCACCGGATCTTTATTATATACCTACATATACAGGTATCATCACTTACACCCCATTTAATGTCTTAGTTTTACAAAAGTGATGGCTCATAGTTGCCATCCACATAAAAAACCTAATGAGGAAATCTATCTGTGCTCCTCAGCTCCTGTGGGGGACACCCAGACAGCCCTGACCCTTTGGTCATACATCAGCTGATGTGAGTATTGGATAGGGATACCAACCCAGTCCTCTCCACTTATGTATTGAAGAACAAAGTACCCCCCAAGTGGGACTGTAATAGGCAACAACGCCAAAGAACTTCATAAAATGTAACAATTTATTAAAGATATTAATCAAAAACTCGTCACTCATCTGAGAGAGAGGTACAAATCATGGTATATTCATCTGTTAACATGAAGGAGATATTCAGTAAAATTATCAGGTTTTCAAGGAATTAATCATATAGTCCAAAATAAAGTGCCTCCACAGGAATAATAATACATAGCTTCAAGATGTATCACAGTCCATTGTCCGAAGATGGAATTCGGTGCCCTACATTTACGTTTCGGGTCCAACAAAGGCCCTTCATCGGGGATATTGTCAACAGAAAAAACCAGGAAGGCATGACAGTTTCTCTTTTAGTTTTAAAATGTTTTTTTCTCCACTGCATGTAACATTCGGAGGACTAGTGCCACACTGCCAGGGGTGCTATAAAGACCTTGTTATGGGAGGGGGTCAGCCAAAGCAAATTTCGCCTTAATCTCGGAGAGGAGGGTGTTTGCAATTTTCAGAACATCAGATGTGGCCATAAATAGGAACCTGTCCGATAATTCATGACTAGTGGGAATAATATTTCAGAACAAAATCGGATGTCTAAGGCAGAAAAAAACAGGGGGATTTTCCACCGGTTGACTCTCCTAGAGAAGATACCAATGCATCTTCCCAGGCCGTTGGCTGTATGGTCGGTGCTCCCATCCTCCCGGGCATTGTGTGTCCTCTCCACTTACAACACTCACCCCTAACATCTAGGCATACCACTAGATCATTGGCTATTATGTTCTCTTTTATAGACTACTTCTGCATCGCCCCTGAAGAGTGGACTACATCCCATGAAAAGCGTCGGGCTTATACACATGCAACATGTTTACATGGATGACTCAATATGTTCTTATATATATATATGCTTAAACCCCGATTTTAATAGAGCAGTGTTTATATAGTGGTCATATGACATGGAGGATCTTCCATTCCCTCCCCTTACCATGCACAATATCCAACAAAACAACTTTTGATATATGTACAATTTTGTGTAAGTACTGCATTTTAATACTTGCCATGGTCTCCATTACCTTAGGAGAACTAATAAAAGTTGTTTTCACATATGGACTGTCTGTTGTTTTTTGGTACACATTCCTCATCTAAAGTCCCACAAACCCCCCTCTCTTTATCTCCTAATATTGTCCATAGGTGGCACTTAAAAATCTTTACAGCTCAGCAGTTTAGAGTTAAGGAGAAGCTTCACAATCTCCCCCCACCCCCACCGCTTGCCTGTTATGTTGGGTTCTTCTATAAACTCTCTCCTGCCCAGAGGACCCAGCATTGTCCTGCAGTAGCCCGCTATTCAGAGGTAACAGCCTGTGTCCCCTGCTGCCAACTTCCTCCCAGGAAGACCGGTCCCCTATGATGCAATGCAGCTCCGCCCCCTTGTACGTTCAGCAGATTTCTGGGATATATCATGGGGACACCCCAGTGGGCCATGGGGGTAGTGAAGGAGTCAGGAGTAAATAATGCAGAGTTTGGAGGTCCGTAGCATGTACCAATCAGCAGCCAAGATGACCATATCTGTGTGGGACCAGATTGCGTTTGCATTTAACGCTGTGCATTCCTGTGCGATTCACGTGCGGTGCGATTTCAGCCCATTCATTTTGAAGCCCAAGTGTAACCTAAATGTATTTTTTCTTCTGTATGGAGGTATTTGTTTCTCATTGTATGTGTTATCCCATACTTCCTGTCCCGGTGATCACCAGGGCATTCATGTAATCATAACTTCCTGCCAATGTTACCTATAAAATGATTGATCTTTATTATATGTTGCAGGGTATTATGGCCGGATTTCCCATTGCTCCACCTGGACTGGAAAATCTTCTTCAGGTGAGATTTGTAAAGAGTACCTGGCAACAGCTGGTCTTTAGAAGAAATCTTTCATGTGGAGCTCCAGCCAAACCTGAGATAAGGTTGGAGCCTCTGTCAGGCAGGATTTTATTTTTAGTGTGTCTATCAGAGAGATTTATCACCAATTGGTGTAAGTGTTCACCTACCTGTCCACTCCCTCTTTTCATCTAAGGCACCTATATGTTCACCCTATGTATTCATCTCCTCTATTCAGGCTCCAATACCATTGCTCCAGGCAGCCCCTCATTCCACATCCTATCACCTCCCCACATGTACCCATCTCCACACCCCAGACTCCCATCTCATCACCCCAGACTCCCATGACCCTAGACTCCCATCTACTCAGCCCTGACACCCATCCAGCAACCCAGACTCCCATCCCATTACCCTAGACACCCATTTACTGAATGCTGATACTCATCCATCACCAAAGACTCCCATCCCATCACCCTAGGCATCCCATTTATGCAACCCTGACACCTAGCCATCACCCCAGACTCCTATCCCATCACCCTAGATATACATCTACTCAACCTTGACACCATCCATTACCCCAGACTACCATCCCTTACTCAACCCTGACACCCATCTATCTCCCCATGCTCCTAACCCCTCAACCTAGGCACCCATTTACTCAACCCTGACACCCATCCATCACCCCAGGCTCCCAACCTCTCACCCTAGGCACCTATCCATCACCGCAGGCTCCCAACCCCTCCTCCTAGGCACCCATCTACTCAACCCTGACACCCATCCGTCACCCCAGACTCCCATCACCCTAGACTCCCATCTACTCAGCCCTGACACCCATCTACCCTATCCTCGGACCCCACTACCGATCTACATCCCAACGTATTTACCCTACGGATCCCACTACCCTACCCTCAGAAACCACTACCTACTCACAGTCGTAACTCATTTACCCACAGATCCCATTACCCTACCCTCAGACCCAACGACCTACCCACAGTCCCGACTCATCTACCCTCAGATCCCACTACCCTCAGACCCCACTGCCT
>BLSH010552854.1:135658-155549 GCA_018402905.1 Glandirana rugosa | reverse complement strand
ATCTACCCACAGACCCAACTCATTCCCTACCATCAGACCACATTACCTATCACAGTTCCTACTCATCTACACATAGATCCCACTACCCTATCCTCGGACCCCACTACCGATCCACAGTCCCAAACGTATTTACCCACGGATCCCACTACCCTCAGAAACCACTACCCACCCATAGTTGTAACTTATTTACCTACAGATCCTACTACCCCACCCTCAGACCCCACGACCTACCCACAGTCCGACTCATCTACCCTCAGATCCCACTACCCTCAGACCCCACTACCTACCCACAGTCCCAACTCATCTACCCACGGATCCTCCTCCCCAACCCTCGGACGCCACCCGCAGGCTCCCAACCCCTCCTCCTAGGCACCCATCTACTCAACCCTGACACCCATCCATCACCCCAGACTCCCATCACCCTAGACTCCCATCTACTCAGCCTGACACCCATCCAGCACCCCAGACTCCCACCCCATCATCCTAGACATCCATTTATTCAATGTTGATACCCACCCATCACCAAAGACTCCCATCACCCTAGGCACCCATTTATGCAAACCCTGACACCTAGCCATCACCCCAGGCTCCTATCCCATCACCCTAGATACACATCTACTCATCCTTGACACTATCCATTACACCAGACTACCATCCCTTACTCAACCCAGACACCCATCTATCACCCCATGCTCCCAACCCCTCACCCTAGGCACCCACTTACTCAACCCTGACACCCATCCATCACCCCAGGCTCCCAACCCCTCACCCTAGGCACCCATCCATCACCCCATGCTCCCAACCCCTCACCCTAGGCACCCATTTATTCAACCCTGACACCCATCCATCACCCCAGGCTCCCAACCCCTCACCCTAGTCACCCATCTACTCAACCCTGACATCCATCCATCACCCCAGCCTCCCTTCTACTCATCCTAGTGACCTCTCCTCATTGTGTTCCCTTCCCTGATCCCTGGCATTCCTCTATTTACCACAGATAGCTGTTAGAAATGGAGGTATTGATAGATATGGGATTGCTGGTTATGGTAACTAGGAATATGCTGTTGACTCATCTTTGTTCTGTTTAACAGGTCAATGGACTATTTGTGAAAGAGACAAGTAAGTTTTTTGTTTTTGTTTTTTTGTAAAGTTTGAATATTTCCACCAATATGTTATTTCTTCATTTGCCACGGGGCTCCGTTAGTCTTCCACCAATTTCCAGTAACCTCTACAAGTGTAGTCAGTATTTCCTCCCCTAATGTTCATTGAAATTAGACTTTCAACAGAGAATCTTTCCTACTCCTCTTATTGGCAGAGCTGATTAGATCTCCCGATATAACCTATAAACAATGTTGTCTTAAATGGAATACAATGCGATTTTGTACATGTGTTTTATGATTGTAAAGGGGCTTCTGAATGGCCAACTCTTGGTGCCATATTGCCCAAGTTCTCCTTAGGTAAGACAACAACTCATTGCTATATCTGAAAGCCTCCACCACATTGTGCTTTCTCCTTGCCATAGGCCTTCAAATGACATCCTCTGCTGTTAGCCTTTAAAGGAAAGGAATGTCTACACAAAAGCTAAAGTTTCTGCACTTTATGGTTGATCTTCCAAGATGGCAGAGGCACATCACATCACATTGACTTACTGACAGGTGTCAGCGGCAAATGCGTCCATACAGAAAGGTGGACAAGCTGTAGAAGTCATTTGTGAAAGCATTGCACATCACTCATAAGCCATCTTAGCATCTCCTCTCTCCTCTGCTTGGGAGAATCACAGTGTTGGGACCCATCTCCCCTCATACTAAATCTGTAGCATCCTGCTCTGTTCAACTGAAACTCAGTCTGGGTAACCTCCCAGATGTCACTATCAGTCCCAGGGCATAAGTAATCATGCCAGAGAACACTTAGCCTGGCCATCCTGCCCCCAGTCCTCATAGACCATGCTATGAGTTAGGACAACTAAAAACCCTTTTGTGGGTGTAAGACGACCTCACCCAGGTCTTCTGCCCTGTACAGGGCCTTAGCAATAGTTAACTACATCTGCATGGCTGTGGGGTGTTTGGATCCCATGCCCCATCTCACCTAAGGCTCCTCCCGCACCCTGGCATTTATATGGCCACTAGCTCCACCCATTGCATCACCACAGGGAGGCTTTGTATAACAGGGGACTCAACACCCAATTATATCATTTCCTATTACCACACTATTTTGGGACAAAGCAATTTAGTGGCAGACTGGCAAACTGCACCTACTTACATGTATTATGGACAGAATTCTCTAGTCTTCATTTCTTACTTAGCTCCTCCTACAAGTAGGAGGGTTTACCAGAAAAAGGACATACCATTTTCTATAATCTGTGTATCTTCACATATTTGGATTCCAGAAATGGGAGATATCAGATTACATCGGAGAGGATGTTGGCTTTAGGAATGTTTTGTCTATTTTTTTGCAGAATCCCAGAGGCATTTGACCTCGTTCACTAAATTTATTCTTATAATTCTGTCTTTTCAGGGAACAGCGTGTTCCAGAGCCATTGTACGTATGATTTGTTTGACACCAATGGCCAATTTGTGTACCACGCCGCTGAGCAGCGGGAGTGCTGCGGTCCTCGGATCGATTGCCGGCTTACCAACGCCCAAGGATATAATGTCCTCAACCTTCTTGTGCCTTTAGAGTGCTGTGCCTGTGACACCAAGGTATGAAAGACTGACTACACCGAGCTTGGAACAACTAGGTCTATCACTTTCTCCTAAGGCAGTGGTTCTCAACCCTGTCCTCAAGTATCCCCAACAGGCCATGTTTTCAGGTTTTCCTTTATCTTGCCCATGTGCTTTAAATCAGAGTCAATGGCTTGGGATTTTGTACAGCTGATTTATCTAAGGGAAATTTCCAAAACATGGCCTGTTGGGGGTACTTGAGGACAGGGTTGAGAACCACTGTCCTAAGGGATAGTCGAACTCTAAGTCATATGGCGACCTCAGATGAGAAAGTCACAGTGAACTGCAGGCCCCCCCTGGCCATTTCCTCCCCCACTCTTTCTTTCACTTACCAATCCCCAACCTCTTCCCTGCCTCACTTACCCTTCTGCTGCTCTCTAACCTGTTCTCTCGAATAGTGTTTGTTCATGCCTTTGGTTTTCATGTCAGTGTAGCACCCTGGTGTTAGGCAGGGTTGCTAACAAATTTAGTCTGCTAGGTGGTAACTAGCCTGGCTGATTGTTAGGGAGATCCACTGACTTTTCCCTAAATCTGGGTTTGATGCACTTCTCTCTTCTGTCACTGGGTGGCATTGTTGCCTGTAGCATTAGATTTGCAAGGGCATAGTGAATCCAGAGTAGGGGTGGATAGTAGACATGTGCACGGCCAAAAAATGTGTTTGTTTTTTTAGTTTTCGTTCCGTTCGTTTTTTTATTTTTTCGGGAATTCGGAAATGCGAAATTTTGGAATTCAAAATTCAGATATTCGCTAATTCGGCAAGTCGAAAATGCCGAAATTTGATATTCGGAAGCAAAAAATCTGAAAATTTGAAGTCGGAAATTCAGAAATTCGGAAATTCGAAATTCAAAAATAAGAAAGAACATTTGAAATAATAACTAACTAATAAATAACTATTAAATCATAGGTATTGAAATTTCCTTTCAGATTTGGCTGTTAGTGAATGTAAATACTAAATTTATCACTAACAGCCATATTTTCAATGAAATTCCAATACCTATAATTTAATAGCTAGTAAAATAGTTAAGTTATCAAATCTTCGAATTTCCGAATTTTTGAATTTTCCAATTTCAGATTTTCGGCTTTTCCAATTTCCGAATTTCGGATTTGCCAGTTTTCGCATTACTGAATTTCCGAATTTGAAAAACGAACAATTGGGAAAAATCGAAAATGTGAAATTCTGAAATTTGGATTTGTCTGAATTGCTTAATTTCGAAAAATTTGTTAAAGAATGAATTTGGAACGAAACAAATTCCACACGTCTAGTGGATAGGTTGTCTCAGCCAATTGACAGGGGTCTCTTGCCCTTTGGCCTTCTGGGGGAGTCTATTTATTCAGCAAGAGTCAGGTGATCAGGGTTCTGTGCCACCTGGACGGCTGTCTGGGTGGACGTGTGTTCAAAAGCTCCCGGCTACTAGGCCAGAAGCCTGAGGCCTATCCCGGAGTACCTTGCTGCTAGCAGTCTGATGTCAATCCAGGTTGGAAGCAAACAGCGCGAGGTTGGGGCTTCAGGCCTGGAGCTCAACCGAGTTGCAGGGGTTCTGCCGGACGGAGAATCAAGTTGTTGCCATAGGTGAAGAAAAGCAGTTGCCATTAGAGACAACCACTCCTGTCTCCAGAGGCAAATGTGAACCAGAGTCAGAGGTAAAGGGGATACAGTCGCCAGCAAGGGACAATCTCTCCTGTTATCAGAGGCCAGGTTCTGTGGAGAGTGAAGAAGTACCAGAGCAGCCTTTTTCACTAGCCGGGGATGGTGAATAAGTTTGGAAAGCAGAGTGCCAAGCCAGGGACCCAGCTGAACAGTGTGGGTGATGCTTGCAGAGGATTCAGCATGTTAGCTGAAAAGGCGAGTCAGGGACCAAGCGGGACAGTGTGGGTGACACTTGGAAGCCGCAGCACGTTAGTTGTGAAGGAGCTCAAGGGGTCCAGCGGAGGCTGGGATCTGAAGAGTCTAGTGAGAGGATCTACAATGGGAAACTGTGAGTTGTGATCTGCATTGAAGTTGAAGTTACAAGTTCAGTTGCTATAGGAGACAGCAGTCTACAGATATAGTTTCAATCAAAAGAGCTGTGACGGCACTCAATAGAGGTGAAGCTTAAGTAGTGATTTTATTGAAAAGTCCAAAGTTTCAAGATAACATCCATAAAATATGCAGGCAGGAGCATACAAGGCATGGCAAAAATGTGCAGATGGATTAACACGTTTCACGAACCTTCGTTCACTTAATCATAATCATTATGATTAAGCGAACGCAAATTCGTGAAACGCGTTAATCCATCTGCACATTTCCTTGTATGTTCCTGCCTGTATATTTTATGGATGTTATCTTGAAACTTTGGACTTTTCAATAAAATCACCACTTAAGCTTCAACTCTATTGAGTGCCGTCACCACTCTTTGGATTGAATCGTTTCACAGCTTGTGGACTGGATGAGCACCTGGAGGTAAGGTGATTATTATTCACCTGAGCGGCTTCCACTACTCCATGCTTTTTGATTATAGATACAGTTTGCTGCAATCCAGCTTAAAGGCCCTTGAACTGTATAGCTGTTCTTCTATTCCTATTTTTGTCTCGGAGTCTGCCAACTGTTTTGCATCTGTCTAAGGGTGTCCAGGCCCTAACCCTCTCTCCCCAGTTCTGTTAAGAGACAATAAATCTCTTTTTGCATTCTCAAAGTGTTTGGCGCCCAACTTACTCTATCTGCACTACACCCACTATGTCTAGTGGCCCACACTGTGAGGATGGATGTCAGCTCTCCCTGACTCTGGAGGTCATCATTAGGCCTCTGGGGGTCAGGGCCATGGCTACATCAGTATTACCGAAATAGCTGTTATCGTTGAAGATAATACTATATGTTATTTTCATGTCATTTCTTATAAGACTGGTGAGCCTTTTCTTATTCCCTTCTTTTTCTGCTCTTTTTCTATACCTGTTGATGTACACTTCAGTATTTTCTGATACATTTCCGGATGTTCAGCTATAACTCTTATCTGAAATGTCTTGTTGATTGTGCCCTATCAAACAAAAAAAAAAAACATTAAACAAGAGAGAATCACAATGGGAATGTGTGAGATAAGCGACAACCCTTTAAGTAGCATACATGGTATGACCCATGTCTAGGTCCATTTCTTATACGCTACAACCCTCTAATACCATACAAGACATGGGTCTCTAGAATTAGCTGCAGACCCCTACATTTACTGGGCCAGGACACCCTTGTCCCCAACAACATGGGGACAAGATGATTTGTCAAAGGCCTTCACTGGCCCACTTTCCTGGCAAGGTACCCTCCCAATGTCAAGAGCATGTGGCCTGGTATGGTTCAGGAGGGAAGGGGAGGGCACAATCTCTGCCCCCTTTCCTGGCCAGCCAAGATACTTGCCTGGATAAAGGACTTTTAGGGGAATTCCACGCCATTTTTTTATCTGTGCATAGGGTCCCCTTTAAAAACCCAAACCAGACCCGTATCTAAGATAAGGGTCTGATTGAGATTTTGAGGGAATCCCACACATTTTTTTTTCTTCTGCAGGGCATGTGGCCTGGTATGTTTTTCTTTATTTTTTTTTTTTTGGGGGGGGGCTTGCTGCCTCCCTTTCCTGGCCACCCAGACTAGGACTGGTGAGATACAAGACATGGTCCTCTGGGACTGATTACATGTAAGGCATTGCCCTCTACAACTGATCTCCAAGGCCTTGAGGAATACAAGATATTTATGTATTGGACTTGTAAAATGCACGGCATCTCTGACTGGTGTTATATAGGTATGTAATATGTTATGTTATATAGTCCTTTGAGACTAATTAGATGCAATATACATTAGTTAGTTAAATTATACTCAACAACGGGTGAGATAAGACCTGAAGCACTAAAGCTCATAAGATAAAAGCTTTAAAGTGATTGTAAAGGCTTGTTTTTTTTTTTCAAATAACAAACATGTTATACTTCCCTTTTCTGTGCAGTTGGATTTGCACAGAGCAGCCCGGTTCCTCCTCTTCTCGGGTCCCTCTTCTGCTCTCCTGGCCCCTCTTCCTATCGAGTGTCCCCTCAGCCAGCAGCTTTCTATGGGGCACCCGAGCGGAGTCAGAGCTCCGTGGAATCCATTCAGACGCAGAGCCCCGGCCTGGCCCCGCCCCTCTCTTCCCTGATTGGCTGTCTGATTTTGATTGGCAGACGAGGGAATCAAGGGTGATGCTGCTGTGTCTCAGCCAATTAGTAAGAGTGTCTGGGACAGTTAAGACACTCATGGACATGGTTGCAGAGAGAAGGGGCTCAGGTAAGTATTAGGGGGTGCTGGGGGGGGGGCTGCTATACACAGAAGGTTTTTTTTTATTTTAATGCATAGAATGCATTAAGACAACAAACCTTCTGCCTTTACAACTCCTTTAATCCTCTAGGACCAGTTAGATATAAGGTACAAACTTATAGGGCCAGTTATATCAAAGCCATGGGCCTCTTTGACTGGTGATGAATAACATATAGATTTTTAGTACTGGTGACATACAAGACACAGGCCTCTAGGACTTTTGTGATATAGCATATGGTCCTGGTGAGAACAAATGCATAGCTATAGGGACTGATGGAATATAAAACATGATCATCTAGATGGAGCTGGTTATATGGTTTGGTCCTCTAACGCTGATTAGATATAAGATATGTTCCTCTTCCTTTAGGAATGGTAATTAATGACAAGTAATGGGTCCAGATAAACCTACTGGCCAGCTTAAGTACAGTTCTGAATATGATGTCCAAACTCATTAGACAACTCCTTGTGACAATGCATTATTATAGTTGCAGGTCTCCACCTCCTCCGGAGAGCTCCTCGGCTACATAATCAAAGAGTGGACAAGTTTTACCTTAAGCTTCGACATCTTGGATCCATTGGGGCTTGTGTGTCTTAAAGTAAAAGGTCCAGGATGGGGGGAAGGCTTCATGTCTGACCTCCATTATAAGGTCAGTCTATCAAGAAGTGTCAAACGCTTTCTTCTTTAGAAATGATAGAAAATGTTATTGGGTTGCCTTTGTCTGGTGGTTGAGGTGAACATCTGCCATGCTCCCTGCCCACTGTGGGCTTCTTTTTTAACCTGATTCTGATATAAAAATAACAAAAAAAAATATTTGAATGCCTTTTTTGTGTTTTTGAAGTCTTCTTTTTAGTAACATTTGTAGCCACAGCAGAGAAGTCAAGAACAAGTCAATTGTTTTTGGAAATGTTATAGTGCAAGGTGGCAATGAGCAATAGCTAGTGAGCATGAGCAGTGTTGCAAGATTGTTTTCAGGGTTGGTGACCAAGGGGAACAATTAATTAACAGTGATATAGCTTTACTGTGATGTACAGAGATGTGCTTTCAAATGTGCATTACCACTGGCTTTGTGAGCCCAAAAACAGCAAAGTGCAAAACAAATGAAGTTTAGGGGAAAAAAAGCTAGGAGGAGAACCTGGGCATGCCAAAGTCACAAGAACAGCTTTACTCAGGTACCTGAACAAAACTCATCATCTCCTCTTTGTTCATGGCAAGGCGGGAGGAGGTGGCGAGGTGGGAGGAGATGGCGAGGTGGGAGGAGGTGGCGAGGTGGGAGTAGGTAGCGATTTTTGATTGGACACTTGTGGAATTATTTTTTTGGAGCCGTTATATAGATGATGTTTTGTTTTTTGTGGAAGGGGGGTTATGATTATTCATATCTTTTTATGGAGGGACGTAACCAGAATGACAGTGGTACCCATGTCTCTTTTGAATTTAATGAGGAACAAATTAATGTGTTTTTGGATTTAACTATTTCTAGACATAACAATCATTTTATTAGCTGTACTTCTTTCAAAAAGACCAATCAAAATGGGTATATCCCTCAAGGTAGTTGCCACCATCCCTCATGGCTTAAAGCCATTGCTAAGGGACAATTCCTTAGCATTAGAAGTAGCTGTTCCAACCTTGAGGACTTTCAGTCCCAATTCCTGATTCTCAAACAGCGGTTTCTTGAAAAGGGCTATTGTGAACAGGAGCTAGATCGGGTAATTAATGAGGTGAAACATCTAGAACGTGATTCATTGCTTATCAAAATTCCTCCATGTTTCTGCTTTTATTAACGATCATCAGTTTTCTTTTGTTACCACCTTGTCTAGGCATCATGCCCTAGTCAGAAGACAACTTTCAAAACACTGGAGAATATTAAAAAATTATGGGGTTTTGGGTCCTGTTTTACATGAGCATTCTAAGATAATTTTTCGTAAAGCCAAGACTCTGAGGGATTTTGTGGTCCCAAACGTAGTAGATCCACCTTTCAAGATTACGCTGTTTGGTGGCTTAAAAGGGAAAAAAAAAAACGGTCATAGGTGTACAATGTGTCGTACCATTGGAGGGGGTACTGTGAGAACTAGATTGTTCACTTCCCATAGTACATCAAAATCCTATAAAATAGATTGTTTTGTTTCTTGTTTCACCAGATGTGCTTTCTATCTCCTGCAGTGCCCTTATGGCATCCAGTATGTTGGCCGGACCACGCAGGCACAGCGGATGAGAAATAACGAACACATAGCAAATATTTGTAAAGGTTTTAAGGGACACAGTCTATCCAAACCTCATGGTTTGCATTAAACTGGGACCCTTCATCTGTGAAATTATTTGGCATTGACCCTTTCTCTCCACAGAAGTAGTCATTTGGTGAGGAAGATTTCTAGGTTAGAAACCAGATGAATCTTTCAATTAAAAACCTATACTCCCTATGGTCTAAATATTGAGTGGGACCTGAATTGTTTTAAATATAATAGTTAACCTCTTATTTTTTTATGCTTTACTATGTTTTTAGTTTTCTTTTTGACTATTTTGACTAATTGTTAAACCTTCCACTCACTGCTATGATCAGGGCTTATTATTTTGGCATTTCATTTTTAAATTTAGGTTTAATTTTTTTTTTTGGTATTTTTAATTGTCATATTGATTTTTGAGCACTAGATGGTATATATATGTAAGTGACTTAAGTGCTATAAGGCCTCTAGGCACTTGATGGTGCATACAACTCTTTTATGAGAAGTTATATTTCTCTTCAGTTTAATTGAATTGTCCGTATTGGCCTTCTTGCTTTTGGTCTTCTATGGACACCATTTTTTCTAATAGTCCCTTCTCCCTTCTTTTACTATGGAGAATTGTTTTTGCCCAAATTAGTTCTCTAGTATTTGGTCTTCACCCGGAGCTATTTTGGGGTAGGTCTAGTTATACTAATGGAATCGGCCTTACAGTAACAGCAGCGAAGTCTTTATAAACTGTACTAGACATCACTTGTTGCGCTCCTGATGATGCTGTTTGATTGCGAAACACGTTGCGCTTAACCTTTGATGTTACAACACCCACTGGGTGGATGCTGGCTAGGCACTACTGTTTGCAGTTACATGCTGTATCTGCTTTTACCTTTGTAAGTATGTCTTTTTTTATAATAAATTATTTGGACATTTTACACTATGTGCAGCTTTTGTTCCCCATTATGAGTATGAATGCTGTTTGGTCAAATCTTGGAGCCTGAGGCTGGTGGAGTCCTTTCACCATGAATGGATGCCATACCTCCCAACTTTCTGAAATAGGAATGAGGTATACCTATAAGTAAAAGTATGTAGGCATAAGACACACCTCTTACCATGCCCCCTTACAAGGAGAATTGTACAAAAAAAATGGTTTGCTAAACCAACAAGTGTTTTTTTTACCACTGCTATTCATTTATATTGGCTTTTGGAATTTACAAACGCCGTAATATAGAAACTGTCTCCCTGAGTACAGGGGGACTATATGACTCCATCCGGCCTTTATTCAAGTTCCTGACCTGTCCTGCCACCTATTGTGGCTTCTTGTTGCCTGTTACCCCATCTTTTGTGTCCAAGTCCAACCCAGTCCATCCCTGCTCCTCTTTTGGCTCTACTTCTGATTGAGGTCAGATGTTTCCGGCAAAGGTTACTCTTAATATTATAGCATACAAAGACATTGTAGACAATTGTGCTCTTTCAACCTTGTGGTAACAGTTTGTTGAAGACCCTTATCTGTTCCGCCATGACTGTGCCTCTGTCTACAAAGCCAGCCCCATAAAGACATGGTATGACCAGTTTGGTGTGGGGGAACTTGAGTGTCCTGCACAGAGCCCTGACCTCAACCCTACTGAACACCTTTGGGTAAAGATGGCACATCGATGGTGAGCCAAGCCTTCTAACCCAACATCAGTACCTGACCTCACATTTGGGCACAAATTCCAACAGACACCCTCCAAAATATTGTGGAAAGTCTTCTCAGGGGGCTTGAGTATGTTATAGCCACAAAGGGGGGCAACTCCATATTAATGGCCATGGTTCTGGAATGGGATATCCAACCAGCTTATATAGGTGTGATGGTCAGGGGTCCACAAACATTTCACTATATAGTATAGCGTTTTTGAACTGCCAAAATGTACTTTTGGAGTCCTCTGTGTGGTTCGCCATTCTGGTCACCTCTGAATCTGCAGAATTCCAACATTTGATATGCTCTGTAATAATGTCCAAAACAAATAATCAGTAAATGATTGCAGAGGCAACAAATCCAAACATTTGTGTTGCCACCAGAACAGGAATAGAGGGGAAATCTTCCCAAATGAAACATTTCAACTTTATTTGTACTTTAACCCATCAGCTTGAAACTTCTCTATCATACAATGCATTTGGTGGCATGTGAAGGGAAGTAGAAGGAAGTATGATGGAGGAAGCATTCTGTCTTATGAAAACTCCTCATAGAGTCATTTTAGAGAACAGAGATAAACACCGACTTCTGAAAATCACATGCAGGCAGAGTTGGAGGAGGGAGACTATAAAACCAGATGTGTTTTGCCCAGCTAGGGTATTTATGAGGTATTGGAATACTTTAATGGAAGTTTCTTACTTTTTCCACCATAAACAAATTTGGTAATATTTGGAGAATTTACTAGAAAAGGAACTGTTAATGTTTAAGCCTTTATATAGGAATGGTGTAATGTCCTCTCCTATGATTGCTGTTTTCCACTTTGGTGGTCATCATGATCATGGTCCCCTGTCTTCTCCCTCCAGGTTCTATCTACTGACCAGGCAACTCAAATTGGGGTCATCACACGTGTGTGGCGGGGATTCAGCAAGGAGATGTTTAGCTCGAAAGAAAACTATACTATCAATTTCCCACTGGACCTCCATGTCTCCATGAAAGCCATGATGATGGCCTGCACCTTGCTCATTGTGAGTCTGAGCTTGAGAACCCTGCAATGTGTATGAGGATGGAGAGATCACTGCAATTTGGGAGATTATCTGTACTGTATCCTCTTCCTATTTTCATGTCCTATGTACACTTCCTGTGTTATCTGTCCCTTGTCCTCTGTACACTTCCTGTGTTATCTGTCCCGTGTCCTCTGTATACGTCCTGTGTTATCTGTCCTGTGTCCTCTGTACACTTCCTGTGTTATCTGTCCTCTGTACACTTCCTGTGTTATCTGTTCCATGTTGTCTGTACACTTTCTGTGCTATCTGTCCTGTGTCCTCTGTATACTTCCTGTGTTAACTGTTCCATGTCCTCTGTACACTTCCTGTGTTATCTGTCCCGTGTCCTCTGTATACTTCCTGTGTTATCTGTCCCGTGTCCTCTGTACACTTCCTGTGTTATCTGTTCCATGTCCTCTGTACACTTCCTGTGTTATCTGTCCCGTGCCCTCTGTATACTTCCTGTGTTATCTGTCCCGTGTCCTCTGTACACTTCCTGTGTTATCTGTCCTCTGTATACTTCTTGTGTTATCTGTTCCATGTCCTCTGTACACTTCCTATGTTATCTGTCCCATGTCCTCTGTATACTTCCTGTGTTATTTGTCCCGTGCCCTCTGTATACTTCCTGTGTTATCTGTCCCATGTCCTCTGTACACTTCCTGTGTTATCTGTCCTCTGTATACTTCTTGTGTTATCTGTTCCATGTCCTCTGTACACTTCCTATGTTATCTGCCCATGTCCTCTGTATACTTCCTGTGTTATCTGTCCCGTGTCCTCTGTACACTTCCTGCGTTATCTGTTCCATGTCCTCTGTACACTTCCTGTGTTATCTGTTCCATGTCCTCTGTACACTTCCTGTTTTATCTGTCTCGTGTCCTCTGTATACTTCCTGTGTTATCTGTCCTCTGTACACTTCCTGTGTTATCTGTACTCTATATACTTCCTGTGTTATCTGTCCTCTGTACACTTCCTGTGTTATCTGTACTCTATATACTTCCTGTGTTATCTGTCCTCTGTACACTTCCTGTGTTATCTGTCCTGTGTCCTCAGTACACTTCCTGTGTTATCTGTCCTGTGTCCTCTGTACACTTCCTGTGTTATCTGCCCCATGTTCTCTGTACACTTCCTGTGTTATCTGTCCTGTGTCCTCTGTACACTTCCTGTGTTATTTGTCCCATGTCCTCTGTACACTTCCTGTGTTATCTGTCCCATGTCCTCTGTACACTTCCTGTGTTATCTGTCCCGTGTCCTCTGTACACTTCCTGTGTTATCTGTCCTATGTCCTCTGTACAATTCCTGTATTCTCTGAATGCTTCTTTTTTTCTGGTCTTTAGTAACCAGTGACCACTCTATATCATGGCTGGATTTACCTTGTGACCAATCATCACCCAAACAGGAGCGCCCTCTCGAGGCAGCTCAGTGTAACGGTCCAATCTATCTGTGATCAATGTCCGCATTCCAATATTCACACAGACAGGAGCACCCCCTGGTGGCAGCTCTGTGTATAAAACATTGTTTAGAAAGAAAAAACTGCTAAAGCATTTGTGAAGCTTTTTTACATATATATTTTGGATTTTTTTTTATTTGTATCCCTTTTGAGAAAATTCCCTTCACTTCCTGTCCGGTAGATACAACATGAAGTGAGAGAAACTCACTCCAAAGAGAATTCTCCTCTCAGTTGTCATCAGAACAATTGTCCCCATTGGGGCATTTCTCCCCCAGTTCTTGTGACAACTCAGTTCGTGGAATGTTCTCATCACTTTTAGTGGTCACCAGGACCTATAGGAGGTGAATCTCCCCAGAGGGGACACGGTCAGCATTTAAATCCTGACAGAGGCTCCCATCCTTCCCTCTTCCATCAGAATTAAACAAAAAATACATTTTTCCTTCAGATACCCCTTTTTATCATGTTGGGAGTCACAGAACATTTATTTGGGGGTGATTGGAACTCTTCTGTATCTTTCAGGACCTTCTGATTGAAGAGCGCAGGCGCCAAGAACGGTCCCGAGCGGCGAACCAGCACTGATTGGAGGATACCCCAGCCAATCCACAGTCTCTGATGATAGGATCATACGTGTTCTGTGCATGTCATACATAGAATGAACGAGCTGCATGAAGATTCTCTGGTTTTAATTTTCCTAATAATCAAAAAAAAAAAAAAAAAACTTACATCACATGACAAAGGACTCTCAGAGCTTGGTGTCTTAGCTAAAGAGACCGCACAGTACAACTGCCTGCTTTAGGGCTCCGTCTGTTTGCTTGAAACCTCGTGCTGTGCCGTGTGATAAGAGGCGGAGCCACTGCCATAAGGACGGAGTCACTGCCATAAGGACGGAGTCACTGCCATAAGGGCGGAGTCACTGCCATGATAAGGGTGAAGCCACTGCCGTGATAAAGGCAGGGTCACTACTGTGATAAGGGCGGAGTCACTGCCATGATAAGGGTGAAGCCACTGCCGTGATAAGGGCAGGGTCACTACTGTGGTAAGGGCGGAGTCCTGCTGTCATAAGGGAGGAGTCACTGCTGTGATGGAAATTTTGAATTGTGTAAATAACAGGAATTTCCTTCAGCACAGCTGAGAATGATGGAAGGCTTACAGGTGAAAAGCAGACTGGAGCGCCACCTGCTGGTTGAAAATAAAATCACAATGTTCATCTAGGATGTGTCATATTGATCTGATTGATGACGGATATAAATGGATACAAATGTAGATTTGTTTTTTGTTTAATTCCTATCAGAATAAATAACTACAATTTGTACAATTGCTGCTTCACGAAATTGGAAAAGAAAACCTTGATTATTAGACCAAAAGATGGAGGGTGCAATCCCGAGAGCAGGGGCGGTCTAGATTTTGGTGCATGCATTCCAGCCCAGACGTGGGGGGGGGGAGAAGGGGGTGGGAGGGGTGCTATAATAAAGAATAATCATAGGGGATGATAAGAACATCAACAAAGGGTCTGCCTGGGAGTGAAATACAGTGATTGGTGCAGGTGCTCTGGACACAGCGGGGGATGGGGATGGTTATTTTATGTATTATATACACTATATTATCAAAAGTATTAGGACGCCTGCCTTTACACGCACATTAACTTTAATGGCATCCCAGTCTTAGTCCGTAGGGTTTAATATTGAGTTGGCCCACCCTTTGCAGCTATAACAGCTTCCACTCTTCTGGGAAGGCCGTCCACAACTTTTAGGAGTGTCTATGGGAATGTTTGACCATTCTTCCAGAAGAGCATTTGTGAGGTTAGGCACTGATGTTGGACGAGAAGGCCTGGCTCGCAGTCTCTGCTCTAATTCATCCTAAAGGTGTTCCATTGGGTTGAGGTCAGGACTCTGTGCAGGCCAGTCAAGTTCCTCAACCCCAAAACTCGCTCATCCATGTCTTTGTGGACCTTGCTTTGTGCACTGGAGCGCAGCCATGATGGGACAGGAAGGGGTCTTCCACAAACTGTTCCCACAAAATTGGGAGCATGAAATTGTCCAAAATGTCTTGATATGCTGATGCCTTAAGAGTTCCCTTCACTGGAACTAAGGGGCCAAGCCCAACCCCTGAAAACAACCCAACACCATAATCCCCCCTCCACCAAATGACTTGGACCCGTGCACAAAGCAAGGTTCATAAAGACATGGATGAGCGAGTTTGGGGTGGAGGAACTTGACTGGCCTGACCTCAACCCAATAGAACACCTTTGGAATGAATTTGAGCAGAGACTGCAAGCCAGGCCTTCTCGTCCAACATCAGTGCCTGACCTCACAAATGCGCTTCTGGAAGAATGGTCAAACATTCCCATAGACACTCCTAAACCTTGTGGACAGCCTTCCCAGAAGAGTTGAAGCTGTTATAGCTGCAAAGGGTGGGCCAACTCAATATTGAACCTTAAGGACTAAGACTGTGATGCCATTAAAGTTAATGTGCGTGTAAAGGCAGGTGTCCCAATACTTTTGGAAATATAGTGTATATAGGCAATGATAAGAGCGTCAAAAAAGGGTCTGTCTGGGAGTGACATACAGAGATTGGTGCAGCCTCCCTATTGGTCAGGGAAAAAAGAAGGGTTTGGGACTTTGAGTGAGGCTGGACGGCTGGTAGTAAACTGAGTAAAAAGGTATTTTTTATTTGTCAACAGTACAGCAGTAAAAGCAATACATAGTAAACAATATTCCACATAAAATAGTTGTACAGACATTGAGGTAATTTATGGTACATCCCCAACATGGTTTAACCAGCAGAGTGCAGTAAAAGAGTAGATGCAGTGTAAACATCAAGTGGAGGGCTCTACGCGTTTCGTGACCCGTGTCACTCGTCAGGAGCCAATGAGACATACATCAAAGTATATCTGTAAGAGTAAAAAATTGTATCACCAGAAAGGTTTATAATCAAACCGTAGAGCAGACGAAGAAGCTAAAAATTGAATAAACAATAGGAGCACCATACCCTGACATCCATGGTACCCGGAGCAACCACCTGTATACTCCAATACAACACCAGGGGCCCGGGGGCCCAGCAACACGTCAGGGAAGCCACCCACCATATTAAAGAACCAATTGGGAGGATTGGGAAGTTGTAGGAGGAGGGTAAAGAATAAGTCAAGATGTGGCTTTACCTGTCTGTCCATCTGGATCTCCAGAATACATCCACTGAAGGGGGTCTCTGGGTCATTATAAAGTCAAATGGGACCCCCCAGGTTTGTGGTCCACTTTAAAAGAAATGTTCATTTTCAGTCTCTCGGGGTCTGGTGTGGATTTTTGGGGTTGAGCCCACACTTTTTTTTTCTTGATTTTTGCATGGGGTTTTCCCCTAAAATCCATACCAGACCTGAAGGGTCTTGTATAGAAATTAGGGGGGGGGGCATGTAATTTTCTGTCAGTTCTGTGTTTGGAGGTCCCCCTTGACATCCATAGCAGACCTTCATCTAGGATAAGGGTCTGGTATAGATCAAGGGAATACCCATCTGCATTGTTTAGAATTAGAGGAACATCGGCCGGGAACGGTCATAGGGGTCCTGTGTCGATTTTTCCATTTTTTGCTTTGGGGGGGCATGCCATTTTTTTTTCTTACTATATGTGTATGGGGTCCCCAGTGACACCCATCTCTGATAAAGGTCTCATATAGATTTTGAGATTACCTTTCTAGATTGTAAGCTCTTAGGAGCAGGGCCTTCTGATTCCTCCTGTGTTGAATTGTATTGTAATTGTACTGTCTGTCCTCATGTTGTAAAGTGCTGAGCAAACTGTTGGCACTATATACATTTTGTATAATAATAATAATAATACCCCACCGCATTGTTTAGGAACAGAAGGACAGCGGCCGGGAACCTAGGGTGTACATTGTCCAGCACTTCCAGGTTGGGGGAGCACAAGCGCACGCCTGTGGCGCGCCCCTGCTGTGAGCAGGAACATGGATCAATGCCTTTCCTTACTAAAAGCACCTTCCCCGCAGCACTCAATCACTGGCTAGGAACACATTTTGCCCCTGATGTTAACCCAGCCAGTGTCATTAGTACAGTGACAGTGCATATTTTTAGCACTGATCACTGTATTAGTGTAACTGGTTCCCAAAAAATGTCAAAAGTGTCAGTTATTGTCCGACTGTCCGCCGCAATGTCACAGTCCCGCTAAAAATCACTATCACTAGTAAAAAAAGATAAATACTGTGGGCGATCTGCTTCAAGTGGAGAGGTTCTCAAACATGTCAGGTTAAGGGCTTCCCGCCCATGTTTATTCATTCAGCAAATAAAGGATAACAGAAAGGTTTCCCTCGCAGGGGTAGAAAAACAGTCCCAAAACAAAAAAAAGTTCATTACAGGAATAAAAGCCTCCTGGCTAACAGATAGACCTCACAGGGTCTGCTTCAGTCCTGCAGGCACGTTGCCTCACAGCCCGCTCCCTTCTCTCCCAGCACCGCCACTGATTACACCCAGGTCAGGCAAAGTTATACCCCAGCTGGGGAGCAAGGTGTGACCAATACTTAACCCCTTGCTGCCTACAGACCTCTCCCTGCCACCCATTTACCTTTAGGCCCCATACACAGGGACGTTTTTTAGTGCCGCATTTTTTTTAGCGTTTTTTTTTTTTTCAGCTCTCCATGTTATTCAATGGCCCCAAAATAACGCCAACATTTATGAGCTGTAGATGGCGTTGGTGTTAGTGAGCTGACAGCAGAACCCACGGCCAGCACGTTCTGAGGCTGTAACGCTATGGCGTTTTTGATGCTGAGCCGGCAAAACGCTCACTGACGCGTATTAACGCCGTAGTGACATTAACCAGCGTTTTTAGCGCTGGCGTTTTCAGGTTAAAAAATAGCAGAGGAATGTTTTTTTTTTTAAAAAAACGCTTATCGGCGCCGACGCTCACTGACACTCATTAACGCCGATGCAAAACGCCAACGAAATTGCGTTTTTGAGGCCAATTTTTGCTTGACGCCCATGTGTATGGGGCCTTAGAATCTCAAGATTCTATGTGGCAGATATACTCCATCAACAACTGACATGGGCTGTTTGTCACAATACATAAATAATTCCATAGTTTGTAGTTCCTATAACTTTTGCGCAAACCAATCAATAAACGCTTTACCAAAAATATGTAGCAGAATATAAATTGGCCTAAACTGATGAAGAAATTCGATTTTTTTTTTTCCATTTTTTTTATTGGGTGTTTTATAGCAGGCGACAATTTTTGTTTTTGTTTTTTTTTCAAAAATGTCGGTCTTTTTTTATTTATAGCGCAAAAAATAAAAACCGCAGCGGTGATCAAATACCGCCAATAGAAAGCTCTGTTTGTGGGGAAAAAAAGAACATTTTATTTGGGTACAGTGGTTCCAGATTCTGATAAGCCCCCGACCACAGACCCCCACAACCACCGCTCAGGGTTGTGGGGAAGAGGCCTTTGTCACCATCAAAACAGGGACAAGGTGCTTTGCGATGGAGGGCAGAGCCCCCCTGCCCCAAAGCACCCCTTCATGTTGAGGGCATGTGGCCTGGTATGGTTCAAGGGGGAGGGGGTGCTTGCTCATCCTCTCCCTCCCTACCTCCCTGACCTACCTGACCTGCCTGGCTCTGTGCTTTGATAAGGGTCTTGTATGGATTGTGGGGGGGGGGCCCACAAACTTTTTTTTTAATTTTGGCATTGGGTTCCCCTCCAAATTCATACCAGACACGAAGGGCCTGGTAAGGATTTATGGGGAGACCCCACACCGTTTTTTTCAGTTATTTTTTTTTTGCCGACAATTTTTTATTTAATTCAGCGGTTGTTAAGGACGTGTCGGCCAGCTTAAGTTAACAAAAATAAACCTTTATTCTTGCTTTAACATTGTATGCTGATGGAAGCTGATCTCTTTATCTTCTGTCTGATCAACGTTTATAAACAATGTTACTTTGTATCTCTCTATCCCCTGTCTGATCAATGTTTATAAACAATGTTACTTTGTATCTCTCTATCTCCTGTCTGATCAATGTTTATAAACAATGTTACTTTGTATCTCTCTATGTCCTGTCTGATCAATGTTTATAAACAATGTTACTTTGTATCTCTCTATCCCCTGTCTGATCAATGTTTATAAACAATGTTACTTTGTATCTCTTTATCTCCTGTCTGATCAACGTTTATAAACAATGTTACTTTGTATCTCTCTATCCCCTGTCTGATCAATGTTTATAAACAATGTTACTTTGTATCTCTCTATCTCCTGTCTGATCAATGTTTATAAACAATGTTACTTTGTATCTCTCTATGTCCTGTCTGATCAATGTTTATAAACAATGTTACTTTGTATCTCTCTATCCCCTGTCTGATCAATGTTTATAAACAATGTTACTTTGTATCTCTCTATCTCCTGTCTGATCAATGTTTATAAATAGAGTTGAGCGAACACCTGGAAGTTCGGGTTCTGCTGGTCCGTCCGAACTTCGGGACAAAGTCCGGGTCCGGGTCCGGACGGAACCCGAAC
>BLSH010552854.1:113897-127468 GCA_018402905.1 Glandirana rugosa | reverse complement strand
GGCTCCGTCAGGTGTGGTATCAATTTAAAGGGGACCCCATACAAAAAATATTGCGTGGAGCCCCCCCCCCCCCAAATTCTATACCAGACAACTGGGGTCTGGTCTAGATTTTAAATGGGCACCTCACAAAAAACGGGAAAAAAGCATGGGTTCCCCCAAAAAATTCTTATTAAAACTTTATGAAAGCGTGCAGCCCCCCTCCTTAACCATATCAGGCCCATACATTTCCTCCACATGGGGGGATATCTTGCTGGGAGCAGAAGAGGCAGCTGCCCTGGCCGCAGTGTGTTGTAGGAATTGAGGAGAGGCGAGTTCTTCCTACTATAAGGCTGACAGGAGTAGTGACAACAGATCAATACCTCTGTCAGCCCAGCGCTGTAAGCAGTAAGGAAAGGAGGAGACAGCCAGGAAGAGGTGTGGGCTGCGCTCTCTCTCTCCCCCTCCTCCTCCTATGCTTGTACATAATGAAAAAGGGGTGGAGGGCTGTGATTTGGCATCTTTGCACTGGGTGATCTTGTCCCTGGGGGGAGGGGTTATCTGAATCTGGAAGCATCCTCTAACAGTAATTGGGTCCCCAGATACCACCCCACCCATGTGGTTAAGTAAAGGGTGGCAAGACGGTACACCTACTCATTCGCAAAAAAAAAAAAATAAATCACAGACATACGCTTCACAAATAAATCCCCCAAAAAGTCCCACAATGTAAATCCACCATCAATAACATTGCCCAGTTATGTAGATCGAAGGTCAATCGCACAGATCGATTATAAAGTCAATCCCATTCACATTCAGGCCGGGTTCACCTATGTGAGCATTGGATGTGGTTTTCACCCCATCCCATTCCCAGGACAGGCGAGTGTGACTGCCTTTCAATGGAGCCGGTTCAATTAGAAACAACTCCTGCGCTTGGATACACCAACCAAAAAAGAGGAGCACAACAAAACTTCTTTATAGTCGTGGCATCTACTCAACACTTGGTGGTCTTGCTGCCTTTCAATGGAGCCGGTTCACACGTGTCTGGAGAGGCCACGGAGCAAATTCCAGAAGGGTCGTGTTTTTGGGTCCTGTTGAGGTGCAAATTCAGGCAAAAAATTTGTACCTGAACCGGTGAACAGAAATGCACTGGACCCCATGCTGGGAACCGGGGCAGCACATATGTGAACCCAGCCTCACTTTGCGCATGGACAGAGACAAACAAACAGCTATTACTTCAGAAAAACAAAAAGTTACAAGGTTTATTATTATCCCTGCAAGGGCGTAGCAATAGGGGTCACAAATGAGACCCCTCCCATGCTCCACGGGGCCCACGCTGCCTTACATTTTTACCAATTGATTACACATGCGCACAAGGAATTTTATAGAAATCTATTTTCTGATTGATGTGTATGGGGTAAGCGCCCTTTTCCAAAACATTTTGAATTCTCCTCTCGATATGTACATAAAGCTCTGAGATAACTCTTTAGCCACTTGGAATATCTCTGCGTGCGGTGGAAGCGACGGGTAGTAGCGGGGGGTCCAAGGTCAACTTTTGCATCGGGGCCCACAAGCTTCAAGCTACGCCTCCGAATCCCTGAAAAGTACATGGATCTCACAGAGGGGGGGTTTCCTCAACAAAATTGGAGTTACTCTTCAACTGATACCATCAATAGATTCAGAACGAGTCTTCAACATTTTATAGGGAATCCGGTTCATGCCGATGTCATAGGATAGGTGACGTTGTACTGTAAGATCAGAAAAAATGTTGTCTGATCAACCAATCAGCTCCCTTTGCACCTTAGTAAACAAAGGAAAAGGGGCGTAGCAGGGGAAGACTGAGCTGGCTAAAATGATAAGAAGAAGAGCTTAGGGCGTTGATGTTATCATCTTCATCATCGTCAAACCAGGGGCGGATCCAGAGTCTAGTCTCAGGAGGGGCACTGCCAGAAAATAAGGTGTTGCTTACAGAACTGTATTTAATGTATCATACAGTCCTAACCTTGGTTAACGACTTCTCGACTGCCCGCCGCAGATATACTGTGGCAAGGCGGCTCTATTGCGCGAACTGCCGTACCGGTACAGCGCTTCATGCAGTATAGAGCGGGCGTGCGCCCACAGTGCGGCCCCGGTGAGCGTGGCTGGCGGCCACGATGTCTGCCAGCCTCCCGCAATCACTCCACAGAGAGGCAGAACGGATCAGGAACAGCGATCTCTCTCTACTCCCAGTCAGTCCATTCCCCCACAGTTAGAAAGCACCTCCCTAGGACACGCTTAACTCCTTGATCATTCCTGGTGTTAACCCCTTCACTGCCAGTGTCATTTATACAGTGATCGGTGCATTTTTATAGCTCTGATCGCTGTATAAATGTCACTGGTCCCCAAAAAGTGTCACATAGGGTCAGATCTGTCCGCTGCAATGTTGCAGTCCTGCTAAAAATCGCAGATCGTCGCCATTACTAGTAAAACCAAAAAAAATTATTAAAAGTCCATAAATCTATCCTATAGTTTGTAGACGCTATAACTTTTGCGCAAACCAATCAATAAACGCTTATTGGGATTTTTTTTACTGAAAATATGTAGAAGAATTTATATCGGCCTAAACTGATGAATACGTTTGTTTTTTTAAAAAATTTTTTTGGACATTTATTATAGCAAAAAGTAAAAATCTATATATTTTCTTCAAATTTGTTGGTTGTTTTTTGATTTATAGCGCAAAAAATAAAAACCCCAGAGGTGATCAAATACCACCAAAAGAAAGCTACATTTGTGGCCTCGAGATTGTCCATCATTATTAACCACTTACCAACTGAAAGGTTTTCCAGCTTTAGGACCAGAGCACTTTTTGCGATTCGGCGCTGCGTCGCTTTAACTGACAATTGCGCGGTCGTGCGACGTTGTACCCAAACAAAATTTGCGTCCTTTGTTTCCCACAAACAGAGCTTTCTTTTGGTGGTATTTGATCCCCTCTGCGTCATTTCTGATCACCGCTATAAACAAAAGAAGAGCGACCATTTTGCAAAAAAAACCTAATTTCTTACTTTTTGCTAAAATTAAAAATCAAAAAAAAAATCACCAGTTTTGGCCAATTTATATTCTTCCTCATAATTTTGATAACAAAAATCGCAATTGGCGTTTATTGATTGGTTTACGCAAAAGTGGCCGCGTTTACGAAAGGTGAGAATTAATTTCTGGGGTTTTTATTTTTTTTAATTTTTACTAGTAATGGTGGCGATCTGCGATTTTTAGCGGTGCTGCGATATTGCGGCGGACATGTCGGAACATTTTGACACTTTTTTGGGACCAATGACATTTATTCAGCGATCAGAAATTTAAATGTCCACTGATTACTGTATAAATGTCATTGGCAGTGAAGGGGTTAACCTGGGGGGGGGGGAGCTAGGGGTTAACTGTGTTTCCTGGGTGTGTTCTTACTGTGGGGGGGTTGGGCTACCATGGGCATGAGAGATCTAACTGATCCCAGTGACAGGAATCAGTAGATATCCCATGCCCGCACTAACAGAGCGGGGAACCGGCGTGTTTACATTGGCGGTTCCCCGTTCTTTCCCTGTGGCCGCTCATCGCGGCTCGCCGGTGGACATCGGGTCCTCCCGAGCCGCGGGCACACTCCTCAGGAGTGCGGCGGTCGTGTGCCCCCTAGCGGCTGTTCGCAGATCGCCGTCTTTTTTTGGCGTACAGCGACCCGACTGCCGCCGTGAAAGCACAGCAGGCAGTCTGGAAGTGGTTAAAGGGTGCCTTGAGATTGTCCATCATTTTTAAAGGGTGCCTCAAGATTTTCCATCATTTTTAAAGGGTGCCTCGGGATTGTCCATCATGTTTAAAGGGTGCCTCAAGATTGTCCATAATTTTTAAAGGGTGCCTCGAGATTGTCCATCATTTTTAAAGGGTGCCTCAAGATTGTCCATCAAATTTAAAGGGTGCTTTGAGATTGTCCATCATTTTTAAAGGGTGCCTCGGTATTGTCCATCATTTTTAAAGGGTGCTTCGAGATTGTCCATCATGTTTAAAGGGTGCTTTGAGATTGTTCATCATTTTTAAAGGGTGCTTTGAGATTGTTCATCATGTTTAAAGGGTGCTTTGAGATTGTTCATCATGTTTAAAGGGTGCTTTGAGATTGTTCATCATTTTTAAAGGGTGCTTCGAGATTGTCCATCATGTTTAAAGGGTGCCTCAAGATTGTCCATCATTTTTAAAGGGTGCCTCGAGATTGTCCATCATTTTTAAAGGGTGCCTCGAGATTGTCCATCATTTTTAAAGGGTGCCTCGAGATTGTCCATCATGTTTAAAGGGTGCCTCAAGATTGTCCATCATTTTTAAAGGGTGCCTCGAGATTGTCCATCATTTTTAAAGGGTGCCTCGGGATTGTCCATCATTTTTAAAGGGTGCCTCGGGATTGTCCATCATTTTTAAATGGTGCCTCGAGATTGTCCATCATTTTTAAAGGATGCCTCGAGATTGTCCATCATTTTTAAAGGGTGCCTTGAGATTGTCCATCATTTTTAAAGGGTGCCTCCAGATTGTGCATCATTTTTAAAGGGTGCCTCAAGATTGTCCATCATTTTTAAAGGGTGCCTCGAGATTGTCCATCATTTTTAAAGGGTGCCTCGAGATTGTCCATCATTTTTAAAGGGTGCTTTGAGTAATAAAAGGTTGAGAAACACTGCTCTGTGCCTTCTACATTCTTTTACAAAGGTACAATCCTATATTTCACAACACTGGTCAGGTAACCGGTGACACAGACCGGTGCTGCAGAGACTGTCTACCCCCCACACCTCGCACAACAAGACATTCCAAGGATGGGAAACAACGACTTGTTCTAACAACTCCTTCCTGCCGAGTGATTCCAGCACATAAACCTGTTATTATTATTATACAGGGAAATGCAAATCTTAAGGAAAACCGTAGATATCTAGATCAGCTCCTTGGGTGTGTCTGGAAATGTCCAAACAGTGAACAGGTTATATAGAAGCTCTGGGTGCAGGAGCAGCCCTGGGACAGTTTTAATTTCATTCTGCCAGCCTCTGACTATCAAGTAAAAGTGATCTAGGGGGCTGTGGAGCCAACTGATCACTTTTAACTGACTGGTGAGCACTACCCCCCCCCCCCACCATCTCTCCCGGTGGTTCCCGGGCTCTCACACTCCTTCCAGAAGTCAGAGACCACAACAACCCCCATCAGGTTGGGGAGGGGAGAAGATCAAGGATCATCTGTTCCCCCATCTCCCCTACAAAGTGGCACAAGGTGCGCACGCGTATGTAAACGGCGATAGCGCCAAACATGTTGTATATTGCCATGAAGGTCTGAGTGGGACCTGGAGTACTTCCAGTGTCATCATTGATGGTTTACTGTAAACCCATGAGCTTTAAAGGACGTTAACCATTTGCTTACCAGGCACTTTCACCCCCTTCCTGCCCAGGCCATTTTTCAGCTTACAGCGCTCTCACACTTTGAATGACAATTACTCAGCCATGTAACACTGCGCCCATGTGACATTTTTATCATTTTTTTCACACAAATAGAGCTTTCTTTTGGTCGTATTTAATCACTGCTGGGGTTTTTTCTTGTCTTTTGCAAATAAAGACTGAAAATTTTGAAAAAAAAACATTTTTCATAGTTTGTTTTAAAATTTTGTAAATAGGTAATTTTTCTCCTTCACTGTTGTGCGCTCACGAAGCTGTACTGATGGGAACTTATGAGGCTGCACTGATGGGAACTTATGAGGCTGCACTGATGGGAACTTATGAGGCTGCACTGATGGTAACTTATGAGGCTGCACTGATGAGAACTTATGAGGCTGCACTGATGGTAACTTATGAGGCTGCACTGATGGGAACTTATGAGGCTGTACTGATGGGAACTTATGAGGCTGTACTGATGGGAACTTATGAGGCTGCACTGATGGTAACTTATGAGGCTGCACTGATGGGAACTTATGAGGCTGTACTGATGGTAACTTATGAGGCTGCACTGATGGTAACTTATGAGGCTGCACTGATGGGAACTTATGAGGCTGTACTGATGGGAACTTATGAGGCTGTACTGATGGGAACTTATGAGGCTGCACTGATGGTAACTTATGAGGCTGCACTGATGGGAACTTATGAGGCTGTACTGATGGTAACTTATGAGGCTGCACTGATGGTAACTTATGAGGCTGCACTGATGGGAACTTATGAGGCTGTACTGATGGGAACTTATGAGGCTGTACTGATGGGAACTTATGAGGCTGCACTGATGGGTACTGATAGGCTGCACTGATAAGACGGTACTGATAGGCATTGATAGGTGGCACTGTTGAGCACTGGTGAGCACTGATAGGTGGCACTGATGGGCACTGATAGGTGGTACTGGTGGGCACTGATGAGGCGGCACTGGTGGGCACTGATGAGGTGGCACTGATGAGGCTGCACTAATGGACAATGATGAGGGGGCACTGATGGCCACTGATAGGTGGCACTGATGAGCACTGGTGGGCACTGATAGATGGCACTGATGGGCACTGATAGGTGGCACTGGCAGGCACTGATGAGGCGGCAATGGTAGGCACTGATGAGGTGGCACTGATGAGGCTGCACTAAAGGACAATGATGAGGGGGCACTGATGGCCACTGATAGGTGGTACTGATGGGCACTGATGAGGTGGCACTGGTGGGCACTAATAGGTGGCACTGATAGGTGGCAATGATAGGAAACACTTATGTGCACTGATAGGTGGCACTGATGGGCACTAATAGGCTGCACTAATGGACAATGATGAGGGGCCCTGATGGCCATTGATAGGTGGTACTGATGGGCACTGATGAGGCGGCACTGGTGGGCACTAATAGGCGGCACTGATAGAAGGCACTTATGTGCACTGATAGGTGGCACTGAAGGGCACTGATAGGTGTCTTTGATGGTCACTGATAGGCGACACTGATAATGAGGCCCTGATGTGCACTGATAGGTGACACTGATGGGCACTGATTAGCAGCACTGGTAGGCACTGTTGGGACTGCACTGAAAATCAGGCAGGATTGCTGATACAGCACTGTACAGCACTCAGACCAGCAGGTGGGGCATGGGCAGCAAGGGAATTAGATATGGGCAGTAGAAGGAGTGATAGGTAAAGTGGGGAGGCAATTAAAATAACTGATACCCTTGGTGTCTCACCATGCAGCTGCTAAAAGCTGGCTTCTCTTTCTCTCCCTCCCATCGGCTTTCAGCTGCTGCAGGGGGAGTTCCTGTAATTGCCTGACCCCCTCCCCCCCACACCTCACCGATTACCTTCCCTGTCCAGGATTGGATCCCCTCTACTTCCTGCTAATAATAATTTTAGTGTTTTTTATTAATGAAAATATAATTGAAATATTTTTTTTTTGGGGGGGGGGGGGGGGGGCGGTCTGTCAGCTCTCTTCATCTCTCCTCACGCTGACCATGGGGATAGAAAAGCCAATAACCGACTTCTGTTTGCATTTTGTGATCAGCTGTCATTGGCTGACAGAAATCATGTGGTAAAGGGCCACTGTGATTGGTTCTCCCAAGGACTCAGAGATCATGAAGCACGACGCTCGCATGCCGTAGGGGGTGCGTGGGAAGTGCGATCATGGAAGGAGGTCCATGGACGCCCTCCCAACATTTATGCCATTCACTGGCATAAAGAGGACCTGTCACCGCCTATTACTGTCACATGGGATGTTTACATTCATTATAGACCCCCGATCCCTCCATAAAGAGGACCTGTCACCTCCTATTACTGTCACATGGGATGTTTACATTCATTATAGACCCCCGATCCCTCCATAAAGAGGATCTGTCACCTCCTATTACTGTCACATGGGGTGTTTACATTCCTATAGACCCCAGATCTCTCCATAAAGAGGACCTCTCACCGCCTATTACTGTCACATGGGATGTTTACATTCATTATAGACCCCAGATTTCTCCATAAAGAGGACCTGTCACCGCCTATTACTGTCACATGGGATGTTTACATTCATTATAGACCCAAGATCTCTCCATAAAGAGGACCTGTCACTGCCTATTACTGTCACATGAGATGTTTACATTCATTATAGACCCCAGATCTCTCCATAAAGAGGACCTGTCACTGCCTATTACTGTCACATGAGATGTTTACATTCATTATAGACCCCAGATCTCTCTATAAAGAGGACCTGTTTTTTAAAAAAATTGCATTTAAAAGACTGTGTGACATAAAATATTGCCACGACAGCCATTTTATTCTCCAGATTCTTTATATATATAATGTTTTGGTTTTCTAAGTAATTTTCTAGCAAAAAATATTGATTTTAACTTGTAAATAACGAGTGTCAAAACTAGGCTTGGCCCAGAAGTGGTTAATGACTACAATGCTGTAATGTGGTAAGTCACCATGGAAGGTATGACTTTGATAGATTTAATAGAAGAGTGCCAGTTCTCCACGGAGAAGCCAGTTTAGAGCAGCATCACTCCAAATTGAAGCACCAGTTCTCTTCAGAGACACGTACGTGGGTTAAAACCGCATCGTGCCCCAAAATGCATTAGGAAGATTAGAGCGCCAGTATTCCTTTAGAAAGAGGCGTGAGACCATCAGACCAGCATTGCGCCAAAGTGCAATAGGAAGGTTAGAGTGGAAGAGATGTGCGATGTGTTAAAACCAATGTGCCAAATACAATAGGAAGCTCAATGCTCCAGTTCCCCTCAGAAGAGACGTGCGAAAAATTGAATGGCATCTCTGTGCCAAAGTGTGACAAGAGTAGGGCACAAGTTTTACTCTGAAGATGTATGAGACAAATAGAAAAGCACTGCGCCAAAATCAAGTGCCCAGCCCAGGCGGGTACATAAATTCTGTGCATTCTGCACCACTTTCTCACGGCACTGAGACACTTTCATCTATTCTCTCTGGGCCAGCGTTTATCAATTCCAGGGATTATGTTCCGGGGACGTTGAGTAATTTTATATCCAAAAAACAGATTTAAATGTCTGCAAAAAGTGAAAAAAAAAAACGGCTGTGGAAGGGAACTGGTTAAGGGGAGAGGAAGAAGAAGGAGATATTTAGAGCTGATTAAGATAAACTAAGGGTTAAAAAACATGATTTTTACTTTATATGCAGATGGAAGCTTATCTCTCTATCTCCTGATGTTTATAAACAATGTTACTTTGTATCTCTCTATCTCCTGATGTTTATAAACAATGTTACTTTGTATCTCTCTATCTCCTGATGTTTATAAACAATGTTACTTTGTATCTCTCTATCTCCTGTCTGATCAATGTTTATAAACAATGTTACTTTGTATATCTCTATCTCCTGTCTGATCAATGTTTATAAACAATGTTACTTTGTATCTCTCTATCTCCCGTCTGATCAATGTTTATAAACAATGTTGCTTTGTATCTCTCTATCTCCTGTCTGATCAATGTTTATAAACAATGTTACTTTGTATCTCTCTATCTCCTGTCTGATCAATGTTTATAAACAATGTTGCTTTGTATCTCTCTATCTCTATCTGATTGATGTTTATAAACAATGTTACTTTGTATCTCTCTATCTCCCGTCTGATCAATGTTTATAAACAATGTTACTTTGTATCTCTCTATCTCCTGTCTGATCAATGTTTATAAACAATGTTATGTTGTATCTCTCTATCTCCTGTCTGATCAATGTTTATAAACAATGTTACTTTGTATCTCTCTATCTCCCGTCTGATCAATGTTTATAAACAATGTTACTTTGTATATCTCTATCTCCCGTCTGATCAATGTTTATAAACAATGTTACTTTGTATCTCTCTATCTCCTGTCTGATCAATGGTTATAAACAATGTTACTTTGTATCTCTCTATCTCCCGTCTGATCAATGGTTATAAACAATGTTACTTTGTATCTCTCTATCTCCTGTCTGATCAATGTTTATAAACAATGTTGCTTTGAGGACAGGAAATAATAATAACCACATACAAGAGATTTGTAAAGCAGATCAGTGAAGGGATTTGCCTTTCTGAAGATAATAAATCCAGCATTGAAGTCTAGGACAACATTGTACAGGGGGATCGATACAAATGTGGTGATGTAATGGCCGGGAAGTAGACAATAAAGTGCTGAGAGGTCAGCTGAGGCTATAAACCTCCAACATGGAGGAGTCAGAGGAATACAAAGACACTGAACAGTCCATTGCCTTGCAGAATAAAGATAAACACGAGACTGTCAGAGGTAAACCAGATATCCAGATTGTGATTAACATTCAGATAGAGGACCCTCTGTGGGATCTGCAATTTTGGAGAGGATGGGAGACCATAAACTGGCCAAGTCTGACCACACACACCGGACCTTTTTCATTTTTTTTGTATAAACATCAAAATGCGCATTCTGGGGTGGCTCAACAAGAAGAGCTTATTCAGGATACAGCCGAGGTCGTGAGTTCAGATCCCAATCCTGACAGCAGAGGTCAGTAGTATGTAATGCAGATTTCATAGACGATGTGTACCTAATGCAGATTTCATAGACGATGTGTACCTAATGCAGAGGTCGGTATGTAACGTACAGTGCAGGAATCAGGGGTAACACTCATTCCCCCCACCTTCCAGTATGAACATCTACCTCCCTAAACTACCCACAGTACAAATCCTCCCTTCTCTTTGTAAAACGCACTCAACAGACCTCAGGTGCAGTGGTTCCTGTGAAGGGAGTCCTCCTCCAAATGTGTTGGTGCTATGGAGGAGCCTAGGACTACAATGCCCATTGCAGCTCTTATCTGAGATGTTGGAGTCATCAGGTAAGGGAAGAAGTGGGTGGCGAGGTTACAATTTACCTGTCAAATTGCTGCAATTCATGAGTAGATTGTGATTACCAGTTGATGATTCCCACCTCACATCTCCTCTTCAGGTTGAAGCTTTCATCTTTAATAACTTAAGATGGTCACTGTCCAGGAAAGTCTGTGAGAGGCCGGCACTGGAAGACTTTTTTATCATTTAGAGCCCAAATTTAACTAAAATATGATTTTTTTTTGGCACAGTGTGTTGGGTCTGTATGGATGTCTTTGTCCCCTACTTCCCGTCCCAATGGCTACAAGGGCATTGCTGTAATCATTGCGTTCTGCCAATGTAACCTTTAAAACTACTGATCTTTATTGTATGTTGCAGGATATTATGGCCGGACTTCCCATTGCTCCAACCGGACTGGAATATCTTCTTCAGGTGAGATTTGTGTGTACCTGTCTGGAAGGCAGATGATAGCCCCAGACACTGAATCTGAGGCAACAGCTGGTTTCTAGAAGAAATCTTTAATGTGGAACTCCAGTCAAACCTGGATGTAATGGGATAAGGGTGGAGTCCCTCTAAGGCAGTTTTTTTTGTCTGTGATTCTTAGTAAAGTTATCATTTTGGGGTTATACGTTTTGATCTACTGACCCCAATGGAATCCTAGATCTCCCACTTCCCCACTTCCACATATCACTTCCTATCCCCATGCCACATATACCCCCAATTGAGGCTCCCATTTCATCACAGTAGGGACACCCATCTACTCAACCCTAAGACCCCTCCATTCATTATAGACCCCAGATCTCTCCATAAAGAGGACCTGTCACCGCCTATTACTGTCACATGGGATGTTTACATTCATTATAGACCCCAGATCTCTCCATAAAGAATGCCTGTCACCTCCTATTACTGTCACATGAGATGTTTACATTCATTATAGACCCCAGATCCCTCCATAAAGAGGACCTGTCACCGCTTATTACTGTCACATGGGATGTTTACATTCATTATAGACCCCAGATCTCTCCATAAAGAGGACCTGTCACTGCCTATTACTGTCACATGGGATGTTTACATTCATTATAGACCCCAGATCTCTCCTTAAAGAGGACCTGTCTACGCTTATTACTGTCACATGGGATGTTTACATTCATTATAGACCCCAGATCTCTCCATAAAGAGGACCTGTCACTGCCCATTACTGTCACATGGGGTGTTTACATTCATTATAGACCCCAGATCTCTCCTTAAAGAGGACCTGTCACCGCTTATTACTGTCACATGGGATGTTTACATTCATTATAGACCCAAGATCCCTCCATAAAGAGGACCTGTCACCGCCTATTACTGTCACATGGGGTGTTTACATTCATTATAGACCCCAGATCTCTCCATAAAGAGGACCTGTCACCGCTTATTACTGTCACATGGGATGTTTACATTCATTATAGACCCCAGACCTCTCCATAAAGAGGACCTGTCACCTCCTATTACTGTCACATGGGATGTTTACATTCATTATACACCTGAGATCCCTCCATAAAGAGGACCTGTCACTGCCTATTACTGTTACATGGGATGTTTACATTCATTATAGACCCCAGATCCCTCCATAAAGAGGACTTGTCACCACCTATTACTGTCACATGGGATGTTTACATTCATTATAGACCCCAGATCTCTCCATAAAGAGGACCCCTCCATCACCCCAGACACCTATCTCATCACCGAAGGCACTCATCTATTCAACCCTGACAGCCGTTCCTCACTCCAGATTGCTATTCCTTCACCTTAGACTCCCATTACCCTAGGCACCCATCTACTCAACCTTGACATCCATCCATCACCTCAGGCACTTGCCAACTCATCCCTTCTCTCAGGGTTCCTTGGCACTCTTCTTTTTGCCCCAGCCACCTGGTAGACATGGATATGGGAATTTTGGTGTTGGTTATAAGGAATATGCTGTTGACTTGTTTTTGTTCTGTTTAATAGGTCAATGAACTCTCTGTGAAACAGACAAGTAAGTACTTGCTATTGTTTCTTTGTAAAACTCAAATATTTCCACCTTCTGCCATTCCTTCATTTTCCCCAGGGTGTCCATTCGTTTTTCGCCAATTATCAAAATCTTCTACAACTGTAGCCAGTTTTTCCTTCTTAGCTTTAAAAAAAATTACATGTTTACTGGAGAACCGTTCCTGCTGCTATTTGTGGCAGAGTTGAGTAGATCTCCAGATATAACCCATCAGGTCTGTACTAGTGATCGGGACTACTGGGAGTTTCCCAGTGGGTCAATGGCTCAGTGGGCCAGTTCCAGTGACAGCAGACCGTCACCCCCTTCACTACCCCCCTACTTCTCAGGTCCCCCCACAGCACTCACCTCCTCTCTCTGGCAAGGTGTGCAGTGCGGGCTGAATAAAGACGTGATTCAATCATGCACTGAGAAGGGCATCATACAATCCAGGAGACAGAGGCAGCCACACGCTGTAACATAACTTTCCCTGGCACTCGTTCTCCTGGTCTTATCTTCCCCCGCTCTCCATCCTGTCTGCTGCCACACGGGGCATGTAGATGGAAAACGGGGAAGATAAGAGCAGGAGAACGAGCGCCGAATAAGTCGGGCGTGACGTGTGGAACGGTCTCTCTCCTCCACTCACGACACCCCCCTGGACTCTTCATCCCCCCATCACTTCCCCCACTGCCAGACGACAGTGACCTTGACCGGGTGACTCGGTAACTGGGTGACCCTTTGAGGGTCATCAGGGCTAGTGATCATGTCTGGACTACCCAATATAGACCTCTAGATGAGTTGAGACGGTGTTTATCGTCGTCCTTGCCAAG
>BLSH010552854.1:100590-112597 GCA_018402905.1 Glandirana rugosa | reverse complement strand
ATGGGGGGACCAGAAGGAGCATGTGGGGGACCAGAGAAGCATGGGGAACAATAGAGGAGCATGGGGAACCAGAAGGAGTATGTGGGGGGACCAGAAGGAGCATGAGGAGCATTAGAGGAGCACGGGGACCAGAGCAGCATGGGGGGCAATAGAGGAGCACGGGGAACCAGAAGGAGAATGTGGGGGAATAGAGGAGCACGGGGGACCAGAAGGAGCATGTGGGGGACCAGAGCAGCATGGGGCAATAGAGGAGCATGGGGGACCAGAACAGCATGAGGGGGAATAGAGGAGCACGGACGAGGGGACAGAAAGCTGACTCAACAGCCGGTATGGGAGAGACCTTTCAAAGTGGGCTGGTCTCGATAAAGTCCAGGGCCAAATTTTTGTCCCAGTCCAGCCCTGTAACCCATTAATAATCTTGCCTTAAATGGAATACAATGTGATTTTGTGCATTGCTTATGTATTACTTCAGATCGATATTTTACTCTTTTTAAGCAAGATGTACAGTATTTCACATTAACATTTTATATTTCCATACTTAACCAAAAGATGGAGCTGTAGTTTCCATTGCTTACTTATCTCCACCTACCAGTAAGATGAATTACCAGAAAAGGACATAACATTTGTATTAATATGTGTATCTTCAGATATCCGGATTCCAGAAATGGTAGACATGAAGTTACATTGAATGGTAGATGGATGTACAAACATTTTTGTACTTTTGCAGAATATCAAATACGTTTGACCTTCTCCACTAAATTCTTCTTATAATTCTCTAATTTCAGGGAAACATATGTTCCAGAGTTATAGTACATATGATGTGTTTGGCACCGATGGCCAACTTGTGTACCAAGCCACTGAGAAGCGGAAGTTTTTTGGTCCTCGAATGGATTTAAGGGTTACCAACACCAAAGGATATAATATCCTCAACCTTCTTGTGCCATTAAAGTGGTTTAGCTCGGACACCAAGGTATGAAAGACTGATTAACCGTACAGAGGGGACCTGTAAAATGAGTGAAGACCCTATATGCCGCATTGATTGTAAGCTCCATATCTAGGCCTATTTCTTATATGCTACGTCCCTCTAATAACATACAAGGCATGGACCTCTAGGCTTAGTTGCAAACCCTACATCCACTGGGCAAGTAATGTGGTGATGAGCCCATTGTCACTATCATCATGTAGGCAAGGTGCCTTGTCACAGGTCATTGCTGTCCACCTTTTTCCTGGCCAGATACCCTTCCAATGTTAGGAGCATGTGGTCTGTCATGGTTCCAGAGGGAGGGGTGCACAATCACTGCCCCCCCCCCCCTTCCTGGCCACCAGGATGCATGCTCAGATTAGGGACTCATATGGATTTTTAAGGGGATTCCACACAAGTTAGTTTTTTATATGTGTATGGGGGCCCCATTAAAAATCCATACCTGACCTCTACCTAGTTTATAAGGGCCTGATATGGATTTTGAGAACCCACGTCTTTTTTTTTTTAATCTGCAGTGCATGTTGCCTGGTATGTTTCACAAAGGGGCCACATGCTCCCCCATTCCCTTGCCAGGAAGATTTATGCATTTGCAGGGGTATGGATTTTGATTCAAGGCATGGACCTCTAGGACTGGTGAGATACAAGGCATGGCCCTCTAGGACTGGTGAGATAAAACGTATGAACCTTAAGGACTGGTGAGATAAAACGTATGAACCTTAAGGACTGGTGAGATACAAGACATGGCCCTCTAGGACTAGTGAGATACAAGGCATGGCCCTCTAGGACTGGTGAGATACAAGGCATGGCCTTCTAGGACTGGTGAGATAAAACACATGAACCTCAAGGACTGGTGAGATACAAGATATGGCCCTCTCGGACTGGTGAGATACAAGACATGGTCATCTAGGACTGGTAAGATACAAGACATGTACCTCTAGGACTGGTGAGATACAAGGCATGGCCCTCTAGGACTGGTGAGATACAAGGCATGGCCCTCCAGGACTGGTGAGATACAAGGTATGGTCCTCCAGGACTGGTGAGATACAAGGCATGGTACTCTAGGACTGGTGAGATACAAGATATGGCCCTCTAGGACTGGTGAGATAAAATGTATGAACTTCAAGGACTGGTGAGGTACAAGACATGTCCCTCTAGGACTGGTGAGGTACAAGGCATGGCCCTCTAGGACTGGTGATATACAAGGCATGGCCTTCTAGGACAGGTGAGATACAAGATATGGCCCTCTTGGACTGGTGAGATACAAGACATGGTCCTCTAGGACTGGTAAGATACAAGACATGGACCTCTAGGACTGGTGAGATACAAGACATAGCCCTCTAGGACTGGTGAGATACAATACATGGCCCTCTCGGACTGGTGAGATACAAGACATGGTCCTCTAGGACTGGTGAGATACAAGGCATGGCCCTCTAGGACTGGTGAGATACAAGGCATGGCCCTCCAGGACTGGTGAGATACAAGACATAGCCCTCTAGGACTGGTGAGATGCAATACATGGTCCTCTAGGACTGGTGAGATACAAGACATGGTCCCATAGCCAGGGCTGGGGCTAGACTATTTTGCACCCTAGGCAGGAAAAGCTACTTGCACCCCCCCCCCAAAAAAAAATTGCCAACTTTGATTTTTAAAAACAGATTTTCAGAAAATGAAAACAACAATACATGAAACTGATACATTTTGTTCGGTTAGTTTCAGCTGGGCAACAATGCAAAGCATCATTTTGAAATGGCAAAAATGATGCTTTGGCCAGCCGAAACTAGCTGAATGAAAGTAGACGTTCCTCCTGCTAGCTCTCCGGCGTTTAGTAAATAGATCCGTCAGTGACAGTGGTGTATCTTATACATCACCCATCATATGGGTACCCAAAGCAACTAACGATGCTATCTGGCACAGCTCACATGGAACTACATCTCCCATACAAATAATTTTATCATAAAAAAAAAAAACATTTATAATTGCATCCTATATACCATCCATCTAAATATGGCAACCTAAACCATAAGCATATAATCAGGGCCAGGAGAGAGAAGCGGGATGAGAGAGGAGGAGGGCCCGAGAGAGAGGGGGGCTGAGAGAGGGGGGGAGCTGAGAAAGGGGGGACTGAAAGAGAGGGGGGGCTGAGAAAGGGGGGGGCTGAAAGGGAGGGGGTTGAGAGAGGGGAGGTTGAGGGGGCTGAGATAGAGAGAAAGGGGAGTGAGGGGGGAGAGGAGAGAAACCCCTAGCCCTGTCGCTATCTGTAGTCCCTCCCCTGTCTCATTGTCCCAGTCTCTGTATGTAGATCTGCAGGCCAGTTCTGTGTATGATGACAGTACTTTTCATGATGCCAATCTGTCTCCTTCTTGATCTGCTTTGATCCTTCCTACAGCAGCCTGCACCTCCCGCCTGTCCTCTATGCCCCCAGTCAGCCTGTCCTCCGGGCCTCACTTTAGAGCACTAGAGGAAGTTGGAGCAGTCCATGCTCTGGATGCACAGGGTACGCTGCGCCCACTGCCTCTCACCTCTACGGGGTGGGGTAAGGGGGGGCGAGATCAAGGAGGAGGTGGAAGAGCTATTTTCCCGAGTTCTGAGCTCTTGCTGATCACCTCGGCCCCTCACTGATCACTGCCATGTGGCGATGGATACCTGGCCACCCACACCCCAAGGATGCTGCTGATTGCTGCCACCACAGTAACTGACTCTAGGGGATAACAAGGGGCTATTTGCCCCATGCTAGATGGCCCATACTCGGGACAGCCCCACCTGCCCTTCCCCACACTATGCCACTTGTCACACAGTGGGGTAGAGGACGAGGCACTGACAAGCTCCAGGCGCCCCTTCCTCCCAGTGGAGAGTAGGTAAGCCAGATGCCGTGGCTGCACCGTAGGTGTTAGTGCACCCTAGGCGGCTGCCTAGTTTGCCTAGGGGTAGCACTGGCCCTGCCTCTAAGACTAGTGAGATACAAGACATTGCCCTCTGTAGCTGATCTCCAGGGTCTTGGGAAATACAAGATATTTACTTCTTTGCCTGGTAAGATTCAAAACATGATCTTCTACAACTGGTGTTATATAGGTATGGTCCTCTAGGACTAGTTAAAAATGATGTTCGGTTAGCTAGTTATATGATCTTCAACCACTGGTGAGATAAGACCTGAAACACTAAAGCTGCTATGATAAAAGCCTTGGTCTTCTAAGCCTTGTTAGATATAAGGCACAAACATATAGGGCTGGGTATATAAAAACCATGGACCTCTAGCACCAGTAGGAAAGAGATATGGATTTCTAGGACTGATGAAGTAAGAGACACAGGCCTCTAAGGCTGTTGTGATACAACATATGTTCCTCTTAGACTGGTGAGAGCAAATGCACAGCTTTGTGGTCTATAGCGACTGATGAAATATAAAACACGTATCTAGGTGGAGTTGGTTACAAGATTTGGTCCACTAAAGCTGGTTAGATATGTTCCTGTTCCTTTAGGACTGGTAATGAATGACAAGTAATAGGCCCAGATAACTCTACTGGAAAGTCCAAGTACAGTTCTGGATATGATGACCAAACTCATTAGACAACCTCTTGTGACAATGTTTTATTATAGTTGCAGGTCTCCAGTTCCTCCGGGGAGCTCCTCGGCTACATAATCCAAAAGGGTAAAAGTATTACCTTAAGCTTCGACATCTTGGATCCATCGGGACTTGTTTGTCTTAAAGTGAAAGGCCCAGGATGGGGGGAAGGCGTCATGTCTGACATCCATTATAAGGTCAGTCTATCAACAAGTGTCAAATGCCTTTCTCTTTAAAAATAAAACTTGTACAAAAAATCCATGGTTGCCTTTGCCATGTGGCTAAGGTGAACATCTGCCATGCTTTCTGGCCACTGTGGACTTTTATAGGTTTGTTGTCAATTGAAAAGAGGAGAAACGTATTTATAAGCTCTAAAAATGCGCATAGACAAATATTAGCAGTGCCTAAGTGAACACAGTAATATAGCGCATAAGTGAGCACGCTATTTGAGTCACAATATTCAAATTACGTGGAAAACATCAATCCCATCAAATGCAAAATGGAATAAAAAATGCAATAAAAAGCCAAAGAAAAGTTGGTGATCTTCCCAGAGTGCAGCAAAAGGAGGAAAGATGTACAGTTAGTGCCAATAGACCTCCAAGCCTCCACACAGCAAGAGGCTGGCTTACTGGAATAAAATGATCCCCAATCAAGAGTGGTCAAATAGCATTCTATATAAACTAAATATAAACTCCAAGGCAATCAGCTTTGCTCTAGAAGCATGATAGCCATCCACACCACTATATTCATACACTGTGGTTCAAAGCTCGGTCTCTCAATAAATTCATAACGAAGAGAACCAACATCATAAAAGAGAAAAAACACTCTATGACCAAGTAGCAGGATCTACAGTAGAATTTACCTTCATCGCTTATACCCCAGTTAATGTCTGAACACTGAGGACATGGCTCTTTATAATGCCTCATGTCTTCCTCCTCTATAGCCGCCGTGCATTAGACTTCAGTCTCTCTCATTGCCGTCTGCAGAAATGAGAAAGTTAACCAAATCACTGAAACAAAAATTGTTTGGAAACGATCAGTTAAAAGGAGTCAGGAGCAAGTCAATTCTTCCTAAAAATATTATAGCGCGTGGTGCCAACCAACAGCAGCTAGTGGGCATGAGCAGTTCTGAAAGAGCTCTTCCTGCTGTGTAACAGATCAATCTGTGTATTACCGTAGACCAGCCTTCTTCAACCAGGATGCCTAGGCACCCTGGGGTGTCTTCTGTGTTCTTCAGGGGTGCCTTAACAAAATGGCTAAAAATTGGCCAAATATTGTGGGTGGCTCAAGCCTGCCTTTTTGTTACACAAAACCGTAGGTTTTCATTGTGCAACATTACAACCTTTGACATCGTGTGGGCCAGCTGCCAGCACCCTAACAACTTCTGATGCCATCAGTTGATACCTCCTTTGTCACCTGGACAGCATCCTTCACTCCTCACCCCTCTCTCTCAGCACCGGGGGTCACATGAAAATGAGTGAGCACAAATGGTGGAATATTAGTCAGTACCAGTGTACAAAAGTGTATTTTCTTTGCAAGAAGTAAACACCTCTAATGTTGGGTGTCCTGTGATACATAAAACTATTATTGGTGTCTCGAAATCTTGTATCATTTTAAAGGGTGCTTGTGACCGAACAATCCGACCCGCACTCCGCTTGAGTGATTCCGTCAGTAATATTGCTTCCTCCAGATCCCAAATATTGCAGCCGCATGTTGTAACTAAGAATCCAGACAAGACTAGCTCAGTTACAAAGTTGGAACATGGAATGATTTATTGGGCAAGGATATGGCTTTATATACACTTGAAAAGTATGTCAGTCCCAACATACACAATAACCCAAATATTTACCCAAAGCATCACACAATGGGTTAGATCAGTGGTTCTCAGCCCTGTCCTCAAGTCCCCCCAACAGGCCATGTTTGCAGGTTTTCCTTTATCTTGCACAGGTGCTTTAAATCAGAGTCCAAAAATGGGGGGACTTTAAATGAGACACCTGAAAGGCGCCTCCATCCCGGTTCAAATGGAAAAACAAAGGGAATTTAGGACTTTAAATGAGACTGTAGACTTAGGTAAAAAAGTATAATACATATTTATTGAACATACCGTATATACTTGGGTATAAGTCGAGTTTTTCAGCACATTTTTTGTGCTAAAAATGACCCCCCTCGACTTATACCCGAGACAGTGTCTGTGGGTGATCAGTAGTTTCACATTAAATAGAGCTGTGCTGCTTCTAAGAGCCGTTCTGTGCTGTGTAAGTGTGACTAATCACATTGGAATGTAGAGAATGCTGAGAGAGGTGTCAGATTCTCAGCTTGATGTCGGCAGGTGGGCGGGACAAACTGATGTTAGCTGTTCAGTCCCGCCCACCTCCTGATCTCCATGAAGGGCTGCAGCTCTCTCTCTGCATTCTCAGCATTCTCTGCATTCCAATGTGTTTAGTCACACTTACAAAGCACAGAACGGCTCTTAGAAGCAACACAGCTCTATTTAATGTGAAACTAAACTACCTTACTCATCCCTTGTGTGTTCTGGCTACAGTCTCTGTGTCCTGGCATTAAAATCCCTGTGTCCTGGCATTAAAATCCCTGTGTTCTGGCATTAAAATCCCTGTGTCCTGGCATTAAAATCCCTGTGTCCTGGCATTAAAATCCCTGTGTTCTGGCTCCCTGTCCCTGTGTCCTGGCTCCCTGTCCCTGTGTCCTGGCTCCCCGTCCCTGTGTTCTAACTCCCTGTCCCTGTGTTCTGACTCCCTGTCCCTGTGTTCTGGCTCCCTGTCCCTGTGTTCTGCCACCCTGTCCCTGTGATCTGGCTGCTGCATTTCACACCCTAGGCTTATACGCGGGTCAATACGTTTTCCCATATTTTTTGGGCAAAAGTAGGGGGGTCGGCTTATACACGGGTCGACTTATACCCGAGTATATACGGTACATAATTAGACAATGCAAAAATTATGATGGACAGGTATAGAGGATTAATTCTTATATATACACACATGTATGTACATTAACAAAGCATAGCATCGAATTCCATAGTGTATACATAACACATGAGCAACACATAGCAGAATTGGATAAAATATTATACATGATTTTTAAGGTAAGAGAAGATGTAAATAATTGGTCATGGTGAAGACCTGGTGACAAACTACAAAAGGGCAAAATGCTACATCCTATATATCCTACGATTTTTTTTATCACAAATATGAGGAAGAATATAAATCGGCCAAAAACTGTGAAACAAAATGTTTTTTTGTATTTTTTTTTTTTGGATTTGTATTTTAGCAAAAAGTAAGAAATTTGGGTTTTTTTGCAAAATGGTCGCTCTTCTTTTGTTTATAGCGGCGATCAGAAATGACACAGCGATGATCAAATACCACCAAAAGAAAGCACTGTTTGTGGGAAAAAAAGGACGCAAATTTTGTTTGGGTACAACGTTGCACGACCGCGCAATTGTCAGTTAAAAAGACGCAGTGCCGAATCGCAAAAAGTGCTCTGGTCCTAAAGTGGGAAATCCTTCCGGGGCTGAAGTGGTTAAAGTTCATGTGCGTGTAAAGACAGGCGTCCCAATAATTTTGACAATATAATGTTTTTATATATATATATATATATACAGTATATGTGTGTTTGAGCTTTGGGGTGCACACCCTAATGCAATAGGCTGTGCCTGCCTATGTTAAAGGCAAGGGTTTTAGAATGGAAAGTCCAACAAGCACATACAGGTGTGAAGGTTAGAGGTCCACAAGCATTTTGCTATATACTATAGTTATATCGAACTGCCAGGATGTACTTTGGAGACTTCTGTGTGGTTCACCATTCTGGTCACCTCTGAATCTGCAGGATTTCGAATTTTGGCATCCTTTGTATTGTAATGGTGTCCACTGAAGCTAATCAGTAAATAATTGCTCCATCGCTGAGGACATTCCTCTAGACAGAATACATCTAAAAGTCAAGAAAATAATTGAAAGTCCAAAAATTTGAGTTGTCATCAGAACAGGAATTAAGGGGAAATCTTCACATGAAAACGTTTTGACAATAGATGTACTTTAACCCATTAGCTTGAGCCCTCTCCTTCAACCCTACAATGTCCTTGCTGGCCTATGAAGGAAAGTATGGAGTTCTATGAAGGAGGAAGAGGTCTAACTCATGAGGACTCTTCTAAAGGCCCGTACAGACGGTACGATTGTCAGCCAACAACGGTCATCCAACAGCCTGTTGGCCGATTATCCGACAATTAGTATGCACGATTCGACAGAGTAGCCTTCCCCTAAACCATAATGTAGAACAATCTTTGTTTTCAGGTCATTTGAGAGTTGTTTTGAGGCCCCCATGTTGCCACTCATCAGAGGAGAGTCAAAAAGAACAACAACTTGCAATTGGCCACCTTAAATACCTTTTCTCATGATTGGGTGCACCTGTCTATGAAGTTCAAGGCTTAATGAGCTCACCAAACCAATTGGGTGTTCCAATTAATTAGTGCTAAGTAGTTACAGGTATTCAAATCAACAAAATGACAAGGGTGTCCAAATTTATGCATCTAATTTTGTTTTGATGCATACTATACATTTTTTGTTAATCCAATAAACCTCATTTCACTACTGAAATATTACTGTGTCTTTCAGTTATTTGATAGATCAAAATGAAATTGCTGATCCAAACACCCAAATATTTTAAAATGACAATCATGGAAATTATCAGGGGTTCCTAAACTTTTGCATACAACTGTATAATTGATGTTCTCCATGTAGACTCTCTGGTGGTCATGATGATCCCTTGTCTTCTCCCTCCAGGTTCTATCTGCTAACAAAACCACACAAATTGGGGTCATCACACGTGTGTGGCGGGGGTTAAGCAAGGAGATGTTCAGTACTAAAGACAACTATACTATCAATTTCCCGATGGACCTCCATGTCTCCATGAAAGCCCTGCTGATGGCCTGCACTTTGTTCATTGTGAGTCTGATCCTAAGAACAATGCAATGTGTGTGAGGATGAAGAGAACACTGCAGTATGGGAGATTATCTGTACTGTATCCTCTTCCTATCCTCATGTCCTCTGTACACTTTCTGCTTGATCTGTCTGCCCCATGTCCTCTGTACATTTCCTCTGTCCTCTGTCCTACTTCTTGGGTTTTATCCTATTATCTGTTCAGTTTGCTGTGGATGCTTCCTGAGTCTTCTGTCTTATCTCTTCTGTGTCTTCTGTACACTTCCTGTGCTATCTGTCCCATGTCTTCTGTACACTTCCTGTATTATCTGTCCCATGTCCTTCGTACACTTCCTGTATTATCTGTCCCGTGTTCGCTGTATACCTCCTGTGTTATCTGTCCCATGTCCTCTGTACACTTCCTGTGTTATCTGTATCATGTCCTCTGTACACTTCCTGTGTTATCTGTATCATGTCCTCTGTACACTTCCTGTATTATCTGTCCCGTGTTCGCTGTATATGTCCTTTGTTATCTGTCCCATGTCTTCTGTACACTTCCTGTGTTATCTGTCCGATGTCCTCTGTACACTTCCTGTCTTATTTTTCCTGTGTCCTCTGTACACTTCCTGTGTTATCTGTATAATGTCCTCTGTACACTTCATAGCCATGGTCATACCATCATGTGATGAAATGTGGAAACTCCCCATGCATAATATAATGGAAAGGTGACCAATGTCTAAAAACAGTTCCCCAATGGCAGCCGGGAAGCAGGTGACCACTTGTAATAATGTGGTAGGTCTCACCTCCCTCCTTCCCTCTGTCAATGTGTGTATCTTTTCAGAGCTGGAAAAGATAGGTAGGAACCCAATCGAATGGGTCTAACCCTTCCCTTTTCCACCAAAATCCTTAAAAAAGAAAAAAAAATTCACCCAGATACCCCTTTCTATCGTGTTGGAAGTCATGGGACAATAATGACTGGAAATCTTCTTTGTCTTTCAGGACCTTTTGATTGAAGAGCACCAGGGCCAACAAGAAGCTCAAGCTGCAAGCTAACACTGATTGCAGGATATGCCAGCCAATCAGCTGACTCGTCTCTAACAAAAGATCCTATGTGTTATGTACATGTCATACATAGAATGAACGGGCTGTATGAAGATCCTCTGGTTCTAATTCACCTATTATTAAAAAAAATAATAATGAAAGGGAAAAATGAGGAGGAGTTAATGATATTATATATGATTAATCTATACATCCTGTGGCAAAGGACCCCCAGAGCTCTGTGTCTTAGCTAAAGAGACCTCACAGTACAACTGCCTGCTTTGAGACTCAGCCTGTCTGATTGAAACTTCCTACTGGGCCCTGTGATAATGCTGGCATCAGTGCTGTGATATGGGCGGAGTCAGTGCTGTGATAAGGGTGGAGTCACTGCTGTGATGAAAATTTTGAATTGTGTAAATAATGAGAATTTCCTTCAGCACAGCTGAGAAGGATGTAGGACTTTCAGGTGAAAAGGAGACCAGAGCGCCACCTGCTGCTATAAAATAAAACCAAAATATTAATCTACCATGTGTCATATTGATCTGATTGATGAAGGAGATATATGTATATGTAGAGTATATATGGACATAAATGTAGATTATTTATCATTCTGATCAGAATAAATAAATAAAATCTGTAGAATTGCTGTTACATATGATGGAAAGAAAAACGTGTTATCCTTTGTCCTGCAGAGTGGACATATGACCCTGCCACATTAGGGGATAGGAAAAGTGTGTGTGTGGGGGGGGGGGGTCCACTTTGCCAGAGAAACTTTTTTTGTTATATGAAGTCAATGGTAAGAGCATCGACAAAGGGTCTGTCCAAGAATGACATGCAGAGATTGGTGCAGCCACCCTATTGGTCAGTGAAGCCACCCCATCATATTAAAGAACCAATAGGGAGGATTGGGAAGGTGTAGGAGGAGGGTATAGGAAATGTCAGCATGTAGATGTACCTGTCTGTCTGTCTGTACAGATTGTCTCCACTGAAGAAGGTCTCTGGGTCTATCATTGTATACTCAGATGTGACAGGTTCACTTTAAAAGAAAATGCCCTTTTCAGTATATTTCCCAGTCCCCTCCCTTTCCGTGCACCCATCCTCCACAGCCCCCTCCCTTGCACCCACCATCTAAAGTCTCATCTCCTGCAATGCCCCCATACTTCTCATTCCCCTCCCCTGCAGTGCCCCCTATACTTTTCTGGTCCCTCTCCTGCAGTGCCTCCATCCTTAACTCTCCCCTCCCCTGCAGTACCCCCATTTTTCTTTCTTCCCTTCTCTGCAGTGCCCTCATCCTTCACTCTCCCCTCCCCATGCAGTACCCCCATTTTTCTTTCTTCCCTTCTCTGCAGTGCCCTCATCCTTCTGTCTCCCCTCCCCTCCCGTGACGTCTCTTCCCTTCTTTCTTTTTACCCCCATGACGTACCCCTCCCCTCTCACTTCCTACTCCCGTGACGTCTCTTCCCTTCTTTCTTTTTACCCCCATGACGTCCCCTCCCCTCTCAATTCC
>BLSH010552854.1:36942-48098 GCA_018402905.1 Glandirana rugosa | reverse complement strand
CCAGCTTTGCCCGCCCACCCTTTTTTGAAGCCTATTACAGCCTCTGGCTCTAATCACGTGCTTCAAAAAAAAAAAACCTATTGGAATCCATGCGTCCGGCACCCCACATGTAGATTAGGGGGGCGGCGCCCCTGCGTCCTGCATTACAGGCCGCCACTGACTTTGAGTACCTATAGCAGTGTGTCAATTGTAGTATTAGGTAATAATATTGGGGGCCCGAATTTCCTAACTACACCCCTACTCCCCAAATTGAGAATTTCCTCTACATACCCCCTAAAGGGCCTAGACTGCCAGAGTCCCCCCACTAAGTAAAAAACGCTATCATACCGGTTATATAAAGAATCAATGCCACAGCAAGATTACCGACATTACATATAAAAAAGGCTCCCCTTGTCTAGGAGGGGCCAGAGGTCACAACTCCAATGAGTACATAATTATTCATCATAGATATGCATCCTGACAATTCAATATCAAATAAGTGTTTTTATAAGTTCCTTATATGCCGTCCTGTTACTTTCCAGATTTGTTCCAATGAGGTGGTAGTGAGGGGGAAGGCGAATCTCCTCCACAATGGCTGAAGCAAACTTGTTTGGGGCTACCTCCCCCTATATATAGAGGAGATGTATGCGTGCATCTCTGGAATCCCTGAGAACTGCACATGCACCCGTAGGGCGGTGCTGCGTAAACAAGGCAGATTGGTGTCAAATTGCGTCCATTGATTCAGTATGCCATTGCGATCCTGTGTGCCATGATGCTAGGGAGCCCTGTCCATTTTGATGACGCCAGCAGAGAGGGATGGACAACAACCAGGAAACCCCGGAGGTCACATAGCCCCAATAAAGTGTCACGTCCCACATCTGGGCATTCAGTCCAAAGGGACATGGTTCCCAATATGGTTTCAACCTCCAACTCCCTCACTACTAACCCCTATTGGGCAAAGGATATAACGACATCATAAAGAATACAATGTTTGGTAGTCAAAAAACAGTTTAAAAACAGCCCAACCAACCAGATTTTGGGAGCTGATCCTCAAACTCCTAACCAATCCTTCTACTAGAATACAATTGATGGTAGTTTGCAATTATTGATAATAAATTGAATCACATATCCAGCACACAAAAACAGAAACATCATCCCAAACACAAAAAAGGGAAAATCACTAAACCAAAGCAATACCTCTTACCTCCTTTCGTGGACTCATAGGGGACTAACCTTAGAGGAGCTGACTTATCTCTTCCAGAAAGCGTACAATTGATGGTGGTGCATATCATTTTGTTCATGACAGTTTTATATGCAAAGTGCAGGTATCTAACCTTATCCACTCCCTAATAGGAAGGACAAACCTGTATTGAACACTTTTTCACAGTATTTTCATCTTGATGATTGCATGTTTTACCATTATAGAGCTTGACTGTTGTTATATTCTTGATGAAGCGGGCATGGACCCCCGAAACGCTCCAAAGTTCCAGCAAGCATTTCACCACTCAGGCTTGACAGGGATGATGAGTGATGATATATAATAGTACCTCATGTACTTGTATTTGGGGAGATATCTAGAAGAAAACATCAGAATGATGGGACTGAGAGTACCAATCTTTCTGAATTTAAAAGTTCTCTCTGATGAATTCAAAGTCACATGGGGAAACAATCTGGCCAAATGCCCTCAGGGCATGATGCAATTACTTGTGGAAGAGCACAAAAGGGATATTGCACAAATTGATGGAGACATCAACATGTTGTACTCTGACAACAAGGAGGTTTGCTTCACAAAATCTTTTCAGCATCAAAGATGTGGAACTAAAAAAAAACACAAGTAAAGGAGAAACAATTCTTCAAAGATAGGATGGCATACCAGGGTCACAGGGCATCTAGGGGGTCTACACAAAAAAAATGTGTAGACATGGATCTGCACAACAGAATTAGAAAAAAACGTGAATCTTGCTAATAAACACAATCACAAAGGGAGCGAATTTACTTCACATACCAATTCTAATCATTATCATACTCAAGCACAACACCCAGAAGCTCAGTGAGGTTCTAATGACGTCACATTTGATGATGAAACACATCAAACCAGGATGCATGGTGGGCTAGGCAGAGCTCTAGGTGTAATGCGGCCAAAACCCCTTGAGCGGCCTTTTACTTGTTGTTACTAGTGAAGGGCTTGATGTTCGTTTGTTCATAGAACAAATGAACATATGGGGCACCCGCGGGACGTCCACCCACCACAGAGCGCCCCATAATGCACCACTAGATTGCAGTGCATTGAAGGCTGCTGATTGGCCAAAAATGCACCTGACCTGTATGCTTTGGCCAATCACCATGCAATGTGCTGTGAGAGCCATGATTGGCCAAAGGCAGTCAGTGTAGTATATAAAACAGTGCAGAGTATATATAGTGCAATCAATGTAGTATATATAATGCAGTGCAGAGGATATACTGAGGGCAGATCATGCCAGACAAATCTGATTGAATTCTTTGACTATATTACCAGTGTTTTGGACCAGGGTGGTGCTGTGGACATCTCAGCGTATCTTGATTTCAGCAAGGCATTTGATAGTTCCACATAACGATCTGATACAAAAGTTGTACAAACTGGGACTTAACCCTTGGGTGGTTCAGTGGATATGCAGTTGGCTAAAGGAAAGATCCCAGAGTGTGGTTGTAAATGGGGTTCACTCAGAACAGAGACCAGTCACTAGTGGGGTACCACAAGGCTCTGTATTGGGTCCTGTTCTATTCAACCTATATGTAAGTGATATAACTAAAGGTTTGCTGGGCAATGTATGTCTCTTTGCTGATGATACAAAGGTGTGTAGTAGGGTTGATATCCCTGGAGGGGTCTGTAACATGGAACTTGATTTGGCATTGCTGGAAGATTGGTCAAAACAGTGGAGACTGCAGTTCAATATTTCTAAATGTAAAATAATGCATCTAGGGAAAAAGAATCCGCTTAGAGAACACAGCATTGGGGGCACAGTGTTAGCCAGCACTACAGAAGAAAAAGATTTGGGGGTGCTTATTTCAGATGATTGAAAAATGAGCAAACAGTGTAACCAGGCAGTGGGAAAAGCAAATAGAATTCTGGGATGTATCAGTAGAGGGATCACCAGCAGGAGGAAGGAGGTTCTGATTCCTCTATATAGATCTTTAGTGAGACCTCACTTAGAATACGGTGTCCAGTTCTGGAGACCTCACTTACAAAAAGATATTGATAAGATAGAACGAGTTCAGAGACGGGTAACAAAAATGGTGAAAGGTCTGGGGGATAAAACATATCAAGAGAGACTTCAGGAACTTAATATGTAGAGTCTGGAGGAAAGAAGGGAGAGGGGAGACATTGATTGAAACCTTTAAATACATCAAGGGGGTGAATAAGGTTCAGGAGGGCGGTCTTTTCAATATGAAACCAAAATCAAGAACACGGGGACCTCAAACTAACTGGGGGGAAGTTCAAAACGAATCTTAGAAAGTATTATTTTACTGAAAGGGTGGTTGATGATTGGAATAAACTACCAACAGAGGTTGTGAGACAGTCAACAGTAAATGGCTTCAAACATGCTTGGGATAAACATAAATCCATAGTCAGACAACAAGATTAATGTAAAAAAAATAAAATAAAAAAAAATAAAAAAAATAAATAAAAAAAAATAAATAAAAAGGGGCAGACTCGATGGACTACTCAGTCTTTTTCTGCCGTCACTTTTCTATGTTTTTATGTTTCTATATAGTGCAGTCAATGTAGTATATATAATGCAGTGCAGAGTATATAGTGCAGTCAGTGTAGTGTATATAATACAGTGCAGAGTATATAGTGCAGTCAGTGTAGTGTATATAATACAGTGGAGAGTGTATATAGTGCAGTCAGTGTAGTGTATATAATACAGTGGAGAGTATATAGTGCAGTCAGTGTAGTATATATAACAGTGCAGAGTATATAGTGCATTCAATGTAGTATATATATAATGCAGTGCAGAGTATATAGTGCAGTCAATGTAGTATATATAATGCAGTGCAGAGTATATAGTGCAGTCAGTGTAGTGTATATAATGCAGTGCAGAGTATATAGTGCAGTCAGTGTAGTATATATAATGCAGTGCAGAGTATATAGTGCAGTCAGTGTAGTGTATATAATGCAGTGTAGAGTATATAGTGCAGTCAGTGTAGTGTATATAATACAGTGGAGAGTATATAGTGCAGTCAGTGTAGTGTATATAATGCAGTGCAGAGTATATAGTGCAGTCAGTGTAGTGTATATAATACAGTGCAGAGTATATAGTGCAGTTAGTGTATATAATACAGTGCAGAGTATATAGTGCAGGCGGTGTAGTGTATATAATACAGTGCAGAGTATATAGTGCAGTCAGTGTAGTGTATATAATGCAGTGCAGAGTATATAGTGCAGTTAGTGTATATAATACAGTGCAGAGTATATAGTGCAGGCAGTGTAGTATATATAATACAGTGCAAAGTATATAGTGCAGTCAGTGTAGTGTATATAGTGCAGTGCAGAGTACATAATACAGTGCAGTGCAGAGTATATAATACAGTGTATTGAAGTGATTAAGGGGAACCCTATGACAGAATTAAGAATTGGCCCTTTGGGCTTGGTATAGATTTTAAGGGGAACTCCAAGCTAACATTAAAAACACAGCATTGGGTCCCCCCAAAATACATGCCAGGCGCTTTGGGCCTGGCATAGATTTTAAGGGGACCTCCAGTCCAATTTTTCTTAAAAAATGGCGTGGGGTCCCCCCAAAATCCATATCAGACTCTTATCAGCATGCAGGCTGGCAGGCCAGAAAAGGGGGGAGGGGTGACCCTGCCCCCTTCTGACATCATGTAATATCACATAATGTCAGAAGGGGGCAGGGTAACCCGGTAACATCAACGGGTGGCCCCACCTGTCACAGAACCGTCTGACCCACACTCTGCTTGAGTGCTTCCTTCAGTATACACCTTCCTCCAGTCTGGACCTTCAGATATCAGATATTATAGCTGATCGTACAACACTAGCCAACACTAGCTTGTAGGAACATGGAACATCTTTATTTCAAAACTCAGACACATAGTTTTATACCCCACAGGAGAACTTCCCCCTCCTGATCATATTACCTTAACAATACAAATGTAACCAGAAACATAATTAACTAGTTAATGTCATTTAAACCCACCTAAGTGCCTAGACTTTCCGGCCCCTACAAGGGTGAATACAAGGGACACAGCATTACAAGTATAAACACAGCCCACAAGGGTAGTGTGCTAGTAGACAATAGCTGAGTTAATTAGCACAAATAACAATGGGAGAAAGAACCTTAGGAGGCACACAAGACCTAATTGCAATAAACACATTATAGCAGACAACTCCAGACAGGTGGCTTGCTGATGACATCAGCATCTGCTATGAGTCCCACATTGTGAAGCAGTCCTTGCTGGAAATGTGGCATATAGGCCTTCAACATGGATCCCAGAGTCTGTGTGTCTTGGGGAGACATAGACTTGAATGCAAAGTAACATTACTCCAAGGGTCCCCAGGCATATACCTCACAAAGAGCAGTGGTCCTTTAAAAGCCAGGGCCCATAGTCAGCAGGCAACAGGCTAGCATTTAGTTCCCTCCAAAACCCTCAGTCCCAGGTGAGTCTATCACACTCTGAATGGTCTAAGGTTATCAGTGGTGTACCCCAAGGTTCAATGTTATTAGTGGTGTACCCCAAGTTGTATTGTTATTAGTGGTGTACCCCAAGGTTCAGTGTTGGAGCCCTTACTTTTTAATATCTTTATAAATGATATAGAGTCTGGGATTTCAGTGTTTGCAGATGACGCCAAGCTATGCAGTAGAATAATGTCCTTACCGGATGTCTCCAACTTTCAAGCCAACCTCGATGCACTGCCTAATTGGGCGACTGTGTGGCAAATTAGGTTTAATGTTGATAAATGTAAAGTTATGCATTTGGGGGGCTAAGAATATGCATGCATTGTACATACTAGGGGGAGTACAACTGGGGAAATCCATAGTGGAGAAGGGTCTGGGGGTTTTGGTAGATCATAAACTTAATAATAGCATGCAATGCCAAGCTGCGGTTTCCAAAGCAAGCAAACCCCTATATATGTATAAGAGAGGTATGGACTCCAGAGAGAGAGAGACATCATCTATACAAATCATTAGTAAGACCTCATCTGGAATATGCAGTTCAGTTTTGGGCACCAATTCTCAAAAAGGATATCGGGGAACTGGAGAAAGTGCAGAGAAGGGCAACCAAACTAATAAGAGGCACGGAGGAGCTCAGCTATGAGGAAAGATTAGAGGATCTGAATTTATTCTCTCTTGAGAAGAGGAGATTGAGGGGGGATATGATCACCATGTACAAGTATATAAGTGGTCCATATAGTGAACTTGGTGTTGAGTTATTCACTTTAAGGTCATCACAGAGGACAAGGGGGCACTCTTAACGTCTAGAGGAAAAAAGATTTCATCTCCTAATATGGAAATGTTTCTTCACAGTTAGAGCTGTGAAAATGTGGAATGGACTCCCTCCCAGAGGTGGTTCTGTCCAGCTCAGTAGATTGCTTTAAAAAAAGGCCTAAATGTACATAATATAACTGGGTATTAACATTTATAGGTAAAGTTGATGCAGGGAAAATCCGATTGCCTCTCGGGGGATCAGGAAGGAATTTTTCCCCCGCTATAGCAAATTGGATCATTGGCTTTGCTAGGGTTTTTCGCCTTCCTCTGGATCAACTGTGGGTGAAGGATTGTGTATATGGAATTGTATATATTTTTTTATTGATTACACTATGTAGACTTGTGTCTTTTTCAACCTCACAAACTATGTAACTACAATATGTACATCCCAAATTCAGGAGTCAATATTGAAGTGCTTCCAAACAAACTCCACACTAGACGTGAAATTAATTTCGGTCCGATTACAAATTCAGACATATTTTAGGTTACATCCGAATCTCCGAATGAAATGGTAATGAATAGTAACAAATTTAGTTAAAATCCACTAAAATTTGTTTTGTTTATTCGTTTTCTAATGAATTCCAAGTTTTCACAACTATTAGAATTTGGATCGGTTGAAACACGATCAACCGATCTGAAATCTGTGTGAAGAAATAGCTGGCTGTTGAGAAACGTGCTGGGCAGCCGGCCGGTCGCGTCCTTAACAACCATGAGTCATCATCTGTCAGCGGGCTTCCCCACTGACAGATGAATGAAAGATAAAGAATGCCGGCAATCACCCGTCAATAGTAAAATGTTTAAAAAAACGGCATAGAGTTCCCCCCAGTCCATACCAGGCCCCTCGGGTCTGGTATGGATTTTAAGGGGAACCCCACGCCAAAACTTAAAAAAAAACAGCCAGGGGCCCCCCAAAATCCATACCAGACCCTTATCCAAGCATGCAGCCTGCCAGATTAGGAAAAAGGGGGGGGGGACGAGCGCCCAACCTCCTGAAACATACCAGGCCACATGCCCTCAACATGGGGGGTGGGTGCTTTGGGGCAGGGGGCTCTGTGCTCCCCACCCCAAAGCACCTTGTCCCCATGTTGATGGGGAGAAGGGTTTCTTCCCGACAACCCTGGGCTTTGGTTGTCGGGGTCTGCAGGTGGGGGTCTTATCGGAATCTGGAAGATTCTCCCAGATCCCGGCCCCCCTCCCCCTATGTGAATGGGTATCGGGTACATCGTACCCATTCACCAAAAAGAGTCAAAAAGTAAAAACCACAATAGATGGTTTTTGACAATTACTTTACTAAAAATATTTGAAAAAAATGTCCCGCGATGGAATCCACCATCAATCGCGCTGCGCCCCGGACCCAAAAAATAGCAAAATTTCAAAAAACGCTTCTGCCTCGATACCTGATACCCATTCACATGGGGGGGGGGCGGGATCTGGGGGCCTCCTGTAGGTGGGGGGCTTCCAGATTCTGAAAAGCCCCCCCACCTGCAGACCCTGACAACCACAGCCCATGTACCCGATACCCATTCACATGGGGGGGACTGGGATCTGGGGGCCCCCTTGTTAAAGGGAAGGGGGCTTCCAGATTCCGAACAGCCCCCCACCCACAGATCCTGACAACCACAGCTCAGGGTTGTTGGGAAGAGGCCCTTGTCCCCATGGGGACATCGGGCTTTGGGGTGGGGAAGCAGAGCCCCTTGCCCAAAAGCACCCAGCCCCCCCATGTTGAGGGCATATGGCCTGGTATTGTTCAGGAGGAGGGGGCGCTCACTCACCCACACCTTTTCCTAATCTGCCAGGCTGCATGCCCAGATAAGGGTCTGGTATGGTTTCTGGGGGGGGGCCACGCCATTTTTTTTTTTATTTTGGCATGGGGTTTCCCTTGAAATCCATATCAGACCTGAAGGGCCTAGTATTGACTTAGGGAGGGACTCTATGCCGTTTTTTTAAAACATTTTCCTATTACCGATGATGAGTCATTTTGGTTAAGGACATGGGTGGCGGCTTCCCGACCAACTGCTTAACAACAATGCTATTTCTTCACGCAGAATTTGAATAGGTTGATTCAAATACTAATCGTTCTGAAAAGTTTGAATACGTAACGAAAATTAATAAATAAAACAAATTTTAATTAAAACGAAACTACATTTAACAAAAACAAACTCTACTAATTCCGAAACCAAACTAAACAAATTTAATAACAAAACTAAATTAGTAACATAACGAATCTATCCGAAACAAAACAAACTTTTCCTTTCTGCACAAGTCTACTCCACACCTTATGTACAACCCATGAAAATATGGGAAGCTCACAAAAGCGTGATACGGGGTGAGTTAATTAAATGGGGCGCCAAAAAAAAAAGAGAAAGGGAAAAAAAAAATCTCTAACCTAATAATTAAAAGAATCAACCTGGAATTACAACATATACAGTCATTAGTGCTGAAAACAGAAAAGACCTAATCACCACCAGAAAGGCCCTTCAGCAATTATTAGATTCAGGGAAAAAAATAACTCTTTTTCTTAAGAAAGCGATCTATTGTGAGCGTGGTGATAAAGGGGGCAAATATTTGGTAAAAGCATTAAAAGAAACAAAAACAGCTGTAAATATTCATTGCATTCACGATAAAGAAGGGAAATCGATATTTGTCTCATATAAAATAGCTGAACATTTCTGCAAATACTCTTCTAAACTTTACAGCATACCACCACAAAATAAACCCACTGACAAAAAAGAACAAATAATAAAAGACAATCTAACATGAAGCAAAATGCCTACTCTGCCTCAAAAAGACATTGATCAATTGAGACCTACTGTATCTCCACTGATGAAATAGCCTTTGCTATTAAAGACCTAAAACCAGGCAAAAGTCCTGGCCCTGATGGTTTTACATCACAGTGTTACAAAATATTTGCTCCCAGAATTACTAAACCTTTACAGAAGTACTTAAAGCGGAGTTCCACCCATGTAAAAGTCAGCAAAAAAGTGTAGCTGCTGACTTTTAACAATCGGACTCTCACCTGTTCCTCGCTCCAGCGATGCGGTCGCCCGAGGGCTCGCTCCTCGCCCCTCCCCTCGGCGGCGCCGGCATCATAAGCCGAGCGTGCACTGTGCATGTGCGAGTCACGCTGCGCCTTGTGAATGGCCGGCGAATCTTCTGGGACCTGTAACGTGTCCCAGAAGATCGCCGAGAGGGAGGGGGGAAGGTGGACTTCCTTCCCTGAGCCACGGCACCAGGGGAGGAAGTGGACCTGGGGCTCTGTGAAAACAGGATCCCTGGTCACCCCCCAAAAAAAGACATGCCAATTGTGGCATGTCGGGGGGTCACCTTCCATTAAAGTGGAAGTTCCACTTTAGGGTGGAACTCCGCTTTAACTCAATAAACTAAGAGCAGAATGCCACCAAAGAATTCCTCCTTGCTTATATATCTGTAATACCAAAACCTGAAAGGACCCCACCAAATGCCTAAATTACAGGCCGATATCCTCTTGACTAAAACATTAGCCAATAGGCTTAGACCTCTTCTATAAAAACATATTGGTCTCCAACAAGTGGGCTTTATGCCAGGTAGGAAAGCAAGAGGCACTATAATCAAATCATTGAACCTGATACATAGGATTCATCAAGAAAAAAATCAACAGCCTTCTGCTGTCAGCAGATGCAGAAAAGGCCTTCAACAGAGTAGCTTGGGACTATATGTTCTCTACCTGTAAACATATAGGCCTAGGTAACAGAACAATGATGTGGATAGCCTCCCTATATAATGAGCCCTTAGCAAAAATGAATGTCAATGATATATACTCTGATCCGATATGTATACAAAACAGGACCAGACAAGGTTGCACTGTGTAGCCCCTTTTATTTATCTTAACTTTTGAACCATTAATTAGGACCATCAAAATGCAAACAGCGATACATGGATTTAATATTAATGGCAACGAATATAGACTGGCGGCTTACTCAGAAGTTTATGTTACCCAGCCTAATTTCACAATCCCAAATTTAAACAAAGCTTTCCAACTGTTCAAATACATCTCTAAATTTAAAATAAATCATAACAAATTGGAAGCAATGAACCTAACGCTTTCAATAAACTTAGAATTACTTACTATCAAAAATTGCCCATTTAAATGGGGGGGGAACACTTTAACCTGTAGAGATCTGCGCTATAGACGAAAGACGTCTACAGCGCGGATCTGAATCTCATCTATAGATGTCCGCCCCTTTACACGCCCCCTGCGTGCACTCACAAGTGGCGGCCGCGCGCGCGGCCGCCGCACGCTGCGTGGGCGTGCCCGCGGGTCGGGCGGACTCGATGTCTGCTCCTGACCCGCGATCGCCTTACAGAGCTGTAGAACGGGGAACCGCCGATCTGTAGCTCAGGCGGGCTGGGCGCCCGTGCGGGTGCGTCGCACGCCGCCGGCGCGCGCGCCGGCGGTGAACACTCACGTGCGTCCCCCGCACATTTCCCCGCCTGTAGATATCTACTCTAAGTCTAGGCGCGACATCTGCAGAAAGCAGATATCGCGTCTAGAGATGTCCAATTTCACAAGGGGGGGGTAAATTTACCCGTTAAAAACTATCATTCATTAAGATTCAAATAACTTTCGCAATCCAAGTAACGAAGGTTAAACAATACTAAATAAAATTTAAATCTCTACATAAACTTGTCAACCTTTCGAAACAAATTTAAACC
>BLSH010552854.1:20876-36932 GCA_018402905.1 Glandirana rugosa | reverse complement strand
AAATTGGAAGCAATGAACCTAACGCTTTCAATAAACTTAGAATTACTTACTATCAAAAATTGCCCATTTAAATGGGGGGGGAACACTTTAACCTGTAGAGATCTGCGCTATAGACGAAAGACGTCTACAGCGCGGATCTGAATCTCATCTATAGATGTCCGCCCCTTTACACGCCCCCTGCGTGCACTCACAAGTGGCGGCCGCGCGCGCGGCCGCCGCACGCTGCGTGGGCGTGCCCGCGGGTCGGGCGGACTCGATGTCTGCTCCTGACCCGCGATCGCCTTACAGAGCTGTAGAACGGGGAACCGCCGATGTAAACACAGCGGTTCCCCGTTCTGTGAGAGGGGGACAAGCAGATCTACTGATCCCTGTCACTGGGATCAGTTAGATCTGTTATGTCCCGGCCAACCCATCCCCCCCCACAGTTAGAACACAGCCAGGGAACACTGTTAACCCCTTCACTGCATCCTGCAGGTTAACCCCTTCACTGCCAATGACATTTATACAGTAATCAGTGGACATTTAAATTTCTGATCGCTGTATAAATGTCATTGGTCCCAAAAAAGTGTCAAAAATGTCCGACATGTCCCCCCCAATATCGCAGTCCCAATAAAAATCGCAGATCGCCACCATTACCAGTAAAAAAAATAATAATAATGAAAACGCCAGAAATCAATTCCCATAGTTTGTAGATGCGATAACTTTTGCGCAAACCAAATCAATAAACGTCGAGTGCGATTTTTTTTACCAAAAATATGTAGAACAATATAAATCGGCCAAAACCGATGAATAATTGTTTTTTTTATTTTTTATTTTTGGATATTTATTAGAGCAAAAAGTAAAAAATATTGTTCTTTTTTCAAAATCATCGCTCTTTGTTTGTTTATGGCGCAAAAAATAAAAACCGCAGAGGTGATCAAATACCACCAAAAGAAAGCTCTATTTGTGGGGAAAAAAGGACATCAATTTTGTTTGGGTACAACGTCACACGACCGCGCAATTGTCATTCAAAATGCGACAGCGCTGAAAACTGAAAATTGGTCTGGGCAGGAGGGGGGTTTAAGTGCCCAGTAAGGAAGTGGTTAAAGTATCTTGGCATCAAAACCGACTCCAAAACTAGAATCACTTTTCAATCATAACTTCCAAATAATACTTAAAAGATAGAAACTGACCTTTTTGGCAGGCTTGTCCCCACATTAGAAGTTATTGGAATAAATGATTCCACATGGCACGCAAAGTCACAGGGATCCAGGTGCCCTTGGACCCCCGCATCTTGAACCGCAAGGTGCATAATATACCAAAAACCACACAGACCCTGATACTCTTTATGTTTCTGGGCGCCAAGATCACAATAGCAAAAGCCTGGAAAAATCTTACGGTTTCAACCTTAGCAACCAAGAGGAAAATATCATGGATCATGACCCAGGAGCAGATAGTTGCTAAGCTGTTGGATTCAGCCCCACAATTTGAAACAGTATGGGAACCCTGGGCCCTCTATATTAATGTCTCCAACTAGACTCGCTGTACCTGGGCAATTTCTCCAACTAAATGGATTCTCCAGGAACCCCTATCCCTTTTTAGGTTAGCCCTTTCCTTTATCCCCTGTTTGCTAACCCTCTTTCCCTCTCTGCCACTCATCTATTCTCTTTCGTCTTCCATACAAGACACCTCAGAATGCATAAACCATCTATGAATGACTCTCCTCAATAAGCGAGACCAGTGAACCACCGTTTGATACATATGTCTTGCAATGGATTTAACTCAGATGTTCTTAGACCTTCCCCTTCACAATTAAGGGCTTTAGTTGGAGTTGGTATTCCCCTTGATCTCTGTTCACAAAGTAACCTACTCTTTTTTCTGGGGTTGTGGCACCTGGGGAGGGAGGGCATCGGAATGAGGCCTGATCTTGGCCGAGGCCCCTGCCTAGCTGAGCACCACAGTCCACATTGTGAACCCCTAGAGGTGGACTGAGGGTCTCACAGGCTGTCCTCAAATTCTGACTCTCCCCGATAGGGAATAGTTATTATCTCATTTATCAAGAAAGCATGAACTCAAGGTTAAAAGTCAGTTATTAACCTATCTCAAACTTGGAAGTTACTTTAGCTAATTTATTATAAGAGTTGTGTTTATGCTTGGTGCAGGTATCTCTCACTACTTCTATAATTAAGTGTCTTATGTGGTTCGCCATACTGGGCCTATTTAGCCTTTGGCTACGCTATCTAACACTATGTATATCTGTATTCATTTGTTATCTATGAAACTCAAAAACTATATTGAAAAGTAAACTGACCCTAAAAATTGGAATATTAAGCAATTCTCCTGGTTCTGTAGAGCCTTTATATAAAAAGTTATAGTTCTTCCAAGACTTATATATCTATTTCATGCTCTCCCAATAGAAATTCCTTCCTCCTTTTTCAAAAAACTTACAGCAGCCCAGAGAAATTTTCTATGGGCAAACAAACATCCTCAAATCCAACTAAAAAAAACTCACTCTTCCCAAAATAAAAGTGGGAATGGAACTCCCAGACTTCAAGAAATATTACTATGCAACACATCTAGCAAGGATAATAGACTGGCATTACCACTCTAAAAATAAAGATTGGGTAGAACTAGAAAAGATATTGTCACATCTATACACTCATTACCTCCCATGTTCTGACCTATCACACTACCCAACAACAATCAAGAAATCATCCTCTGATAAACACAACGGTAACCACTTCACTACCGGGCACTTTCCCCCTCTCCCTGCCCAGACCAATTTTCAGCTTTCAGCGGTGGCACATTTTAAATGACAACTGCGCAGTCATGCTACACTGTACCCATGTACTGATGAGTTGGCACTGATGGGCACTGATGATGAGGCACTTATATGCAGCACTGATAGGTGGCACTGATATACAGCACTGATGGGCACTAATAGGTGGCACTGATATGCAGCACTGCTGGGCACTGACGATGAGACACTTATATGCAGCACTGATGGGCACTGATAGATAGCACTTATATGCAGCACTGATGGGCACTGATAGACAGCACTTATATGCAGCACTGATGGGCAATGACAATGAGGCACTTATATGCAGCTCTGATGGGCACTGACGATGGGGCACTTATATGCAGCACTGATGGGCACCGACAATGAGGCACCTATATGCAGCACTGATGGGCACTGACGATGGGGCACTTATATGCAGCACTGATGGGCACCGACGATGAGGCACCTATATGCAACACTGATGGGCACTTATATGAGGCACTTTTGGGGAGCACTCATGGACACTGATAAGTGGCACTGATGGGCACTCATAGGCGGCACTGATGGGCACTGATGGGTGGCACTGATAGGCAGCACTGATTAGGAGGCACTGGCAGGCATCACTGATGGGCACAGAGTGCCATCCCTAATGGGCACTGATTGGCATCCCTGGTAGTCTCCAGTGGACATCCCTGGTGGTCTCCAGTGGGCATCCTTGATGGGTCTGCACTAATAATCAATGCGCTGATTATCAGCGCAGAGCCTCCCGAGCGTCAGGAGAGCAGTCGATCAGCTCTCCTCTACTCACACCTGTCAGCATGAATAGAGGAAAAGCCGATAAACTGAACTTCCTGGTTACCATGTGCTGAGCTGTGATTGGACACAGCTGATCACATGATAAAAAGCCTAAGTCAGAGGCTCTTTACCAGGATCGGAGATGTGGTGTGTCAGAGCTACATACTGCACCACCGGTCACCGCGCTGCGTGCGCCAGCGGTTTATCCTGCTAGACGTCATGATGTCCAGTCAGGATAATACAACCACTTTCCGGGCATTATTCTGCTCTATGGTGGGCAGGAAACGGTTAAATATATTTCACAAGATTGCAAAGACACACAATTTATCTACCAATCCAGGCCCTCTCACAGCAATAGCCAATAATCCTGACTTCCCTCCAGGAATAAACAATAAATCACTTCCCCAAGTGGATACAGATACGCCCTTACTCGCTCTCCACTCTATTTATAAAGGTAACTTGAAATCTTTCACAACCTTGAAAAACGATTTCAACAAAACCCACCTGAACTACTGGTTGTATTTACAATGACATGACTTCATACAGAATAATAAACAAAAAGAACGAATGGCAAGACAACTTACAACTTTCAAAAATATTTGCCATTGTAACGGAATCACTTCCCACATTCAGCTTAGTGCTTCCATCATATACCGCTTCCTCCAGTCATAGAACATAGATATCAGATATTACAGCCGCATATTACAACCAAGAACTAGGCAGGACTCATTTGGCTGCTAAATCAGAATAAAACTCTGTATTTGAACCAAGGCACAAAGATATATACACCATGAGAGGACTTTTCCCCTTCCCCTCCTGATCAGATTACCATAGCTAAACCACCAACATGTACTATAAATATTAAGATAACTGGCCACCTGGACAAAGTTGTGATTAATCAGATATTCCCATTTCAGGCCAGACTTGCCGGCTTCACTTTCAGAAAGTGTAACAGATATTAACATAACTATAAACACAGAACACCTCCATCCAATAGGGTTAGGGTTAGGGTTAGGGTAGGGGAGCCTAGCAGCAAACTATTTGTCTCCTACATTGTACAGAGGCCAATGTGGTCAACTCTTTCAATTGACATGTATAGTTCAGAATTAAATGAACCAGGAGTAGTCGTTTTATATACTGCATACCCTGGGAGATATTGTGGATAAATATTACTGTTCCATTCGAAGTAATCCAAACCACATTATCATTGTTCATTAACTAGCTGTCCATTATTCCCGGTTACCCTGTGCCCCTAATAGACACAGGGTGACTTAGACATAAGAGGGGCATGGTGAGCTGAAGCAAGGGTTTCCTAATCTCTCCAAGGAATTCTGGGTTCCACAAGCCCCCCCCCCCCCCGCCCAAAGTGACTCCCGCGACAGCCATAATAAAACACCATTATGAAAGGTCACCTCATTGGCTTACAGCTGGATCTCGCAACCTAACATTGATCAGTGTGACAGATAAATATAAAAAAGGGAAGAGGAACTAGGAATACAAATGTCTGAGAAACACTGGGAAAAGGCATGAGTATTCACCCATAAACGCTCTCTCAGTACACGCATACAAGAGATCTCAATTAAAATACGCACCCAATGGTACATTGCTCCTGTTAAAATGAAAAGTTGGTCTCCTCAGCAAATGGATGTGTGTTGGAGATGCAGTTCAGACAAAGGGACCTTTCTACATATATGGTGGCCTTGCCCATGTGTTCAAAAAAATTGGCAAAAAATCATAATACGGAGTATCATGGATACTCCGTATTACCGATACACAACTTAACCACTTCAGCCCCAAAAGGTTTCACCCCCTTCATGACCAGGCATTTTTTGCGATATGGCACTGCATTACTTTAACTGACAATTGCGCGTTCATGCGACGTTGTACCCAAATAACATTGATGTCCTTTTTTTCCCACAAATAGAGGTTTCTTTTGGTGGTATTTGATCACCGCTGCGTTTTTTTTATTTTTTTGCATTAGAAACAAAAAAAGAACTAACAAGTTTGAAAAAAAAACCAATATTTTTTACTTTCTGCTAAAAAACACCCAATAAACAAAATGTGATAAATCAAATTTCTTCATCTGTTTAGGCCAATATGTATTCTGCTACATATTTTTGGTAAAAAAAATCCCAATAAGCGTATATTGATTGTAGATGCAATAACTTTTGCGCAAACCAAATTAGGGGATAATGGCATTTTTATTTTTTTACTGGTAATGGCGGCAATCTGTGACTTTTAGCGGGACTGTGGCATTGCGGAGGACAAATTGGACACTTTTTTGGAGACCAGTGACACTAATACAGTGATCAGTGTTAAAAAATACACTGTCACTGTATAAATGACGCTGGCAGGGAAGGGGTTAACACCAGTGGGGATCAAAAGGTTAAGTATGCTCCTAGGGAGTGCTTTCTAACTGTGTCTGTCTGCTTACCTCTCTGCTTGTGTTCAGCTTAGAGACTGTACCTCCTCACCAGTGTGCTTGAGTAATTTTCCTCAGCAGGGCTCCACCTCAGCCCCTAATTAGGAACATTATATAACACCTTGCAGTGCAAGCCAGCACCGCCGATCAATATTGTGTGTTAGGCTTCCTGTGTGTAGTTCCTCCCGTGTGCTCTTCGCCTGATTCCGTTTATCGAACTTGGCATGTTCTTGACTATTCCTGTCTGCTCATACCCCGACCTTGGCTTGTTCTTGACTTTTCCTGTCTGCTTGTTACCCCGTCCTTGGCGTGCTATCCTGACTGGTCTTGCCTGCTTGTTGCCCTGACCCCTGGCTATCCTACTGACTATCCCTTGTTGTCCTGCACTGCTGCGTCCTCTCTATCCACCAGTAGCCAGTTGTGAGCGTGAGCTGGGAGACCCTGGGGGCCGCGACCTGGAGTCAGTTGCAGCCAAGAACATACTCACCATCAGAGGCTCTGGTGAAAACCTGCTGGGTCTTAGAATGCGCACCCTGGGGAAACCTATGCTCCAGCTCCCTGTGTAATCTCTATCAGTGCTCCAGTGGACCTGCTTTCCTGCACCACCCAGAGCACCATTCGCAGCAGTCAGCTAAGGGTCCACAACCTTATCGGTGCCCCCCTAACCCCAGTGGTGCGCACCTGTCACCTGCTGTCAGGTCACCTGATACATGTCATGTCACTGTCACGGACTTCTGAGGCTTTTACAGGGGACTCTAGGCCTGAGGTCCCAAATTGAGGCCTAGCTGTGCCATTAAAATAGCCAGGCTAATGAGCCAAAAAACAGATTGTTGGCTTGAGGATATTACAAAAACCTCAAAAAAGCATATCAATGGGCCAATAAACAGAAAAGGTAGGACCTTATTTTTCAACAAACAAATAGGAAACATGACACAGGTGACCCTAATATGACAAAACGGGACCCTAATATGACAAAACGGATCCTGAGATATACCAGACAACAACATCAGATCAGGCACATTGTGAACAAGTACTGGTATTTGCTAACGGCTGACCCACAAGTAGCAGAACGTATCAAAGATCAGGCTGAAATAGTTTACTGAAGGAACAATTCTGTCCAAGATCATGTATTGCATTTCAACAGAGCAGGAAGACATGAAAGATGCAAATATCCCGGTACTCAAAAATGTGGCGGACGTTCATACTGCCAGTTTATTTGTCCCGGGATAAGACATACCTTGCCAAACGGTGAAATCCAAAAGGGCTAAACACTTTGTTAACTGGCAAACGATGGGCATCGTACACCTTATGGTGTGTGAATGTGGCAGTTATTATGTCGGCAAAACAAAACGCCATTTTTGGCAATGCATATATGACCATTAGAGTTGATCAAACCTCTGGAAGTTCGGGTTCTGCTGGTTCGGCCGCACTTCGGGACAAAGTCCGGGTTCGGGTCCGGACAGAACCCGAACTTTGACCGGGACCCCGAACCCCATTGAAATCAAAGGCAGTGTTGCCAACCTCCCGCATCGTTTTTTACTGGCAAATCATGGAAAATCTTACTGGCAGAGCACATTTTTTACTGGCAACCTGAAAAATAACTGAATTCCTATTAAAAACTAAGACAATTGATATTTGAACACAACATGGAAACACTGACAATACCAATATCAAGTAGTTTGCCCAGTTTACACTTAAAAAGTCAGCACTGCATGACAAATTATCATACCCTGATATTTATAGACAGTTCTAAAAATCACTGATTTTTACAAACTGTCAGTAAATGTACTGGCTGTTGGCAACACTGATCAAAGGGGACCCGAACTTTTAGACTCTAAAATGGCTGTAAAAAAGTCCTGGAAAGGGCCAGAGGTCTGCAAAAGGAAGGAAAATGCGGGTAAGGGTCGGACAAGTGCCCTACAAAGAGATGGGGACAGGGAAATAACTTAAAAGCATTTTTAAACAAAAATCACATAAAAAAATAAAAAATGGAGGTGTATGTGGACCATCTTCAAACTGTGTAAGAAAAGTCTAAATTAGCTGGGAGAAGCCATATCAGTGTTCTAAAATCATCTTCAAACTGTGTGAGAAAACTATAAATTAGCGGGAGAAGCCATATCACTGTTCTAAAATCATCTGCAAACTGTATGAGAAAATGATAAAGTAGCCAGGAGAAGCCATATCACTGTTCTAAAATCATCTGCAAACTGTGTGTGAAAACAATAAATTAGCGGGAGAAGCCATATGAGTGTTTTACAATTATCTTCAAACTGTGTGTGAAAACAATAAATTAGCGGGAGAAGCCATATGAGTGTTCTACAATTATTTTCAAACTGTGTGTGAAAACAATAAATTAGCGGGAGAAGCCATATGAGTGTTCTACAATTATCTTCAAACTGTGTGAGAAAACTATAAATTAAAGGGAGAAGCCATATTACTGTTCTAAAATCATCTGCAAACTGTGTGTTAAAACAAATTAGCGGGAGAAGCCATATGAGTGTTCTACAATTATCTTCAAACTGTGTGTGAAAACAATAAATTAGCGGGAGAAGCCACATGAGTGTTCTACAATCATCTTCAAACTGTGTGTGAAAACAATAAATTAGCTTCTCCCGCTAATTTATACTTTTCATACACAGTTTGAAGATAATTGTAGAACACTCATGTGGCTTCTCCCGCTAATTTATTGTTTTCACACACAGTTTGAAGATAATTGTAGAACACTCATATGGCTTCTCCCGCTAATTTATTGTTTTCACACACAGTCTGAAGATAATTGTAGAACACTCATATGGCTTCTCCCGCTAATTTATTGTTTTCACACACAGTTTGAAGATAATTGCGGAACACTCATATGGCTTCTCCCGTTAATTTATTGTTTTCACACACAGTCTGAAGATAATTGTAGAACACTCATATGGCTTCTCCCGCTAATTTATTGTTTTCACAGTTTGAAGATAATTGTAGAACACTCATATGGCTTCTCCCGCTAATTTGTTTTCACACACAGTTTGCAGATGATTTTAGAACACTCATATGGCTTCTCCCGCTAATTTATAGTTTTCTCACACAGTTTGAAGATAATTGTAGAACACTCATATGGTTTCTCCCGGCTAATTTATAGTTTTCACACACAGTTTGCAGATGATTTTAGAACAGTGATATGGCTTCTCCCGGCTAATGTAGACTTTCGTCACACAGTTTGAAGATGATTTTAGAACACTGATATGGCTTCTCCCGACTAATTTAGACTTTTCTCACACAGTTTGAAGATGGTCCACATACACCTCCATTTTTTATTTTTTTATGTGATTCTTGTTTAAAAATGCTTGTAAGTTATTTCCCTGTCCCCATTTCTTTGTAGGGCACTTGTCCGACCCTTACCCCCATTTTCCTTCCTTTTGCAGACCTCTAGGACTTTCCAGGACTTTTTTACAGCAATTTTCAGAACTTTTAGTAAAATTGCCAGAACCCCAGACCGGAACCCGGACTTTTTTTGAAAAGTCCGGATTCGGGTCCGGGTCCCAGACACCCAAAAGTTCAGTACGGACCCAAACTTTACAGTTCGGGTTCGCTCAACTCTAATGACCGTTTCTCAGTCATTAAAGGTGGAGACTTTATGTCCCCCATTGGCAGACATGGAACATGGAAACACAATAGGAACCCACGTTCTGTAAAGGGTCCATCCAGATACACAAGGCACCTCATATTACAAGGAGAGGCAAGGTGGATCTATCACAAAACTATCAGGCTTGAAGGACGCAGACCACAACAAGCCTTTTTTACAAATCAAATAGCCATTGGTTAGATTAATACCAGATATCATAACAATATTTGCCTCATATTATTACTGGTGATTTTTCCCTTTTTTGCGTGTTTTTGTTCTTGGGATGATGTCCATGTCTGTTTCTGTTTTTGTGTGCTGGATATGTGATGAAATTTATTATCAATAATTGTAAACTCCATCAATTGTATTCTAGTGGAAGGATTGGTTATGAGTTGGAGGGTCAGCCCCCTAATAGAGTCCAATATCAGGTTGGTTGGGCTGTTTTTAAACAAGATATTGACTACCAAACATTGTTTTCTTTATGATGTCTTTACATCCTTTGCCCAATAGGGGTTAGTAGTGAGAGAGTTGGAGGTTGAAACCATATAGGGAACCATGTCCCATTGGACTGAATGCATGGATGTGGCAGTGGGACACAACACTAGATTGGGGCTATGTGACCTCCGGGATCTCCTGGTAGTTGTCCGTCCCTCTCTGCTGGCATCATCAGAATGGGCCGGGCTCCCTGGCGTCACGCCGCACGGGATCGTGACGTGGCACATGCAGGCGCAATGACATACAGGTGTGTTCACGCATGGTAGATCAATGGCCACAATTTGACACCAATCTGCCTCAATTACCGGTGCCACACTATGGGCGCATGCGCAGTTCTCTGGGACTCCAGAGATGCACACATACATCTCCCCTATATATAGGGGGAGGTAGCACCAAACAAGTTTGCTATAGCAATCGTGGAGGAGATTCAGCCTCCCCCTCACTACCCCCTCATTAGGTATTAAAACAATTATTTGATATTGAATTGTCAGGATGTATATCAATGATGAATGAATATGTACTCCCTGGTGTTGTGGCCTCTGGCCACTCCTAGACAAGGGGAACACTTTTTATATGTAATATTGGTAGTCTTTCGATGTCATGGGTTCTTTATATAACTGGCACGATAGCGGTTTTTACTTAGTGGGGGGACTCCGGCAGTCTAGGCCCTTTAGATGGTATGTAGAGGAAACGTTCTCAATCTGGGGTGTAGGGATGTAATTGGGAAATTCAGGCCCCCAATCTTAATACTACAACTGACACACTGCTATAGATACTCAAAGTATGGAAATGACGGGCCACTGCTCTCTCTTTGAATAGTAGATATATTCTCCTATTTTCTGTTGAGTCATATCATTACTATCCCTTATCTTCTTTTCCATTGTCAGTTTTTTCCAAACTAGACACAATAATAATAATCCAAACTGAGGGTTTTCCTCTTACCTCATTTTGTGGACTCACAGAGGACTAACCTTAGAGGAGCTGACTTATATGTTCCAGAAAGAGTACAATTAATGGTGGTGCATATCATTTTGTTCATGACTGTTTTATATGCAAAGTACAGGTATGTAACATTATCTGCTCCCTAGTAGGGAGAACAAACCTGTATTGAACACATTTTTTCACAGTATTTACGTCTTAATGATTGTTTGTTTTACCATTATAGAGCTTGACAGTTGTTATCTTCCTGATGAAGCAGGCATGGACCCGTGAAACGCGTCAAAATTACAGCAAGCATTTCACCGTTCAGGCTTGACGGGGATGGTGAGTGATGATATAAAATAGTATCTCATGTACTTGTAATTTTTACATGCATTATTGTTGTCTTCTGAAATGTCATATATGGTTTTTTAACCACTTGCCGGCTGCCCGCGTCGCCTGACAGCGGCAAAGTGGTTTACTATCGCAAAACGCCGTCACCTGATGGCGGCTGCGAGATCGCTCACTGTGTTCCGGGGGAGCCAGGAAGCGGGTGGGGCAGACCCATTGTTGGCCGGCTACCCGCGATCGCTTCCCCCGCAGTGACAGAACGGAGGTCCGTGTATGTCACGGATCTCCGTTCTGACAGGGGGGAAGGAATGTGATTGTAGGCTCCCTGTGTATGGGAGCCGTGATCACTCTCCACCCCCACTCAGCCCAGCCCCCATACGCTTAATAATACAAACAGGGAACACAGTTAGAGTGCCCCCTAGTGTTAAATCCTTCCCTGCCAGTGACATTTACACAGTAATCAAGGCATTTTCATAGCACTGATCGCTGTATAAATGCCAATGGGCCCAAAAAAGTGTCAAAATGGTCCGACATGTCCACCGCAATGTCGCAGTCCCGCCAAAAAGTGCAGATCACCGCCATTACTAGTAAAAAAAATTCAGAAATCCCCATAAATGAAATCTCATCATTCGTAAACGCGGCAACTTTTGCGCAAACCAATCAATATTCGCCAATTGCGTTTTTTTTTATATGAGGAAGAATACATATCGGCCAAAACTGATGAAAACATTTTTTTTTATTGGATTTGTATTTTAGCAAAAACTAAGAAATGTTTTTTTTTTGAAAATTGTCTCTTTTTTTTGTTTATAGCGGTGATCAGAAATGATGCAGAGGTGATCAAATACCACCAAAAGAAAGGGTTAGTGATGTTTCTCTAGTTCATGGCCTGAAAAAAGAAATGGCCAGGATGTTCCATAACCTGGAGAAGTCCATCAAAAAAGAAATCTCTGCAGTCAGAGCAGACATGTCGTACCTCCTCACGAGGGTGGAAGGCACGGAAAGGCGCCAGGACGCCCAAGAGGAAGCCATTAAAGAGCTTCAAGACACAGTGACAAAGCTAGCAATGGCAAATAGAGCAACCCTATATAAATTAGAAGACTTAGAATATCGGAACCGAAGAAATAATTTACACATCAGAGGCCTACCGGAGGCGACCAAAGATGGAGATCTGGAACCTACCATCCGAGGAATATTGAACACCATCCTGGGCAGGCAAGTAATGGACGAGTAGAGGTTCAACAGGGTCCACCACGCCCTTAGACCTCGCAACCTCTCATCAGATCTCCCTCGGGATGTCACCTGTCGTCTACATTATTATGAAGACAAAAATGCCGTGATGCTTAAGATGCGAGGAACTCCAAACATAGACTTTGATGGGGCCACCATCAATATCCTCCCCAATCTCTCCAAAGTCACGTTGGATCGCCGTCACTCCCTCAAGCCATTCCTGGAGCAACTGAAGACGGAGGACGTGACTTACCGCTGGGGATTCCCAGCTTGCCTCATAGCCACCAAGAATGATCATTCCTCCACTCTCCACTTCCCAGAAGTACTCCCGGCCTTTCTACAGGATCTCAAGATCCCTCCGATGGAGCTACCTGAATGGCAGGACTCCCTGCCCGTCTTCACCGCACTCTCGAACCCCAAATGGCATAAAACAGCATCCAAAACAAAGAGACCAGCAACTCCCGACTCCTTGTCAAAGAGACTAGGGTGAGATCTACACAATTATATCTCTTTCCTTTCCCTTTTCCTACCCGTGCCTGACGGCATTTATAAATAAGCTCTATGCTTGATGGACCAAATTTGCCCCACGACCCAGTATGCACGGAATGGGTGTCCTTTTGTGGTCCCTCTGTATTGAGTTCGCTTTTGACGGGTCTCACCCCCCATTCCTTCAACCGCAAGCTATACTCCCACGAATGGGTGAAAACTAATGTTAATCTCCCGCAAGGCGACAATTGCCGTCAACCCTAGCTTCCTTTTTACACCGATTGATAGAGACAATGTTTTATTGTTTAAGGTTTCATGACTATTATGCTCCACATTGCCATAAATAAGGTTTAATGTTCTGCAGCGAGGGTTTGCTGCCCCTTGCTCACCTCTTTTACAGTTGACTAGGCCACTCACCGACAGGGACTACTGCCCCTTCGCTGACAGCTGCCTCCGACGATGATGGCCATTGCCCCCTCCTAGTGGGGTTGGCGGGTCTGGACTGCCCGTATTTCTCCCAGCCGATGCCTCTGAATGCGGATGGCTTGGTGGTCTGGACCCGCTCTCCCCCATGGGACCACTGCAATTCTATGCATATTCCCAGTTTGTCCCAGTTGTCTTGGTTTACGCTTATCCAGTTGATGCAGTTAAAGTACATGTTTTTCTATCTCTCTCTCTCTCTCTCTCTCTTACTTCCCCCCCCCCCCCATTCTGTTCTCTCTACCCTTGGTGCGTGTGCCGACACAGGTGGCCATATAGCTCAAATGTCACGTACCTGACGGTGGAGTGTGTCTTGTGCAGGGAACAACCGCTCTTGCGCACCCGATTCAAGGGCCCCTGGTAGTGAAGACAGAGGCCCAAGAGTGCGGGAGGGCACGAGGGCTGGAGGGTCACTGATGATGTAGCGAAGCTCCAGGAGGCGTGCAGGTAGAAGGATGGTCGTTCAGGCTGGGTTGGCAACAGGCAGGCAGGAAGGTACAAAAGGTTCAGGCAAAAGAGTAGTTAGAGTCCAAGCAAGGTTCGTTTAACGGGCGGGCAGCAGAGGTACAAGGGAGCAGACAATCGGATGGTCGTGGATAGTCGGGGTCGGTGCAGGTAGCAGAACAGCAGGTCAGGACAAGCCGGGTCAACAGGAGGCAGAGCAACACAGGAACAGGTATCAGGAGCTGAGGCTTACAGGTCGGGAACGCTGTAGAACGAGCAGCACTTGTCTCTAGAGTCTCCAGGTTTAAATAGGCCCGTTTGGCGCCGTTTCCGGTGCGCGCGCAAGCGGGCGCGCGAGCGCGCACGGGAATGCGCGAACGCGCACAAATGTGCGCACCACCGCGGAAATGCCAGGACTGGGCAGGAATTGTTCCTTTTCCTAACATTGCCCCCCTCAAGGGGCAGCCTCCGGATGCCTTACCGGGTATCGCCACTCTGGCGATTTCTCTTGAAGGCCTGGATAAGTCCGGGGGCGTGGATGTTTTCTTCAGGTTCCCAGGAGTTCTCCTCTGGGCCGAACCCCTTCCACTTAATCAGATACTGGGTTCCCCCAGCTCTCCGGCGACAATTCAAGATGGCTTCCACCTCGAACTCCTCCCCTGATACGAATGAGATTATATGCCCCTCGAAGATCGAGTTTCGTAAAGATGGTTGCCGCCCCTAGCCGCTGGAAAAGTTCCGGTACCAAAGGTAGGGGGTAACAATTTTTAATAGTCACCCGGTTGAGCTCCCTGTAGTCGATACATGGCCGGAGTGTGTGGTCCTTTTTTTCCACAAAGAAAATACCGGCTCCGGCCGGAGAGGTAGATGGCCAGATGAATCCCTTCTTTATATTTTCGTCCAGGTAGGACTTGAGAGCTGCCAGTTCAGGCTCGGAGAGGGGGTAGATCCTCCCAAACGGAACTTCTACCCCGGGTAGTAACTCAATGGGGCAATTGTAAGGCCTATGTGGCGGCAGCTTATCTGCCCCTTTCCTACTAAAAACGTCCAGAAATGGGTGATAGGCCTGGGGAAGAAGGGTCCGGACGTCGGGTTCAGGTTCGGAATCCAGGCTGAGAAGTGCGGGACCAGTTTCAGCTCGGGGACTCAGGCAGTGATGATGACAATAGGGTGACTGGAATTGGACGACTCCGGTGGTCCAGTCAATGCTGGGGTTATGGGCCTGGAACCAAGGTAATCCCAGGATGATGGGGCAGAGAGGAGATGCGATGGCATCCAGCCGCAGGAGTTCTTGGTGACCATCCAAGGTGCAGGAGAGGAGAGGGACCGTTTCATGGGTAACAGTCCCGGATTTAATATGCGACCCATCGGCCAAACGGACCACTAGCTTATGTGCCTTTAGTTGGAGGGGAATGCGGTGCAGTGCAACGAAATCTTGGTCAATAAAGCAACTGCATGCCCCCAAGTCAAGGATGGCTGGAACCGTAATACTCCCTCCGGGAAGCTGCAAAGAGAGAGAAATGGTAAGATGAGCAGGAGAGCTGGGAAACTTAGACAGGTCCTTAGAGACGGTGGTCAAGCACTTACCATGCTTCGCGGGGCATGTCCTGACCATGTGACCGGGTTCACCACAGTAGAGACAGAGGTTCAACTGGAACCGCCGCTGTCTTTCCTCAGTACTGAGAGAAGGCCGGAGCAATCCGATCTGCATGGGCTCGGAGGTGTCCTGTGGAGAGGAGGAGGAGGAAGTCGGGTGGAAGGAAGGTGGTGTTGGCTGGTGTCGGGTAGCCGGGAACCCGGGGAAGCATCCAGGTGGGGCGCAAGTGCCCGGAAGACGTTTCGGCGCGACGCTCCCTGAGGCGCCGGTCGATAGAGATGGCCAAGGTGATCAGCTCCTCCAGGGTCTTAGGGATCCCCACTCGCGCCAGCTCATCCTTCAGAGGTTCCAAGAGTCCCATACGGAACTGAAATAGGAGAGGCGACTTAAGGCCGCGACCTCGAACCTGTGTCGGACCCCGTCACGCCGAGAGGATAAAGTCAAGGCATACCCTGAGAACCTTGGAGACTTCCTAC
>BLSH010552854.1:9159-20866 GCA_018402905.1 Glandirana rugosa | reverse complement strand
TGGCCAAGGTGATCAGCTCCTCCAGGGTCTTAGGGATCCCCACTCGCGCCAGCTCATCCTTCAGAGGTTCCAAGAGTCCCATACGGAACTGAAATAGGAGAGCCGCACTGCCCCAGGCTGTGTCCAAGCTCCAGCGCCGGAATTCAGCGGCATAGTCCTCCACTGGGCGGCGTCCCTGCTGGAGGTTGTGCAGAGTAGCTTCTGCGGTGGCAGCTAAGTGGGGGTCTTCGTACAGCTGCACCATAGCCTGGAAGAAGACTGCAGCGGAAGCCACTTCAGGAGCATTTTGCTCCCATAGTCTGAGAGCCCAGGCCTGGGGTTCACCCTGCAAGAGGGAGATGATGAATCCGACCTTCGTGCTTTCCAGGGAAAACGTGCATGACTGCAGTCCTAGGTATAAATCGCACGCACTTCGGGAGACCCGGAACTTGCGCCGGTCCCCGGAGAACTTGTCTGGCAACAGGACCTTGGGTTCCGAGGGCAGGGCCACAATGGTACGGGCCGCAGAAGCACCGGAGGCCGGAGTGGTGGAAAGTTCCTGCACCCGCTCTTCTAGCCGGGTGTATCCTTCTTGTAGATTCTTGACGGCTTGGGTCAGGCCGGCAAGATGTGCACACAAGTCATCCATGGCGGAGCGGGTTCCCTGCGCAGACTCAGTCATGGCTGCTCGTTTCTGTCACGTACCTGACGGTGGAGTCTGTCTTGTGCAGGGAACAACTGCTCTTGCGCACCCGATTCAAGGGCCCCTGGTAGTGGAGACAGAGGCCCAAGAGTGCGGGAGGGCACGAGGGCTGGAGGGTCACCGATGATGTAGCAAAGTTCCAGGAGGCGTGCAGGTAGAAGGATGGTCGTTCAGGCTGGGTCGGCAACAGGCAGGCAGGAAGGTACAAAAGGTTCAGGCAAAAGAGTAGTCAGAGTCCAAGCAAGGTTCGTTTAACGGGCGGGCAGCAGAGGTACAAGGGAGCAGACAATTGGATGGTCGTGGATAGCCGGGGTCGGTGCAGGTAGCAGAACAGCAGGTCAGGACAAGCCGGGTCAACAGGAGGCAGAGCAACACAGGAACAGGTATCAGGAGCTGAGCTTACAGGTCGGGAACGCTGTAGAACGAGCAGCACTTGTCTCTAGAGTCTCCAGGTTTAAATAGGCCCGTTTGGCGCCGTTTCCAGCGCGTGCGTGCGCACAGGCGCACGCGAGCGAGCACGGGAGTGCGCGAACGCGCACAAATGTGCGCACCACCGCGGAAATGCCAGGACTGGGCAGGAATTGTTCCTTTTCCTAGCATCAATGGAGTCAACCCCACAATCCCAATGGCTGCATTAACCATATTATCATACAGATAATGTTAGAGGCGAAGCACCACATGGTAACGCGCGAGCTAAAGCGCCTTTCCTGCTAAATTGCCTTTATTCAGGAGACCCATCTGACCCATACCACCCAGGTCAAACTGTCTTCTCCCCAATTCCCTACTTGGTTCTACAGTTTATCGGATACTAATAAGGCCAAAGGAGTAGCCATCGGGTTTGGCAGGGGTGTCCCTTTCCAGCTGGATGATCAGGGCCGCTATATCTTTCTAAGATGTACCATAGCTGCAACCTGCTGTACTATGGCAAATATTTACAGCCCCACTACTAATCAACCTGCTTTCTTGGCCAATATTTTGCATAAACTCTCAGACTTTGCCGGTGGAATTATAATTTTGGCAGGGGACTTGAACATGCCAGTCGACCCTATCCTGGACACATCCCTGGGCCGCTCCTCAATCCCCTATAAGCGACTTCCCCAAATTTAAAAAAAGCTTCATGACTCCCAGCTAATTGACGCGTGGCGTCTTCCAAAACCCATAATTCGTATTCACGAATTGACAATATTTTCCTGGACCACCCCCACCTGCCCCTATTAAAATCAGCATTTATCGGCACTACCTCCATCTCGGATCACGCTTCGGTGTTCAAACAATTAGAGTTACCCTCTGTCCCTCCTCACACATTTAGCTGGAAACTCAATGATACCCTTTTGGCAAACGATGTTGATGCCGCTAATGTGGCCACATCGTTGGAACAATATTTCAAAGACAACTCCTCAAACAACATCTCCTCCATTATTACTTGGAAGGCTCATAAAGCTACTATCCGAGGCTGTCTAATCGAGCTGGGTGCAAGGAGGAAGAGAGAACGCGAGCCCCAGCTTAAGAGTTTGCTTAAACAACTGTCAGCCCTTGAACAACAACACAAACTGTGCCTGCATAGGGACTTCCTAGAATCCCTTCCTTTAAAATGGGAGGAACTATGGGACTTTTTAGACTCAGAAACAAAAAGGAAATTTAGCTGGTTGGTCCACAAAACTTACGAATAGGGAAATAAACCAGGACAACAGTTAGCTCGCTCCCTTAAGGCTAAAAAGGCAGCCGCATTTATCCCCAAAATTAAACTTCCTGCTGGGGATCTGGTTCATACCACCCCACAAATTGTAAAGGCGTTCAGGGAGTTTTATGCAAAGCTATATAATGTATCTAATGACCTAACAGCAGTCCCACCTGACATTAGGCGTAAACACATACAGGAATACTTGCAGGCTTCCCGACTGCCCAAATCGTCAAACCCCTCTCTTAAAAAATTGGAATCTAAATTTACGACAGATGTATTTCGAAAAGACCCTGAAATCCACCCCCTATAGGTAAAGCCCCAGGTCCAGACAGTTTTACCATTTCCTACTATAAGAAAGTTGGTGATACGCTCATCCCACATGTCCTACGCAAACACCATATCTAAATCATCCCCCCATTTACCTGAGTTCCTAACAGCTCACATATCCATCCTGCCTAAACCAAATAAAGAACCCACATGCTGTAGCAGCTATTGTCCAATTTCATTAACGAACGTCGACACTAAGCTATACGCAAAGGTAATAGCCATGAGACTGCTCCCTCTCATCCTTAAGTGGATAAAGGAGGACCAAACGTGCTTCATCCCTCATAGGGTGGCTAGGGACAATTCCCTTAGGGCCATCTCCTTGATCCACTATGCCCAGCCCACCCTACTCCTTTCAACAGATGCTGAAAAAGCGATTGAAAGGGTGGACTGGGACTACTTGCGAATGACGCTGTCCTACCTGGGACTTGGCCCCCAGATGATAGCCAGAATATTCTCTCTCTATTCTCAGCCTACGGCAAGAATTTGAATTAACGGCATGCTTAGCGACCCATTTCCACTGGCTAACGGCACAAGGCAGGGGTGCCCCTTGTCCCCCCTCCTTTTTGCCCTCTGACTTGTAACCCTTCCTAGCTACTGTAAGGAACAAGGCGGATATCCATGAATTGGGCAGCGGGTCACATAAACTCGCTGCGTATGCAAACGATATCCTATTTTTCATCCAGCAACCTTGTATTTCTCTCACCAACTTAATGTCAGAGTTCAAAAAGTTTCAAAAAATTTCCAATTTCTTTAATGGGACCTGAATATTATACAATTTAGAAAAATATAAACAGAACATTTCTAATATAACGTTCAAGTCATATGACATTTCCCCTGATGATTTAAGGATCTTATTAATGAATATCATTGGATTTCTTTGACGCAATGCCCTCACTAGAAGTTTACTTGGTTTATTCCCTTGTTGGAAAAATAGGGCACGGTTTCTGTCTCTTATTTTTAAGGTCTGCTCATTCAGTATATTCTGTATCTCTACTCGTTTCTCTGTTAAGGCAATCAAGTTTTCTGAACTAGGCATTTGTTTATGTACTCTTTCCAGTACTACCACATCACTCAGTAATGCTGACAACCTGCGTGTTTTTTCTGCTTTTAGCCTTGCTCCATGTTTTATAAACAAGCCTCGTATTACGCATTTCAATGTCTCCCATTGTATAGGGAGTGCTGTATTGTCTCTTTCATGATCTACCACAAAATCTTTAATCGCTTGAGTGATGTCTGCAGTACACATTTCATCTTTCAATAAATTATCATTTAATCTCCATGTCCACTGTGTTCTCTGGGCCCCAGGCATCTTCATCTCCAGGAACACAGGGGCATGGTCTGACCATAACATATTACCTATCTTCGAAGATAGAACTGTTGCCAATCCATATTGACTCATAAACAGGTAGTCCAATCTATGGTATGTATTATGAATTTTTGAGAGATATGAGTAGTCCCTATCTTGTGGATGGAACATCCTCCATACATCTACTAATCTATTTTTTGTAAGAGTGCTTTTAAATTTATTGGTCTGAGTCATATTTTGAAAAGTTTGGGGGGCAGTTGTATCCTTTTCTTGATCTAATACAAAATTGAGGTCTCCCCCAATAATTAATATCTCTTCAGTCTTTTCCAGAAGGTCTGTCAGTAATTGATTTCCCATTTTTATTTGATCCTGATTAGGTAGGTATAAATTAATTAAGGTAAATTTCTTTTCGTGGAACCTAATTTTTATCATTAGTGACCTACCATCTTTACCTCTCCATGTTTCAAGCACCTGATGGGGTACTGATTTATGAATCACTATGGATACCCCCCGGGATTTGGAGTAACTGAAAGTGTCATGGTACCAGGTTGGGTAGTATTTATTTTGTATATTAGGTATATGATCCGTCCGGAAATGCGTCTCTTGGAAGAAAACAATATCAACTTTCTGTTTATGAAGTGAAGAAAGAATTTGTGACCTTTTAATTGGAGAATTAAGTCCTCTAGTGTTGAATGTACATATTTTAAGTGAACTCATACTACGGAAAAGAGAAGAGAAAAAAAAAAAAGGGGGAATCACTCACTACTCTGACACACTCACTTACTCTTTATCACACCGCTCTCGATGTGATTAAAACTCTAATTTTATGACTCTATCAGTCTGATCTATTCCACTAAGATCCCTATTTGCGGGTATATGGAGCCTTTCAAGACTACCGCACACATCTCTCCTCTCTCGTTCTTACTAAACTGAACTATCTAATTCTTTATCCTTCTTTTTCTCTTATAATGGGGGGCAGTAGAGAATCTCAGGATGGCGGGTCCGAGGATTGGGGCGGGATTTTATGTTTTTTCCTTCTCTTTTCCCTTTTCTTTTTCCTTTCCCTTTCCTTTCCTACCTTCAATCTCTATATCGTGTGTATGTATTCCTCATCTATGTTATTTTCCATATTTGCAGATCATAATACAATTCCATTCACAATATTGAGAAGTTCTTATTAATTACATGTATCCTTTCCCGCACTGAGAGAAAAAAAAAAAAGAAAAATAACCCAGAACTTTATATACAAAAAATACGGCAATATATTAAAGAAACAACAACTACTATATTGCCAGGCGAAATAACGAAAGAGCTAGAAAAAGATTTTCCTATCACAGAGATACAAGGGGTAGTGAGCTCCCTGGTCCCGGGTAAAAGCCCGGGTCCAGACGGGTTCACACCACGATTTTATAAAGTATTTAAAGATAACTTGATTCCAATATTGACAAAAACTTTCAACTCAATCTCGGCCTCCCGACCGTTTACAGCCCAAGGGATGAAAGCACATATAATGCTTATTCCAAAACCAGAAAAAGATCACACACTTTGTGCGAACTATAGGCCGATTTCACTTACGAATATTGACCTTCGGCTATATGCAAAACTTATAGCCAATAGGCTTACACCTATAATACCGGATCATATTAATAGAGACCAGGTTGGGTTTGTGGGGGGGTCGAGAGGCTAGAGACAATACAATGAAAACCCTAACGCTAATAGAATACGTGAAGAGACGCAATATTCCAGCCTGCCTCCTATCTATCGACGCCGAAAAAGCATTCGATAGGGTAGGATGGGAATTCTTAGAAGAAACATTAAAACAATGGGGGATAGGGCCTCATCTTCTACAGAAAATGATGGTCTTATATAGAAATCCCACAGCTAGAGTGCGATCTAATGGGATTTTATCAAACCCAATCAGGATACAAAATGGGACAAGACAAGGATGTCCTTTGTCACCCCTTTTATATATCTTAACAATGGAACATCTAATAACAGCTATAAGGAATTATGTAGATATTCGAGGAATAGAAATTAAAGGTAAGGAATATAAAATGTCTGTATATGCGGATGATCTCTTATTGTATATTTCTAGGCCAATAACAACGCTCCCTAATCTTATAAAAAGAACTCAATAAATTTGGTGCTGTCAGTAACTTTAAAGTAAATTATGATAAATCAGAGGCCTTAAATATATCAATATCAAGGAATATCTGGCAATCTATGCAAGGGAATTTTCCCTTCAAATGGCAAAAGGTAGCAATTAAATATCTGGGAATTTATATTCCTCAAGACCTAAGTAAAATATGGGAACTGAACTACTCTCCACTAATACAAAAAAATTAAAATCACTAAAAGAGTATGATAAGAAAAGGTTCTCTTGGAGTGGTAGGATTAATATAATAAAAATGGATATATTACCCAAGTTATTATATGTTTTTCAAACAGCCCCAATAAGTATACCAATGATAGCAGTAAATCAATTGAATAAAGCAATTAGGGAATTCATCTGCGCCAAAAAAAACGCATGAATCAAAAAAAGCACTCTGATTAAAACTAAATATGATGGGGGTATAGCTCTCCCAGATATTAAATTATACTCACAAGCAATCTTTATGACAAGGATATCAGACTGGTACCACAATGCAAAGAGTAAACAATGGGTGGGGCTAGAGGAAGACGTCTGCGAACAGAGGCTGAGGTCTCTCCTATGGGTCCCAAAACGTTTAAGGCCCAGAAAGAGTAATATCCCATTTATAGTGGCAGAAACACTCAAGGTCTGGGATAATATCCTCAAAAAAGAAAAGATATCTACCAGAATAGGACCTATAACACCTCTCTTCTCTAATCAGGAGTTTCCACCAGCGATGGAGGTGCAGATTTTCCTTAAACGGAAAAAAGAGGATGATACGAGAATCGCTCAAACTCTGGAGAATGGAAAACTTCCCCCATAAGAAATGGATGCAATATGGACAACTCCAGCATTTGAAGATTAATGGAGTACTGGATAGAGCCCTGACAGAGTTTGAGCGACTACTTGTACAGGCAAATAAACCCCTCCATGTATCGGCTAAAATATATAAAATCTTAATAAAGAGTAAAGAAGATGAAAAATTATCATACATGAACAAATGGGAGGAGGAGATAGGAAAGCAGATTCCTATACTAGAATGGAGAAAGGCAGTTCAATTAGCACATAATATGACAATATCAGCGAAGCTTCAAGAAAGAAATGATAAAATCCTGACAAGATGGTATAGATGTCCAGTAGACTTGCATAAGATCAATGAAGAAAACCAAATAACATGCTGGAGGTGTATGGCCGACACCAGAAATATGTTGCATATATGGTATCAGTGTCCCATGGTACAACCTTTCTGGGTGAAAATATTTGACATATATAGGAAAATTAAAAATACAAATATACAAGCAAACATAGAGATAGCAGTATTATCAATTATGCCTGGATCAATAAAAAGTATTAAGAAAGATATATTGCGGCATATGCTCATGGCGGCCAGAACCATAATAGCCAGGAACTGGCAAAAAAGGGCAGAACCATCTATAGGGGAATGGGTGGATGAAATGTCGGAGATGCGCCTAATGGAAGAAACATGGGAGATTGAAATGGGAATGAGAAGACAGATAGAGGTGACATGGAGGAACTGGGAACAGTTTAAAAATTCAGCAAGGCTCACGGAGTACTTATAGCTCATAGTTTATGGAAGGTACAGACTTGAGGGTAGAGAGAGGGGGGAGAGGTTTATCTCTTCCCGTCCCCAGCTCTCTTCCACTAAAAGAGGAAACAGGAGAGGAAACAGGAAGGAAAAGAGTGTCACCACCACCAGTTGGCATGCACACCGACGGAGCTACGTGCTGACATCACCGCGCCATACACCCAGAAGGACGGGCGATCGTATATGCTCTATAATTTGGATGCCAGCTTTTACACTTCGCGCTTGTTTTTACATCTGTTTGTAAGTACCCATCTGTTTTTTTAATAAAATGTATTTGTATGGAATTACACTATTGGCGTTCCCATCTTCCCTTATCTCATGAACGTATGGTGAGGTGAGACGCAGGCTTATACCCCGCATGGTTCATTCAGATTCTGATCCGGGAAAGAGAGAGCATCCATTAAACCTTGCAGCAGGTATAGCTGCTTGCTTTATTTGACCCACTAGGGCAGTGATGGCGAACCTTGGCACCCCAGATGTTTTGGAACTACATTCCCCATGATGCTCAACCACACTGCATAGTGCATTAGCATCATGGGAAATGTAGTTCCTAAACATCTGGAGTGTCAAGGTTCGCCATCACTGCACTAGGGATAGTGAGTCAACTAACTCCGGTAAGAGTACCCCCTCTTATTACATCACAAGGTGTGCATGCCAACTGGTGGTGGTGACACTCTCGGGAGATCATAAGGCTAATATCTGTACGTCTATGGTGGATACATCTTGGATCTAAAGACCACATCTAGAACCTTTTTTTCTGCTCATCACAGATTTTTTATCCACAACTTGCCTTTGGCTGTATTGGGATTATACACTTTTTTTGTCACTTATCAATAGACTGTCTATGATACGGACTGCAACATACTGTATAAGGGAAAATTTTTTTTTCACTTTTTTATTATATTTACGCGGCTGTTTTTGTTAATATTTGTGGTTTATCCAGATAATATCACGTGGAGTACAGTTGCTGCTTTACGCATCACTTATTATTATCACTGTTTATTTAAACCTTAGCGCGATACTATTTCTATTTAATTGTCTTAGAATTATACACAAACACAGAGTTAAATGAAATATGATATGATCAACTTTCTGTCTATTGTTAGACATGCCTATTCTTCCTTGATGTATGTGGGAAAAATCGTTTTTTTTTTTGTTGTTTTTTGAAAAAGAAATAAAGAAAGATTTAAGACAAAAAAATTCCAATTTCAAGATTAACCTTTCCAAATCAGATATCCTCAACATTAATATTCCTAGGAAATCGGCTGATCAATTAAAACCCCATTTCCCATTCCACTGGCAAGCCGGGGCTCTTAAGTATCTGGGTATTCACCTTACAGAGGACCACCACAACTTATTTAGGAAAAATTGAATTCCCCTCCTGAACAATATTAAATCAGACTTGCATCTATGGTCCCCATTAAAGCACTCCTGGTTAGGGAAGATTAATATAATAAAGATGAATATACTCCCACGCATCCTTTTCTACTTACAAATGATACCTTACCATATTCCATCAGGCTATTTTAGACTCCTACAGACCCTGATCTTCCCATTTCATCTGGAGGAATAAGCACCCTAGGATATCAAGAACTACCTTGTTTCACCCCAAGGCCTCAGGGGGTCTGGCGCTTCCTGACCTAAAATGTTACTTCCACGCTATAATCTGCACAATGGTGTTGGACTGGAAACACTCAACAAAATCCAAACTATGGGTTCAAGTAGAACAAGCCCTCTCTAATAGGGATCTCTCTACCATTCCCTGGATCCTGAGGATCCATAGGAACCTTTCCTCCTTTACGTCTCCCCTCACCACCTCTACACTGGATATCTGGGACACACTCTATAAAACTCATATTGGGGCGTATAATTCCACATTGTTACCCATGATCCAACACAACTATTTTCCTCCGGGCTCCATGGACTCGGGATTCAGACAATAGTTTCCAAAACCTACTCTGCAACTCCACCAGCTTGTACAAAATTACACCTTTGGCAACCATTCTTGGCTCCAGACCAGCCTCCTTCATGGACCATTGGAGGTATAGACAAATCTCTCAATTTATACACTCTCTCCCTCGCCCTATAAGAGACATTCAAGCCCTGAACCCCATTGATGAACTGTTCCACCTCAAAGACTATCCTTTTCAATTGGTCTCGCTCTTCTACAAAGCCCTGGCGGATGTCCAATACACCTCTTATCCTCTATACCTAGCCAAGTGGGAAGTGGACTTAAACAAACCAATCTCAGATGAAGAAAGAGACAAAATCCTATTGTTGACACATATTTCATCAATATCTTCTAAAGCCGCAGAAGTTAATTTCAAGCTGCTTTCTAGGTGGTACTTTACCCCAACTAAACTCCACGGCATTGCTGCCTCCAACTCACCCCTCTGCTGGAGGAACTGTGGATCTACGGCCATGCATGCACATATATGGTGGCACTGCCCGCCAATATAAAAGTTCTGGCAGTCCACTCTCTCTATCATCAAGGACATTATAGGCGTTCCCCTCCCAAATGACCCTTGGCTAATTCTTTTCCACAACACCCCGGAGTCTACAAGCTCCAATAAGTGGTCCATCACTCCTCATCTTCTAAACGCTGCTAAAGCAATCATTCCTACTCATTGGGGTCAGTGCACTGTCCCTACAATAGTGGACTGGATATGCAAAGTTAATGAGATTTGTCTCTTGGAAGACCTCACATATAGCTCCAGAGGAGATGGAAGCAAACACACGAAAATATGGATGTCATGGATAGACTTTAAGACTACGCAAAGATACAAGTCCCTTGTATCGCAGTCTCCAGAAGAACACCCTGACCCCCCCCCACGAGCCGCAGTCCGGTCACGCCAGACCTATAATGCTTATGGGTCTATGTTACTATGTTACTTTGCTTAGGTCACACCCAGTTAGTTATGAAGGCTTCCTCTGTCTTTGTACTTATGTACCTTGTCGTCCACCTTCGTAGTTGGCACACCCACCCCACTCTCCTTTCCTCCTCTCTCTTCCCCTCTCACACCCTCTCTCCATATTTTCCTTTCTTCTCCCTCCTCAGTTTCCCCCTTTCTATATGTTCGTTCCTAAGCTGTATTATTTCAATTGATGTAAAATACTGTACCTCCGCAAATTTTACCAACCACCTGCAAACGAATGTACCCTTTATTGCTACATGGTTGGCAGTGTACTGTATTGTTTTTCTTTTCAATTGACTTGCTTATAGTCTGTATTTGTACAGTTATTATTTCTTCAATAAAAAAGATGTTAAGCAAAAAAATAAAAGCAATGTTACTAAGTATCTCTCTATCTCATGTCTGATCAATGGTTTAAATTGTGATTGTATCTCTCTTTCTTGCTAATTCTCAGTATCTGTTCTTATTCTGTATGTATGGACTCTGCACAGTACCACTTCTCTTGTCCTGTATGCTGGGTGTAATTCTCGGTATCTGTTCTTATTCTGTATGTATGGACTCTGCACAGTACCACTTCTCGTGTCCTGTATGTCGGGTGTAATTCTCAGTATCTGTTCTTATTCTGTATGTATGGACTCTGCACAATACCACTTCTCTTGTCCTGTATGCTGGGTGTAATTCTCAGTATCTGTTCTTATTCTGTATGTATGGACTCTGCACAGTACTACTTCTCTTGTCCTGCATGCTGGGTGTAATTCTCGGTATCTGTTCGTATTCTGTATGTATGGACTCTGCACAGTACCACTTCTCTTTCCTGTATGTCGGGTGTAATTCTCGGTATCTGTTCTTATTCTGTATGTATGGACTCTGCACAGTACCACTTCTCTTGTCCTGTATGCCGGGTGTGATTCTCGGTATCTGTTCTTATTCTGTATGTATGGACTCTGCACAGTACCACTTCTCTTGTCCTGTATGCTGGGTGTAATTCTCGGTATCTGTTCTTATTCTGTAATTCTTGTCTATGGCTCTTAATGTGGGTCGTATGTCCTGTTCTCTTCACCA
>BLSH010552842.1:0-12108 GCA_018402905.1 Glandirana rugosa | reverse complement strand
AGTACAACTGGGGGAATCCATAGTGGAGAAGGATCTGGGGGTTTTGGTAGATCATAAGCTTAATAATGGCATGCAATGCCAAGCTGCGGTTTCCAAAGCAAGCAAAATCCTATTTATAATTAGGGAACTGGAGAAAGTGCAGAGAAGGGCAACCAACCTAATAAGAGGCATGGATGAGCTCAGCTATGAGGAAAGATTAGAGGATCTGAATTTATTCTCTCTTGAGAAGAGGAGGTTAAGAGGGGATATGATCAACATGTACAAATATATAAGTGGCCCATATAGTGAACTTGGTGTTGAGTTATTTACTTTAAGGTCATCACAAAGGACAAGGGGGGCACTCTTTACGTCTAGAGGAAAAAAGATTTAATCTACAAATACGGAAAGGTTTCTTCACAGTAAGAGCTGTGAAAATGTGGAATAGACTCCCCCCAGAGTTGGTTTTGGCCAGCACGGTTGATTGTTTTAAAAAAGGCCTGGATTCTTTCCTTAATGTAAATAATATAACTGGGTACTAACATTTTTAGGTAAAGTTGATCCAGGGTGAATCCGATTACCTCTTGGGGGATCAGGAAGGATTTTTTCCGCCTTTATAGCAAATTGGATCATGCTTTGCTGGGAGTCTTTTTGCCTTCCTCTGGATCAACTGTGGGTGAAGGATTGTATATGGGATTGTTTGGTTATATATAATTATTATTATTATTTTTTGGTTGAACTAGATGGACTTGTGTCTTTTTTCAACCTGACTAAATATGTAACTATATCACCAAATGTAACCCACCTACTCCCCACTCACACCTGAGACCTTGTAACACTAATGAGTCACGTGACACCAGGGAGGGAAAATGGCCAAATGGGCTCAATTTTGACATTTTCACTTAGGGGTGTACTCACTTTTGTTGCCGGCGGTTTAGACATTTATGGCTGTGTGTTGAGTTATATTGAAGGGACAGCAAATTTACACTGTTATACAAGCTGTACACTCACTACTTTACATTGTAGCAAAGTGTCATTTCTTCAGTTTTGTCACATGAAAAGATATAATAAAATATTTACAAAAATGTGAGGGGTGTACTCACTTTTGTGAGATACTATGTATATATATATATATCCTTTACAAATTGTATTCATTTAAACCATTATATTGCATTAAAGTGTGGTTTCTCCTCCACAGCCAGATGAATGACACAAGAAAGAAGCGAGTTCATCTCATCTATCAGATCAGGCTTGAATTTCATTTACAAAGAAGAGACAGGACCAAGCAACATGGTTTATTTGATTTTGTGTTCAAAGTTCATGGCATTCCAAAACACGAAAACGTTAATCTGATTTGATTTTCCTTGGACCTGGGGATGTTTAGTCCGGGTGAGGATTATGACTCATATTGCAGATGTCCACTACAGTTAGTTTGTTGAAAAATGTTCTTTCCAAGCATGTTGATTGACTGGCAATCTCCGTTCTCTAAACAGCCACATTTTATTTACTTTGACTTTCAAATTTGGTCTAGATTATGCAAAACAGGAGGCATGAATGTTAGGCTGCCCATACACGGCCAGATGAAAGCAAGCTATGCAACTGGTTTTAGCTTTGCTTGCCACCGTTCTATCCTGGTGATAACAGGGAATGTCAATCATTGCAAGTAAATGCGACTGGATTGAGAATGCGTGCAACCAATATCCGACCATTCCAGCCATAACCAGATATCCACCACATCAACTGTTGACCAAGCAGGATTAAGAATGACCCAATGACAGGGTCATTCAAGGACGGACAGATGTCTCATTGCTCGATCGTTTTTAGTTCCCCATAAGTTCATTGCAGTGATTTGATTAGAGATAGTAAACAGCCATTCAGTTGGCAATCCAAGTCCAAACAAAGAGCGGACACCATTTATTTGGTTTGCTGGAAGCCTTGTTCATAACATTAAGGTGACACACGGTTCACTTCAAAATCCTTCTATGATCATATGAAACTGGATCTCACATTCTTTTCATATGAGGTATCATTTACCTTGTAACATGAATTCTGTCCAAAATTATGCCAAAGGATAAAGAAGATATGTTAAAGTCCCGAGTAATACACAATGTGTGTGTTTTTTTGTTTTAAAAAAATCTATGGGGGTTTAAAGTCAAAAAGGTCAAGCTAAGTCAAAAAAACACAATAATAAAATTTTTCGTACACATTCCACCCAGCCCTAGCTAATAGCTGGTTTCCCGTTTTTACAAAAACAGCTAAAAGCCTCAACCTAATACCTTGGTCAAGTGACAAGTCAGGTCCAAATTCTTCTTTTTTTGTCTGTAGTGCGGGAGAGTCCATCTTGGAATGCCCATATTTCATCCTGGCTGCTGGCTGACAGAAGTTTCCATTATTGCGGTTGGTCAAAAAAGCAATAAAGCAAAAAAGCAACTTTGATCATTGCTCTCAGCTACCTTAAGCCTAGGTTCACACCACTGCGGTAATGAAACTGTGCGAGTTCAGTTGAACTCGTACGATTTTATTCCTGCATGTCAGTCCGACTACGGGGGTGATTTCACAGACATCTGTGCGGGTTGCTGCACAGATGTACAGTTGTGCTCATAAGTTTGCATACCCTGGCAGAATTTATGATTTCTTGGCCATTTTTCAGAGAATATGAATGATAACACAAAAACATTTCTTTCACTCGTGGTTAGTGTTTGGCTGGAGCCATTTATTATCAATCAACTGTGTTTACTCTTTTTAAATCATAATGACAACAGAAACTACCCAAATGACCCTGATCAAAAGTTTACATACCCTGGTGATTTTGGCCTGATGATATGCACACAAGTTGACACAAAGGGGTTTGAATGGCTATTAAAGGTAACCATCATCACCTGTGATTGGTTTGCTTGTAATTAGTGTGTGTGTATAAAAAGTCAATGAGTTTCTGGACTCCTGGCAGACCCTTGCTTCTTTCACCTAGTGCTCCACTGACGGTTCTGGATTCTGAGTCATGGGGAAAGCAAAATAATTGTCAAAGGATCTGTGGGAAAAGTTAGTTGAACCGTATAAAACAGGAAAGGGATATAAAAAGATATCAAAGGAATTGAGAATGCCAATCAGCAGTGTTCAAACTCCAATCAAGAAGTGGAAAATGAGGGGTTCTGTTGAAACCAAACCACGGTCAAGTAGAGCAGCCACAACTGGGCTTTTTGTCAAGAGTAATGGGCAGCTTTACCATCTGACAAGATAAAGAGCCTCATCCACAAATACCACAAAAGACTTCAAGCCAAAACATGTGATGTGGCTGTTTCAAGATGCACAATAAGGAGGCACTTGAGGAAAGATGGGCTGCATGGTCAAGTCGCCAGAAGAAAGCCATTACTACGCAAATGCCACAAAGTATCCTGCTTACAATACGCCAAACAGCACAGAGACAAGCCTCAAACCTTCTGGCACAAAGTCATTTGGAGTGATGAGACCAACATTTAACTCAATACTGTGTATTGCCCCCTTTAACATCAATAACAGCTTGAAGTATTTTGTGGTATTTGTGTATGAGGCTCTTTATCTTCTCAGATGGTAAAGCTGCCCATTCCTCTTGACAAAGAGTGGCTTGTGGCTGAAATTTTGAGTTGGTCTATCTGACTGTGGTTTGGTTTCAACAAAACTCCTCATTTTCCACTTTGTGAGTTTGAACACTGCTGATTGGCATTCTCAATTCCTTGGATACTCTTTTTAAATCCCTTTCCCGTTTTATACAGTTCAACTACCTTTTCCCGCTGATCATTTGACAATTCTTTTGCTTTCCCTATGACTCCGAATCCAGAAACGTCAGTGCAGCACTGGATGAAAGGTGCAAGGGTCTGTCAGGAGTCCAGAAACACATTGACCTTTAGAAGACTTATGTTCTATATAAAAAAAATAATAAGTTCACTTAAGTATACCAATGGCTGTGTGAGGCCGGTAAAAATGTCTATTCTGCACAAGGTACCAAGTCTTGTGGGATCCATGCCTGGTTCATTTTAACCAGTTCCCAACCGTGTGCCGTGCTTTCACGGCGGAAGTCGGGATGCTGAGCGCGAATCGCCGTAAAAAGACGGCGATCTGCGAACAGCCGCTAGGGGGTGCGCACGCCCCGTCGGCAGCGCGCGCCCCCGCCACACTCCTGAGGAGTGTGCCCGCGGCTTGGGCGGACCCAATGTCCTCCAGCGGGCCGCGATGAGCGGCCACAGGGAAAGAACGGGGAACCGCCGATGTAAACACGGCGGTTCCCCATTCTGTTAGTGCAGGCATGGGTGATTTACTGATCCCTGTCACTGGGATCAGTTAGATCTCTCATGCCCATGTTAGCCCAACCCCCCCCCCACAGTAAGAACACACCCAGGGAACACAATTAACCCCTAGCTCTCCCCCTGCAGGTTAACCTCTTCACTGCCAATTACATTTATACAGTAATCAGTGGACATTTAAATTTCTGATCGCTGAATAAATGTCATTGGTCCTGAAAAAGTGTCAAAAATGTCCGACATTTCCGCTGCAATATCGCAGTACCGCTAAAAATCACAGATCGCCGCCATTACTAGTAAAAAATAAAAAAAAAATAAAAGCCCCAGAAATGAATTCTCATCATCCATAAACGCGGCCACTTTTGCGCAAACCAATCAATAAACGCCGATTGCGATTTTTTTAATCACAAATATGAGGAAGAATATAAATCGGCCAAAACCGGTGAAAAAAATGTTTTTTTATATTTTTTTTTGGATTTGAATTTTAGCAAAAAGTAAGAAATTTGTTTTTTTTTTTGCAAAATGGTCGCTCTTCTTTTGTTTATAGCAGCGATCAGAAATGACGCAGAGGTGATCAAATACCACCAAAAGAAAGCTCTATTTGTGGGAAAAAAAGGACGCAAATTTTGTTTGGGTGTAATGTCGCACGACCACACAATTCTCAGTTAAAGCGACGCAGTGCCGAATCGCAAAAAGTGCTCTGGTCCTAAAGCTGGAAAACCTTCCGGTTGGTAAGTGGTTAATAAACGTTAGCTTGTCCACGTTGGCTGTGGACACATGTTCAGACAATACACTGGCTGCAGGGCAGGCCAGCACCTCCAAGGCATAAAGGGCAAGCTCAGGCCATGTGCCCAATTTGGAGACCCAGAAGTTGAATGGGGCAGACCCATTAGTCAGTACGTGTAGGCGTGTGCACACATACTGTTCCACCATGTTGCTGAAATGCTGCCTTCTGCTAAGACGTTGTCTATCAGCTGGTGGTGCTGTTTGTTGTGGCGTGTTGCTGACAAAGCTTTTCCACATTTCAGCCATGCTAACCCTGCCTTCTGATTTGCTGGCGGTGCCACAGCTGCATTGGCGACCTCTTCCTCCTCCTCTGCCTTCGCCTTGTGCTTCCACTGAGCCCCCGGTGTCATTTGGGAATGCCCTCAGCAGCGCGTCTACCAGCGTGCGCTTGTAGTCACGCATCTTCCGATCACGCCCCAGTGAGGGAATTAAGGATGGCATGTTGTCCTTGTAACGGGGATTCAGCAGGGTGGCCACCCAGTAATCATCACAAGTTACAATGTGGGCAACTCGGCTGTCATTGCGCAGGCACTGCAGCATGTAGTCGCTCATGTGTGCCAGGCTGCCCAGAGGCAAAGACAAGCTGTCCTCTGTGGGAGGTGTATCATCTGTGTCCTCCGTACCCCCCCAGGCACGCTCCAGTGATGCCCACGAGCTGCGTTGGGTGCCACCCTGCTGTGAACACGGTTCCTCCTCCTCATCATCATCCTCATCGTCCTCATCCTCCAGAACTGTGCCCTGGCGTGAAAATTTTTTACCTGGCTTATGCTGGTGCAGGAACCCACCCTCCAAGCCACTTGTGAATGACTGGCCTGATAACCGTGGAAATGACATCCTCTTCCATCATAGCCAGAAGTGTTTTACTATTGCCTGCTGCTGCTCGCACAGTCTCTCCAGCATGTGCAAGGTGGAGTTCCACCTTGTGGGCACGTCGCATATGAGGCGGTGAGTGGGATGGCCAAAGTTCGGCTGCAGCGCAGACAGGCGAGCAGCAGCAGGGTGAGAACGCCGAAAGCGCGCACAGACAGCCTGCCCTTTCTGCAGCAGCTCTGACATATCCAGGTAGGTTTTTAGAAATTTCTGTACCACCAAATTCAGCACATGCGCCAGGCAAGGGATGTGCGTCAAACCGGCTAGACCCAGAGCTGCTATGAGATTTCGCCCATTATCGCACACCACCAGGCCAGGCTTGAGGCTCAGTGGCAACAACCACTCATCGGTCTGTTGTTCAATGCTCATCCACAGCTCCTGCGCAGCGTGGGGTTTATCCCCCAAACATATCAGTTTTAAAACAGCCTGCTGTCATTTCCCCCTGGATGTGCTGATGTTGGTGGTGAAGGTGTTATGCTGACCGGATGAGGAGGTGGTAGAGGAGGAGGAAGCGGAGTAGGAGGAGGAGACAACAGGAGGCAAAGAGAAATGCCCTGCAATCCTCGGTGGCGGAAGGACATGCGCCAAATGGCTATCTGCCTCAGGCCCACCCGCCACTACATTTGCCCAGTGTGTAGTTAGCGAGATATATCATCCCTGCCCGTGCTTACTGGTCCACGTATCAGTGGTTATGTGGACCTTGCCACAGATGGTGTTGCGCAGTGCACACCTGATCTTGTCCCCGACTTGTTTGTGCAGAGAAGGGATGGCTCACCTGGAAAAGTAGTGGCGGCTGGGAACCACGTACTGTGGAATAGCCACCGCCATCTGGTTTTTAAAACTGTCCGTGTCCACCAGACGGAATGACAGCATTTCAAAGGCCAGGAATTTTGAAATGTTGGCATTCCGGGCCAGGGATCGCGAGTGGGTAGGGGGGTACTTCCTCTTTCTCTCCAGTGTTTGGAAGATGGACAGCTGTAAGCTTCCATGGGATCGTGTGGAAATTCTTGGGGTCGGTGATGGACATGGTGGCGTTGCTGTCACATCATCTGTTTGCTGGGTGGCAGGTGACACTGGCACTGTAGAGGTGGAGGAAGAGGCAGCAGCAGAAGAGGAAGCAGGAGGAGCCCGAGACCTTTCTTGGGTTTTGAGGTGTTTATTCCACTGCAGCTCGTGCTTTGCATGTAGATGCCTGGTCATGCAGGTTGTGCTCAGGTTTAGAACATTTATGCCTCGCTTCAGGCTCTGATTGCACAGCGTGCAAACCACTCGTGTCTTGTCGTCAGCACATTGTCTGAAGAACTGCCACGCCAGGGAACTCCTTTGAGCTGCCTTTGGTGTGCTAGGTCCCTGGGTGCGGTGGGTAGTAGCAGGCGTACTGTCTAGGGGTCGCTCGCTCCGCTTTTGCAACCTGCTTCCTCTTTTGCTGTGCTGGTGCCTCTGTGCGACCACCACCTCTTCCTCCAAACTTCACATGTCACTCGCATGACCTTCATTCCATGTGGGGTCTAGGACCTCATCATCCTCCTCCACATTATCTTCCACCCACCCTTCACCACTGCCCTCCTTCTCAGTCTGCACACTGTAGAAAGAGACGTGCGGAAGTGGTGTTTCCATGTCCTCATCCTGAAACAGAAGTGGTTGGGCATCGGTGTACTCAATGTCTTCCACTTCTGAGGCAGGGTTATGTGGATGGCCCATGGAAAGCATACCAGCAGAATCATCAAAAAGCATAAGAGACTGCTGCATGACTTGGGGCTCAGACTGCTTGGCTGATTTACAAGGGGCTGAGGTGAAAGACAGATGGCCATGGGGTTCAGGTGCCAACTCTGAGCTTTCAGCAAGGGACCAGGTGGGAGACAATGTGAAGGAACTGGAGGCATTGTCAGCCACCCAATCTACTATCGCCTGTACTCGTTCTGGCCTCACCATTCGTTGAGCAGCATTCGGCCTACCATATAACATTGAAGGTTCTGTCAGTTACTCGCACCTGAGGAAGGTGATCGACCACGTCCTCTCCTTGCAACAGGAACTTCACCAACACCAGCAGCACCAGCAGCACCAGCAGCACCACGACCATGTCCCTTATTTGACGCTCTCCTCATTCTGGATGCAAATGTACTATTTAGCACAAATTTATATTATGTTTTAAACCGGCAATGTAGACACACTTTTTCATTTTGTGCGAGAAATGCGCAGCAAGGTGCAAATGTACTATGTACCACTATTTTTTATTTTTTTTAAACCAGAAATGTTGACGCACTTTTTAATTTTGTGCAAGAAATGCACAGCAAGGTGCAAATGTACTATGTAGCACTATTTATTATTCTTTTTTTTAAACCAGCAATGTAGACGCACTTTTTAATTTTGTGCAAGAAATGCACAGCAAGGTGCAAATGTACTATGTAGCACTATTTTTTTATTTATTTTTTAAACCAGCAATGTCAACGCACTTTTTAATTTTATGCAAGAAATGCACAGCAAGGTGCAAATGTACTATGTAGCACTATGTATTATTCTTTTTTTTTAAACCATCAATGTAGATGCACTTTTTATTTTTGTGCAAGAAATGCACCGCTGGCCGCAAATGTAGTATTTAGAAAAAAATTATTTTTTAAACCAGCAATGTAGACGCACTTTTTATTTTTGTGCAAGAAATGCACTGCTGGCCGCAAATGTAGTATTTAGAATATTTTTTTTTTAAACCAGCAATGTAGACGCACTTTTCATTTTTGTGCAAGAAATGCACCACTGGCCGCAAATGTAGTATTTAGAATATTTTTTTTTTAAACCAGCAATGTAGACACACTTTTTATTTTTGTGCCAGAAATGCACTGCTGGCCGCAAATGTAGTATTTAGAATATATATTTTTTTAAATTAGCAATGTAGACGCACTTTTTATTTTTGTGCAAGAAATGCTCCGCTGGCCGCAAATGTAGTATTTCGAATATTTTTTTTTTTAAACCAGCAATGTAGACGCACTTTTTATTTTTGTGCAAGAAATGCTCCGCTGGCCGCAAATGTAGTACTTAGAATATTTTTTTTAAAACCAGCAATGTAGACGCACTTTTTATTTTTGTGCAAGAAATGCTCCGCTGGCCGCAAATGTAGTATTTCGATTTTTTTTTTTAAACCAGCAATGTCGACACACTTTTTATTTTTGTGCAAGAAATGCTCCGCTGGCCACAAATGTAGTATTTAGAATATTTTTTTTTAAACCAGCAATGTAGACGCACTTTTTATTTTTGTGCAATAAATGCTCCGCTGACCGCAAATGTAGTATTTAGAATTTTTTTTTTTAAACCAGCAATGTAGACGCACATTTTATTTTTGTGCAAGAAATGCTCCGCTGGCCGCAAATGTAGTATTTAGAATATATATTTTTTTAAACCAGCAATGTAGACGCACTGTTTATTTTTGTGCAAGAAATGCACCGCTGGCCGCAAATGTAGTATTTAGAATATTTTTTCTTTTTTTAAAACAGCAATGTAGACGCACTTTTTAATTTTGTGCAAGAAATGCCCCGCTGGCCGCAAGTGTAATATTTTGCACAAAAAAAAATGTTTTTATTTTGTCTAACTGCAATGTAAAAGCAGTATTTAAATATGCCAAAATGTTACCAACTGAACTAACAGAACACGATTAAAGTAGTGTCCCTGACACACAAACAGTTGCAAGTGCACTGCCCTTGCAAAAATGGCTGCAAACGCCCACCTAACAAACAGTAAAATTGCTTAGGTTTTATATGAGGCACTTTGCTTAGCAAACAAAATGTACTCTAGCAAACAAAAATCTCCTCTAGCACCCACCCACCAATAAATCGCTGTTTTTAACAGATTTTCTAAAGCTAATCTGTCCCTCACACCAGCAGCAGCATCCTCTCCCTACACTAGTATGAGATGATGTGACATGCAGCACTATGTGACTCCAGCTTATATAGAGACTGGGTCACATGATGCACTGGCCAATCACAGCCATGCCATTAGTAGGCATGGCTGTGATGGCTTCTAAGGGCAAACGAGTGAAACACTTGTTGAATGGCTGCCCTGCAGCTCTTCAACAAGCGCGAAATAGGCGCGAAAAAATACCCGAACCCCGAACCCAAACCCGGACTTTTTCTCAAATGTCTGGGTTTGGGTCACGGGCACCCTAAAGTCCGGTACAAACCCGAAGTTTACAGTTCGGGTTCGCTCAACTCTAGTAGTAACGATACGAAAATTTTTGTATGACCGAGTTCAACGTCAGAAGTGACGTAATGTGCTGAATTGTTTTGTATGTATTTTTTCGTACCTGAGCATGTGTAGTCGTGATCGTACATTTTTTTTTTCATACGAAAACCGTACTAATGATACGAAAATCGGACGTTGAGTTGCCATATCAAAAAAAAATTCTAGTTTGCACAACCAGCTTTTGTCTTACAAAAAATCAAAATTGGCTGTCAGACCGAGCATACTAACTGTAAGAATTTTGGACGATCGGCCATCGATGAAAATTCCCATCTGAAATTTGCATTGTGTGTACGGGGCTTAAAGCCGGGTACACACGATCAGATTATTGGACGGATTTTCATCCGTTTTTTTTTTTTTTTGGATGCTAGTCTCATATCGAATCTGAAGAGGTTACTAAACATCCAAAAATTCTCGTACAACAAAATGCAATGTCAGAAGTGATGTAATGTGTTGAATAGAGTTGATCGAACCTCTGGAAGTTTGGGTTCTGCTGGTTCGGCCGAACTTCGGGACAAAGTCCGGGTTCTGGACCCGAACTTTGACACGGACCCCAAACCCCATTGAAATCAATGGGGACCCAAACTTTTAGGCACAAAAATGGCTGTAACAAAGTCCTGGAAAGTCCTAGAGGTCTACAAAAGGAAGGAAAATGGGGGCAAGGGTCGGACAAGTGCCCTACAAAGAAATGGGGATAAGGAAATAACTTAAAATAATTTTTAACCTAAAATCACACAAAAAAAATCAAAAATGGAGGTGGATGTGGAGTTGGAGGTTGAGGAGGCAGTGAAAGTGGCGGTGGAGGAGGAGGAGGTAGCCAACACTGTTTTTTTTATTTTTGGAATTTTTTGTTTGTTTTTTAAACCAGCAATGTAGATGCACTTTTTAATTTTGTGCAAGAAACAATAATCTGTCCCTTTAAGCAACAGTAGGAACCTCTCCCTATAGAACTAGGGGATGATTTTAGATTCTAAAATCATCTCCAAGTTATACAGGGAAAGCCTCCAGCTGTTGCTTTAAGGGAAAGATCAGTGTTCTAAAATCATCTTCAAAGTGTGTGTGAAACCACTATATCAGCCGCAGGAAGCCATATTAGTGTTCTAAAATCATCTTCAAATTGTGTGGAAAACCCTTATATCAGCCACAGCGAAGCCATATTAGTGTTTTAAAATCATCTTCAAATTGTGTGGAAAACCCTTATATCAGCCGCAGCGAAGCCATATTAGTGTTTTAAAATCATCTGCAAATTGTGTGGAAACCCTTATATCAGACGCAGCGAAGCCATATTAGTGTTTTAAAATCATCTTCAAATTGTGTGGAAAACCCCTATATCAGCCGCAGAGAAGCCATATTAGTGTTCTAAAATCATCTTCAAATTGTGTGTTTTAGAACACTAATATGGCTTCCCGCGGCTGATATAGGCTTTTTTCATACAATTTGAAGATGATTTTAGAACACTAATATGGCTCCCCGCGGCTGATTTAGGGGGCTTTCCACACAATTTGAAGATGATTTTAAAACACTAATATGGCTTCCCTGCGGCTGATATAGGGGTTTTCCACACAATTTGAAGATGATTTTAAAACACTAATATGGCTTCCCTGCGGCTGATATAAGGGTTTTCCACACAATTTGAAGATGATTTTAAAACACTAATATGGCTTCACTGTGGCTGATATAACGGTTTTCCACACAATTTGAAGATGATTTTAAAACACTAATATGGCTTCGCTGCGGCTGATATAAGGGTTTTCCACACAATTTGAAGATGATTTTAAAACACTAATAGGGCTTCACTGCGGATGATATAGGGGTTTTCCACAAAATTTGAAGATGATTTTAAAACACTAATATGGCTTCCCTACGGCTGATATAGGGGTTTTCACACACACTTTGATGATGATTTTAGAACAGTAATCTTTCCCTTAAAGCAACAGCTGGAACCTTTCCCTGTACAACTTGATGATGATTTTAG
>BLSH010552742.1:202284-223226 GCA_018402905.1 Glandirana rugosa | reverse complement strand
TATACTTTTTTTGACACAGTTTGAAGATGATTTTAGAACAGTTATATGGCTTCTACCGTTAAGTAATACTTTTCAGACCCAGTTTGAAGATGATCCACATTCACCTCCATTTTTGCTTTTTTTATGTTTTTATTTTTTTTTAAATATTTAAAGTTATTTCCCTGTCCCCATTTCTTTGTAGGTCACTTGTCCCACCCTTACCCCCATTTCCCTCCTTTTGCAGACCTCTAGGACTTTCCAGGACTATTTTACAGCCATTTTTGTGCCTAAAAGTTCGGGTCCCCATTGATTTCAATGGGGTTCGGGGTCCGGGACAAAGTTCGGGTTCTGTCCGGACCCGAACCCGGACTTTGTCCCGAAGTTCGGCCGAACCAGCAGAACCCGGACTTCTAGAAGTTCGCTCAACTCTAATCTTAACAAAAGATCTTTTCCGGAAATATGTGAAGTAGACTTAGGACATACAACATACAATTGACCAGACTGCAATATCCTTGACTTAACACCCAACACAGTTTCTTCTTGAAAATCTATTGTTGCATGTACATTACATCTCAATACGTGTACTGGGGGGGGTACTGCTCGGAAATAGTGCACCTTTTCCGATTCTACAGCGGTATCCACCCCGTACCGTAGCAACCAAATAAGTACTGTGTCCAGTATAACAGAACAATAATAAACCGGTTTTACACTCTGCAGAATTCATAAATAGGACTTTTTCTAAATATTTCAATAAACGTACATATATTTCTCAAATATGACCTAATAATTATAAGGGGTTCCACACACCCTTTTATACCTGTTGACCAGTTATAAGGGGTCACTTTGGTCCCTTAATGCCGTCAACTAATTTCCTACCCCAGGTAAGCCAACCTAGCTTCCTCTAGATAGTTTATATCCTCCCTTCTTTTATCTGTTACTATAAGAGGTCCTTCTGGTCCCTTAGACAGACATATTACCCCAGGTAAGCCCACCTAGCTTCCTCGAGATAATTTATTATTTCTCTATTTTTCTTTAAGAACCTTTCCTTCTACCCCAGGTGAGCCAGCCTAGCTCCCTCGAGATAGTTTATTACTCTATATTAAGTCAAGATCATCGGATCATACTTTAAACATAATTTCTTATGCTCTAAGCGATAGAAAAGACAAGCAAAGAGGATCTGAGATATCGGACTCAACCCGTCAGTCTATTTCAATATATGTGTACACATTTAAATTTTCAGTGTTACCAAAACACCTTATTGGTCTCTCAGGACCTAATAGCCACTCAGGACTTAGTATTGGTCTCTCAGGACCTTATTATTGGTCTCTCAGGACCTTAGTATTGGTCACTCAGGACCTTGTATTGGTCACTCAGGACCTTAGTATTGGTCACTCAGGACCTAGACTCACCCAGAGTCTTTTCCGTGTTACCAGAACACTTTAAGTCTATCTCTACCCCGCATAGATCTTTTAAACTAAGGATAGTCATGAACACAGGTCACGGTAAGGCAAAATAAAATTTTAACACTTACCGGACAGTTGTCTTGACTATCCTGCCGACTACGCCAGTTTGTTGGGGTACCCTTTTCATAGGTCAGATAGACTGATAGCCCTGCCCGGGTTGGACCTCCTCTCAGCGGGCCCGGAGATCAATTCCTTTCAACAGACACAAGACAGGCAGTGGTGTTGTTCAGAAAAGATCTGATTAGTGCTTTTATTCTCTCAGTTTATATAGTTATTTTCTGCTAATCAGAAATACAGACAAGATGAAACATTTCCCATAACAATGCAATGAAGACCAAAACAGAAATGATAGTCAAAATATGTGACGAGAATGGACCTTGGCTAGCAGATGTATAAGCGTAATTTCGGGGAAATAACATGTTTTGCTCAAACTTGCTTATCTGGTGAGAAATGTGTGTGAGAACTTCTATTCAAACTTTTGACTAGTTTGAAATGGCTGCTGTAAATAAAAATGGAACTGAATAGGTATAGCAAATTACTTCATATTACTTCAGTGAGTACGATCCCACCCCCCTCCGTCAGAGGGCAGGGGGATTAGGGGGGGCGACAGGCGGTGCCCCCCTTTTATTCCCCCTTTTAGGGCCTGGCCGTTCACGGTCCGTCCGTCCGTTCAGATGCCCCCCACCGGAGCTGTAGTCCTCCCTGCCTGTGTAGGTCCCCCTCTGTGGTAGCGGCCCCCATCCTCCTGTATCCGGTCGCACGGCTGCCATTTTCCTGTGGCCGGCTGTGTATAACAAGCCATTTTCTTGTAGCCGGCCGCATGTTTTCAGTAGCGGCCGCCATTTTGTGGTGGCCGACGGCAGCGTTCGGCCTCTAGTGTCTATGGCGGCCATTTTGGTGTGGTCCATGTACGCTGAGGGGCGGCCCTGCTTCTCTTGGCGCACTTACAGGCCGGAGGAGAGCTCTCTACACGTGGGGATCATGAGCAGAGGGACAGGCAGCTACAACAGCACAGCTCCTGGGGCGATGGGTGAGTCGTCCTGGGAACCTCTGAGTGACTGTGGGGGCGGTTTGGCGGTACACTTCCGGTGTTTCACTGGGTGTGGGATATGGTGGCTGAAGCTGGGGCTTGGATCGGTGGTCCTGCTGCACTCCTTGACGGCCCCCCTGGAGGGATATTTCTCCTGGGCAGATCCGATCCGTGACCGGTGGCGATTAAACGGCCACCTCCTCCTCTGTCCTCTGGGGAGGACTCGGAGCCGGAGGGGGGCTCCACGGTGTCGGGGACCCTCTAGAGCTGTCGGAGTGAGAACTCGGGGACCCCTCGGATGAGGAGCAGCCCTCGGGGGCCACCGCGGCTCGTGAACAGGCTCTGGTGGGGTCCTTGGTTTCAGCGGTACGTGAGACGCTGAAGCTGGGCCCGGCTGCGACCCCGGGGGCGCTGTACGCTTTTGGGTCGCATAAGCCGGGCACCTAAGGCGTTCCCCTATTTTTCGTACTTTGATCAGTTTGTTTACAAGGCGTGACGGCGTCCTCAGGGGTCGTTCGCTATGCCAAAACGTTTTTCTGTGCGTTATCCCTTTGAGGATACCTTGCTGCAGAAGTGGAAGTCCCCGACGGTGGATCCGTCGGTGGCCCGACTGAGCAAGCCCGATGGAGGGCTCTCCATCTTTCAAGGACCTGGCCGACAGGAGGTCTCAGGCGGTGTCCAAGGCCATGTTCCTGGCCCCGGGGTCGGCTATGCGGTCAACGCTAGTGTCTGCGCTGGTGGCACAGGCACTTACGGAATGGGCGACTATTGTGCACCAGGCTCTGGTGACTCTCCAGACCCCTCCGGAACCTGTGCAGATGGCAGACCAGTTGATTCAGGGACTGAAGTATCTCTGTGATGCGGCCCTTGACATGGCCCCCATGCTGTCAAAACTGTCCATGTTCGCAATCGTCATTAGACGGCTGTTATGGCTGCATTGCTGGTCAGGAGACCAGGCGTCAAAGAAGGGCCTGACGGACTTGCCTTTTGAAGGGGGTCGCCTTTTTGTGGCTTCCCTCGACAAAATCATCAAGGATTATACTGGGGGGAAGAGTACTTTTCTTCCGGAGCCCAGACAGGTCAAGGAGCCCCGGCGCAGGGCGGCCCCTTCCTCCTCTGCGCAAAAGAGGTTTTTTCGTGCACCACGCGCCTCGAACAAGGGTTCTCAGCCCGCCAAGGCCCAGAATCGTCCCTGGCAGCATAAGTCCGAAAAGGCAGAGAAGTCCTCCTTCGCATGATGGGTCGCCCCCACCCGCGGGTTGGGTGGGGGGACGACTCTTACGGTTCGCCGACCGATGGACCTCGCGCATCTCGGATCTCTGAGTGCGCGAGGTGGTTTCATCTGGGTACAAGATAGAGTTCCGTACCCACCCCCCGGACAGGTTCTTCCCCTCCAATCTGAGGCTTCCCCTGGAACGGCTGCAGGCCCTGTTCGGGGACGTGCACGCCCTACTCTATCAGGGGGTGATTGTCCCGGTTCCCGGCTGTGGAACGTTTCCGCCGTTTTTATTCCAGTCTTTTTGTGGTTCCGAAAAAAGACGGGGTCAGGCCTGTCCTGGACCTGAAGGCTCTCAGCTTCTTTGTGAGGACGCGAAAATTCAGGATGGAATCTGTCCGCTCTGTGGTGGTGGCACTTCGGCAAGGAGATTTCCGGACCTCCCTGGACATAAAGGACGCGAATTTACACGTGCCCATATGTGTACACCACCAGCGCTTCCTGTGCTTTGCGGTGGGGGATCTGCATTACCAGTTTGTGGCCCTTCCGTTCGGTCTGGTCTCAGCCCCTCGGGTCTTCACCAAGCTCCTGGCCCCGGTGCTGGCTCTGCTGAGGCAGAGGGGCATAGCAGTGGTGGCATATCTCGACGATCTACTCCTGCGGGCGGAGTCTGCCTCCACCTTGTCAGAGTCTGGACATCACCCTTGGTTTCCTGCAGGGCTTCGGCTGGGTGATCAACCTTCCGAGCTCGGTGCTGACTCCGTCACGCCGGTTGGAATAATTGGGCTTGGTCCTGGATACGGAGCAGGCGAAGGTGTTTCTCCCTGCCGCCAAGGTCTTGACACTCCAGCGGGCAGTGCGGACCCTGCTGTCTCAGCGGAGGTCCTCTATCAGGTTTTGCATGCAGGTGTTGGGGCTGATGGTCTTCTCCGAGGCGGTGTCCTATGCCCAGAGTCACACCCAGCTCCTGCAGGGGGCAATCCTGCTGCGGTGGGACAAGTCTCCGCTCTCCCTAGATCGGGTGATCAGTTTGGATCACCGGACTCGAAGCTCCCTCACCTGGTGGCTACAGGCCCCGACCTTGGAGCAGGGGAAGTCGTTTCTTCCCCTGGACTGGACGGTGGTCACGACAGTGCACGGCTGGGGAGGGATCCTGGGGCGGTTGTTGACCCAGGGCCGTTGGTCTCCGGAAGAGTCCCGTCTCCCGATCAATGTGCTGGAACTGCAGGCGATCAGGCTTTGCATCTCCCACTGGTCGGGGAGTCTGCATGGGCGTCCTGTTCGGGTCTAGTCAGACAATGCCACCGCGGTGGCTTATGTGAACCATCAGGGCGGAACAAGAAGGGCGACAGAAGTGGCCCACATTCTGCGGTGGGCAGAGCTTCACGTGCCGGCAATCTCCGCTGTTCACATACTGGGTGTAGAGAACTGGCAGGCGGTCTACCTCAGTCGCCAGAAGCTGGATCAGGGGGAGTGGTCCCTGCATCTGGAGGTGTTCCGCCAGCTTTGTCAGAGGTGGAGCACGCCAGACGTGGATCTCCTGGCGTCCCGACCCAACTGGAAGGTGCAGGCGTTTGTGAGCAGAACAAGGGATCCACTGACAGACGCAGCGGATGCCCTCGTGGCTCCGTGATCTCGGTACCGGCTGCTCTATGCCTTCCCTCCACTCCCGCACCTGCTGCGCAGGTAGAGGCGGAAGGGATCCCAACCATTTTGGTAGCGCCAGATTAGCCTCTTCGTCCTTGGTACGCCGATGTGGTGCGGATGGTGGTTGATGTCCCCTGGCGGCTCCCGCTTTGCGAGGACCTGCTCTCTCAGGGGCCCATCTTGGCTTTAAGGCCTGGCTATTGAGTCCCAGGTGTTAAAGGATAGGGGACTCTCTGAGTCCGTCAGTCCCACTATGCTCAAGGTGCGTAAGGCCACTTTGCGGAAGATCTATCACCGACAATGGAAGGCCTACATTGCTTGGTGCGAGGCGGGGGGTTGGAACCCCCGTTCTTTCTCGGTGGCTCGGGTGCTGGCCTTCCTTCAGCAAGGCCTAGATCACAAGCTGGCATTGAGCATGCTTAAGGGGCAATTCTTTTTCAGCGTCCCTTGGCGACGCATTCCCTGATTCGTACCTTTGTCCAGGGGGTTCGCCATGTCTCCCCCCAGGTTCGGTCGCCTTTGGCGCTGTGGGACCTTAATCTGGTCCTTTCTGTGCTACAGAAGCCGCCTTTCGAAAATATCAGGGAAATTTCCCTGCAACTGCTTTCGCAGAAAGTGGCCTTTCTGGTGGCAATAACATCCGCTAGGTGGGTGCCTGAGCTGGTGGTTCTGTTCTATAGGTCTCCGTACTTGGTCCTGCACAGGGACAAGGTGGTTTTGCGTCCCTCTCCCTTACCTTACCCTTACTCTTCTTACCGAAGGTGGTCTCTTCGTTTCATTGTCCTTTCTTCGCTGTGTCCGCACCCATCTCATCCTAAGGAGGTTGCCTTGCACTCCCTGGTTGTGGTTAGGGCGTTGCGAGTGTATCTGGCAGCCACGGCCTTGTTTCGGAGGTCCGATTCGCTTTTCGTCGCGGTGAATGGTCCACGCAAGGGAATGGCGGCCTCGTCGGCCACCATTTCCCTTTGGATACGTCAGACTGTGACCCGTGCGTATGCTGTTCGGGGCCAAGAGCCCCCCTTTCCAGTCACGGCTCATTCTACCAGGGCGATTAGTACTTTCTGGGCTTTCCGACACCAGGTGTCGGTTTCTCAGGGGTGCAAGGTGGCCACTTGGACCTCGGTGCACACTTTTTTTCCTAAGTTTCACAGAGTTGATGTTGCAGAGTTGAGTTAATGTTGCAGCTTCTTCTGATGCTGCTTTCAGCTGCAAAGTTTTGCAGGCTGTGGTGTGAGGCGCGTCTGGCACCTCCCGGGGAACTCTTTTGTTGGGCACTGTTCTTGTTGCCCACCCCTCGTTGTGACACTGCTTCGGGACATCCCCACATGTCAAGAATGAGAGGCTGCGTCTGTCAATGAACGATTGAGAAAATAGGATTTTTTGACTTACCGTAAAATCCTTTTCTCTGAGTTCATTGACAGACGCAGCACCCGCCCCTCGTTGTTTGAGTTTGTACTGCTTGCTACAAACTGGTTTGCTGAAGCAGGGCTGGAGGGGTTATGCGAGTGAGGACTGCCCTCTGGGAGGGGCTGTGCTTGCTTTGAGTTGAACTTCGTTCTGCCTAGTCCACTCCTAGTGAAAGCATAAACCCCACATGTCAAGAAAGAGAGGCTTCGTCTGTCAATGAACTTAGAGAAAAGGATTTTACGGTAAGTCAAAAAATCCTTTTTTTTTTCCCAAGGTGTAATTTTTCCAAAAAAAATTGTGTTTGATAGACCGCTGCACAAACACCATGTGACATAAAATATTGCAACAACTGCCATTTTATTCTCTAGGGTCTTGTAAGCAGCAGATGTCAGAAAAGATTTGGTCTTTAAATGGTTAAACTAAACTCTTCTATACACCAGAGTAAATTCCTTTAACCACTTCAGCCCCGGAAGGATTTTGCACTTTAAGACCGGAGCCCTTTTTGCGATTCGGCGCTGCGTCGCTTTAACTGACAATTGTGCGGTCGTGCGACGTTGTACCCAAACGAAATTTGCGTCCTTTTTTTTCCCACAAATAGAACTTTCTTTTGGTGGTATTTGATTATCGCTGCGTCATTTCTGATCGCCGCTATAAACAAAAGCAGAGCGACAATTTTGCAAAAAAAAACAAATTTCTTACTTAAATACAAATCCAAAAAAAAAATATAAAAAAAACATTTTTTTTCATCGGTTTTGGCCGATTTTTATTCTTCCTCATATTTGTGATAAAAAAAAATCACAATCGGCGTTTATTGATTGGTTTGCGCAAAAGTGGTTGCATTTACGAATGATGAGAATTCATTTTTGGGGTTTTTATTTTTTTTAAATTTTTACTAGTAATGGCGGCGATCTGCGAATTTTAGCGGTACTGCGATATTTCAGCGGACATGTCGGACCATTTTGACACTTTTTTGGGACCATTGGCATTTATGCAGCGATCAGTGCTATAAAAATGCACTGATTACTGTGTAAATGCCATTGGCAGTGAAGGGGTTAACCTGCAGGGGGCGCTCTAAGGGTTAACTGTGTTCCCTGGGCGTGTTCTAACTGTGCGTGGGCTGCCCTAGCAGGGGAAGGAAGGTGATCACACCTTCCGTGTAGAGGAAGGCTGTGATCACAGCCCTTCCCCCTCTCATAGAACGGAGGTCCGTGTTTACTTACACCAGTGGTTCTCAACTCCGGTCCTCGGGCCCCCCCAACAGGCCAGGTTTGCAGGATAACTGAAATTCATCCCAGGTGATATCATTTGCTGCTCAGTGATTGCCGTATTCTAGTCTGCATCTCCCCAAGGTAATACTGAAAACCTGGCCTGTTGGGGGGTCCTGAGGACCGGAGTTGAGAACCACTGACTTACACGGACCTCTGTTCTTTCACTCCGGGGGGGGGCATTGCGGGTGGCCGGCGGAGATCGACTCCGCCGCACCCGCTCCCTGGCCCTCCCCGAACACAGTGGGCGCGCCTCCGGCGGCGCGCGCTCACTGGGCTCGATCTCGCGGCCGCCGTCGTATGACGGCATTTTGCGTTATCGAGCCACACTGTCGCGGTTAATAACTGGAAACTTATCTCCTTTGCTTCTTTTATCAGCAATGATCTCAGACTTGGCAGTCTGCTCAGATAGGAGAGACTCAAGTCTCTCAGACATTCCTGGGGAGACTTCAGGCGACTTGCATTGACTTCTATTACAGTCAAGTCGTGCTGAGTCGCCCCGCAAGTCGGGACTCCATTAACTGCACTGAAAATCGTGGTAATCCGTGATGGAGATCGCAGAGGGGAGGTGAATCGAGATCACGATTTTATTACGATTAATCGTGCAGCTCTAATACAGTGTGCTCTGCCTTACTATAGTAGAGGGGCTGGCAGTCATAAATGTGACTTAACAACCACTTTAAGCTGGATACACATTAGCCAATTTTCAGAATATTTTTTTCCTTCAGTTTTACCACAACCATATAATATGAGGTCACACCTTAGGAGTTTCAGTTTGTATGCCATCAGGCAGGCCATTGTACTGCATGGTTTTGGTAAATCTGAAGGAAATCTGGCAACAAAAGTTGGATAGTGTGTATGGGGTCTAAGGGTTCCCCCAAGAATTGTGAAGGTGTATCAAGCATCATTTTAAATCAATAGAGATGGAAAATTCCATCCGAGGAGACCACATTTTTATGAATTTAGATTCTAAAGCAGGGGTGCTCAACCCATGGTCTGCGACCTCCAATCAGGGAAGAGCCTGCTCACGAATGGCTGGTAAGCAAACCCAGATCACTATTGCTGACCCATCATTTCAGAGCATCAGAGTGCATGGAGCTGGCAGCGGAGGAAGCCAGTGGCCGTGGAGGTAGCAGGAGCCTCATAAGCCGATGCTTCCTCTGTAGCGCCGACTCTTGTTTCAGGCGGAGTGATACCAAGTGCACTTCACCCGGGACCTTTCTAGCAGCCTGGAGAGCGATGCCAGTGTATTAAACATAACATACACTGCACTTTTGCAATGGGCATATTCACACCTATAAAAAGGGGTTATTGGGCTGCTTTCACACTGATATGCGTGTGCAGCACTGTGCACCTGCGAGTTAGCTGCACTGAGCCATAGACTTCTATTATATCCTGCAGGTTTCGTGTGCTTTATGAAAGTGAAGTCCAGCACAGCTAACCCACAGGAAAGCTGCAGGTGCGCTGCGCTGCACCCACAGTACGGGGAAACCGCATCTCATCAGTGTGAAAGCCGCTTTATAGAAAAACCCCAACATTCATTGTGGCCCATCACCGGTCACCAAACCGCTTAAGTGGCCCTTGCTCTTCAAAAAGTTGAACACCTGTGGTCTAAAGGGAGGGAGCCTTTAGTCTGTAAAAAGGGTTGAGAAAAGGCTGTACTACATTAGGATTGCACCGATATCTGTGCCGATACTAAACATTTGCACAAGTATCGGTACTCCTGTAAATGCCCTGATACCTGAAACCAATACTTTCAGGCTTGGTTCTTTCAGCTGTCAGTGGGATTCCCCCACTGACAGCTGAAATGTAAAAAAAAAAAAAAAGCTGGAAATTATCTGTTAAGGAGCTGGGCCGCCGCATCTTTAACAACCAATGACCCGTTCAGCTTTCAATTGGGTTCCCCTGGTCAGGGCTGGTGCAAGGATTTTTGGCACCCTAGGCGAAACCTCATTTTGCCGCCCCCCTTGGCTCCAACCCTGACCCCACCCCCTTTCCCCTGCCCAGCCAGATCAGCGCCAATCAAATGCAGCCTGATCAGCACCAATCAAATGCAGCCTCACAAGCTCCCATGAAATACAGCTTCACTAGTGCCAATCAATACAGCCTCACCTGTGCCCATCCCAAATACAGTTTCACCTGTACCCATCAAATACAGCTTCACTGGTGCCCATCAAATACAGCTTCACCTGTGCCCATCAAATACAGCCTCTTGGGGGTGGGGGGGTAAAGTCATTGCCAGGCGCCGGAGGCTCTAATCGCAAGCCTCTTTTTCGGCGCTGGGGTAGGGGGAAGGGCTAGCTGGTGCCTTTTTAAATGGCTTTTCCTTCAAGCACAGGCTGTCAGGAAGCTACAGGTGGAGGAGCTAATAGCATTTTGGGATCAATACAGACTACAGCTCAGGCGGATACAGGTGCTCCTGGTACCAGCAGGACACAAGTAAGATTGAGCTTTCTGTACCTACCTTTCACATGTGTTTGCTCCTAGGTTTTTATCTAGCCTGTAGTCTGCCACCTGGGGCCCATTGAGTCGGGGTTTAGTGGAGGAGAACCTGACTAGTGCCAAGATCCCCTACTCCGGTACTGTGGGCTGTAGGGGATTCTCAGAAGGAGGAAAGGGTGGGTGATTACTGGACCCACTACTCCTCAGTTGGACTTATGTAATGAATCCAGTAAAAGGACCTCTGCTTTAGGGGCGAAGATGGTGATTCTTCGAGTATAGTTGCTCAATTACCTGGCAGTAGTGGAACACGGCACATTATATTTTTAGGGGTTATTGTCCCTAGAAGATGTGGATGTCCTTTTTGAGGGCTACCTAGTAGGCTTGACATTTTAGGGGTAATTGTCAGTGTTTTTGCATGCTAGTCATACTAGTTTGTTTGCATGTGTTAAGAACTTGACAGAGGAAAAGTTTTCCAATCTTCTCTAGGCTACACAGAGCAACTTAATTAGCCTTAATTGTTTCTATTACCTGTTACATGGGTGTAGCTGCCTCACAGGTGTTTGGGTTACCACCCTACACATGGTACAATCTGCAGTCTATTAAATTCAGCTGACGAATCTCCACCTGTCTCATAGAAACCTTCCAGTCCCACTAGAGAGCTGGGAAGGATGAAGTGTAAAGTCTGATGGAGGACTGGTTACCGGGTATGCCTTGTCCTCACTCACCTGGGATCTGACTATACAAGCATCAGTGGAGAGGTCGGTCTCATGGTGAATTTCCAGCCTTGGCACAAGTCTGTCTTTTGAGCCTAAGGTTTTTATGTTCTACTACGTCACAGGGGGTCGGAGTAGTAATCATTTTTGCTCCACCTGTCTCAGAGCTTTCCATTCCCATAGCATCAGAGCTGGGAAGGATGACGTGATGTGGAGTTGCATTTTGTCTGTTACCTGGGTTTGGCTTGCCTTCCTACACACGGTGCAATCTGCAGTCTACTAACAACTCAGCTGGCAGAAGTTTAATCTCCACTTATCTTACAGAGCCTTCCATTCCCACGATGCAGAGCTGGGAAGGATGAAGTGTAAACGCTTAAACTCTTGATGGAGGACTGGCTACCTGGGTATTCTTTGTCCTCACTCACCTGAGATCTAACTATACAAGTGGAGAGGTCGTTCTCATGGTAAATTTCCAGCCTTGGCACAGGTCTGTCCTTTAAGCCTAAGTTTTTATGTTCTACTACTTCACAGGGGTCTGAGTAGTAGTCATTTTTGCTCCAATTGTCTCGGCTTTCCATTCCCATTGGAGCAGAGCTGTGAAGGATGAAGTGAAAATTGATAAACTCTTGATGGAGGACTGGTTATCGGGTATACTTTGTCCTCACTCACCTGGGATCTGACTATACAAGCCTCAGGGGAGAGGTTGGTCTCATGGTAAATTTCCAGCCTTGGCACCGCTCAGTCTTTTAGGCCTAAGGTTTAATGTTATATTTTGCATCTTGGGTGTGATGTGTACTAACCATTTTTTTGCTGCTGGGTTTGCACGTGGAGATGCATTTTGTCTGTTACCTGGGTGTGGCTGCCTCACAGGTGGTTTGGCTTGCCTTCCTACACAGGGTGCAATCTGCAGTCTACTAACAACTCAGCTGGCAGAAGTTTATCCTCCACTTATCTTACAGAGCCTTCCATTCCCACTATGCAGAGCTGGGAAGGAGGAAGTAAACTCCAGAGCTTTTTGATGGACTTGTCACCTGGGGTACAATGCCTTCACTTGAGGTTTGACCATATAAGCATCAGTGGTTGGGTGGGGTTTCTTTGACACACACATTCTCAGTGATAGAGGTCTGTGGCAGGGTAAATGACTGCCTTGGCACAAGTCTGTCTTTTGGGGCCTAAGATTTTATCTTGTACTTTTGCATCTTGGGCCCAGGGCAGCCATCAGAAATTTTGGGGCCCCTTACACAGCTTCAGGCCTTCACCCCCTCGGGGTCTGACCACCAACATGCCCCAGGGCCTGCCCACTGGTCATCCCACTGAGTCCTTTGGTGCACCTACTTTTATTTTAACACTCTTACAACTTCTATTCCCATCCACGCCCATTTTTTTTTTCTCAAGCCACATGAAGCTCTAATTGGCTTGAAAAAGGTTGGGCTCGGGGCGCAGAGCACTGCGACTCAAACCCATCCACTTGGAACAATAGCAAATTCGCTATTGTCTTCCAGCTTCTCCTCTTGGCCAATCAGGACAGATCGTGTTGGCCTGAAGTACAACCTGAGGAAGCCGCGAATCCCCCCCGCTGCGATCCCCAGCCTGTCAACTTAATGAAGAAGCTGCAGGCTGTGGAGGGGAAGGATAGATACCGCTTGGAGCAGCAATGGATGGGGTGTGCGGGAGCCGGAATTGGGGATGATATATAAGCAGTTTTTGGTGTTCTCCATCCTAGATCACAGTCCTTAGACCTCAGCATGACTCCCTTGTAGTGAATGTGTCGTCTATTTACATCTCCAAAGTTTTAAGGCATTTTATGGAATGTCTTTGCTTTGCTTCACTTGTTGTGGAGTGTAGCAACAAATTTACATTTGCAACCCTAAGTCTGCAGGTCATGAGCTCAATTTATGCATTTTGGGGGTGGTGTCTATTCTGTATCAAAAAGTTTTAAAAAAAGTGCTCTGGTCCTAAAATGGAAAATCCTTCCGGTCCTTAAGTGGTTAAAGCACAGCTCCGGTATTTTCAAAAAATCCCCTATTAGTACACCCCCCTATACTAAACACTAAACAGTTATTACATTTGTGAAATTCCTTACCTTTGAAGAGATATGTACAATTTAATTTACAGGAAGTGGTCTCTATAGTTCAAATGATGCATCGTGTATTCTGCAAGGCAGGCTTTGTTAGATGAGTGATTGCATCATATCCTCTTCTCTCTGTTTAGACTACATTTCCCATCAGGCATTGCACATTCCAATGAATGTGGGAGGTACACTAGGCCTGTACATGTAAATGTGAACAAGCCCACTTCAACATGAATCACACCCCTTATTCTGCAGCCAGACCCACTGACCAGTAACACACATGTCTTCTCTTCCCCTCCAGACACAAGGCGATAAACCTATTGCCCTTACTTGCTTTCTGTAATCATTACTGATCTGTAGATATCAGCATGTGACACAAGTAAATGTCGGCATGAGAAAAACAAAGTGCAGCGCTAACTTACTAATCAATAACACCATAATGGTGGAACCCTCTAATGTATGGAAATCTCAATAAACTTCTGTGATATGTAATGTCACATATAATACACATCACACTGAAAATAAGACCTACAAAATGACTGCAAACTTTGCAGGGATGGTGGAAACCCCCGCTACAGATATATGGAAGTGTACAGTGTCGGTAAACAGTGCAGCCTCATGAGCACAGTCACCCAGTGCCGCTTATCAGTGCCCGTCAATGCGGTGACACCCTGCTCACCAGTGCGGTGACACTCTGCCCACCAGTGCTGCTTATCAGTGCGGTGACACCATGCCCATCAGTTTGGTGTCACCGTACCCATCAGTGTGGTGTCACTGTGCCCACCAGTGCTGCTTATCAGTGCGGTGACCTCGTGCCCACCAGTGTGGTGACACCGTGCCCTCCGTTGCTGCTTATCAGTGCGGTGACACTGTGCCCACCAGTGCCACTTATCAGTTCCCATCAGTGTGGTGACACCGTGCCCACCAGTGCCACAGTTCCCATCAGTGCGGTGACACCGTGCCTATCAGTATGGTGCCACCTTGCCCATCAGTGCTGCCTGCTTATCAGTGCCCATTAGTTCTGTGACCCCGTGCCCACCAGTGTGGTGACACAGTGCCCACCAATGCTGCTTATCAGTACCCACCAGTGACGCTTATCAGTGTGGTGACACTGTGCCCAACAGTGCTGCTTATCACTGCGGTAACACAGTGCCCACCAGTGCTGCTTATCAGTGCGGTGACCACCAGTGCTGCTTATCCATGCGATGACACTGTGACCACCAGTGCTGCTTATCAGTGGCCATCAGTGCAGAGATCTCCCGCTTAGACATGCCTGGTATTTATGAAATGTCTGGCATGCTTGCTATGTGAACACCACTGTGTAACTTTCTCCTGTCACAGCCGTATCGGAGGTGCACTCTGTGCTGTGTGTCATAATACGGCTGTGACAAGAGAAAGCAGAGCGGTCTTCACATAGCAAGCATGCCAGACATTCCAGAAATACCAGGCATGTCTAAGTGGGAGATCTCTGCTATCATTGATGAGATGGGGGGGAGGGGGGGGAAGCTGGCAGAGAGGATGAGAAAGGGGCAGAGGAGGAAACCACCTCCTATGGGTGGCACAGACCAGGGGCTGAGAGACCCACTACAGCCCAGCAGGTGGAAATAGAAATGCCTGCAGGGCTGTTTGAAAACTACAGGAAGGAGTGTCAGACCGCTGCCTGCTAGTACAGGACGGAGAGGCTCCGGCGGTCTTACAAACCGGATGTCAGAGGGGAATAACTGTTTTTCAGCAGGCTACTGCAGAGGAACTACAGAGCTCAGCAGAAGGTGGATGGCATAGTTGGTGAAGGTCGGAGATCAGCAACAAGGACATGGAAAAAAGGTTTTTATCCTTGAGTTCTGCTTTAAGGTTTTTGTCCTTCAGTTCTTGTTTAAAACTGACCGGTGCAGCAGAGGGACTGCCTTTTAAAGTGTATTGGTGATGTGTTTCCTGTTCGTGTCGGAGGAGCTGCCTATCTCTCATGGGCTGTCCTGGAAAACGAGTTACTGGTAAGTCTAACTCTGGGTTTTTATGCGTTTTCTATTACATGTTCCTGTTTAACCCTTTATTAACCCTTCTAATCAGCCTTAAGTAACTCCTCCATTTAATTATTTTCCTGCTATTTATTTTTTATTTTTTGGTTCACTTTTATTTTATAAACTATTAATAATTAAAACTTTTCTTGCTTGCTTTGTTCATTAATGTTTTTACACCTTTTTAACATTGAATAAAAGCAAAATGTAAAAAAAAAAAAAATAACGTTTTTCAATGCTTTGTACCATTGCTGGCAGCTGAAGTGTAAAGAAAACCGTTGCGATCGGTAATTTGGTATTTCTGCCTTGACAGCCACAACAGTTTTCACTTTTTTATTTTCATTGTTTTCTTATTTCATCTGTTAATCATTTTACTACTGGGTTTTTTACACACACTTCCCCTGGCTGCAACGACCAGGAATGTGTGTATCAGGCTGCAGTCTGCTTGTCAATCAGATAGAGGCGGACCAACGGCGGGATCGCTTCCATACGCCCCTCTACAGGCCTCAAAAAGTGATCGTCCCTTCAACCACACGCCAGTGCCCACCAAATAATGCCTTCTCCATATAATGATCCCTGTGTGTGCTTCACACCCGTGCACCGCCACAAACCATGCAACCAGTACCCTCACCTTCCAAATGTGACCCATGTAATATACCGTGCCTTGAAATTTCCCACATTTTGTCATGTTACAACCAAAAACGTAAATGTATTTTATTGGGATTTTATGTGATTGACCAACACAAAGTGGCACATAATTGTGAAGTGGAAGGTAAATGATAAATGGTTTTCAACATTTTTTACAAATAAATATGTGAAAAGTGTGGGGGGCATTTGTATGGTGCCCCCCTCAGTCAATACTTTTTAGAACCACCTTTCCCTGCAATTACAGCTGCTTTTTGGGGAAGTCTCTACCAGCTTTACACATCTAGAGAGGACATTTTTGCCCATTCTTCTTTGCAAAATATCTCAATCTCTGTCAGATTGGATGGAGAGCATCTGTGAGCAGCAATTTTGAAGTCTTGACACAGATTCTCAATTAGGTTTAGGTCTGGACTGTGTCTGGGCCATTCGAACACATGCATATGCTTTGATCTAAACCATTCCCTTGTAGCTCTGGCTGTATGCTTAGGGTCGTTGTCCTGCTGGAAGGTGAACCTCCGCCATGGTCTCAAGCCTTTTGCAGACTTTAACAGGTTTTCTTCTAAGATTGTCCTGTATTTGGCTCCATTCATCTTTCCATCAACATTCACCAGCTTCCCTGTCCCTGCTGAAGAAAAGCATCCCCACAACATGATGCTGCCACCATCATGTTTCACAGTGGGGATGGTGTGTTCAGGGTGATGTGCATTATCCATTTTCTCCCACACATATTGTTTTGCTATTAGGCCAAAAATTTCAATTTTGGTCTCATCTGACCAGAGCTCCTTCTTCCACATGTTTGCTGTGTCCCTCACATGGCTTTTCACAAACTGCAAATGGATCTTATGGTTTTCTTTCAACAATGGCTTTCTTCTTGCCACTCTTCCATAAAGGGCAGATTTGTGGAGAGCACGACTAATAGTTATCCTGTGGACCAATTCACCCACCTGAGCTGTGGATCTCTGCAGCTGCTCCAGAGTTACCATGGGACTCTTGGCTGCTTCTCTGGTGAATGCTCTCCTTGCCCGGCCGGTCAGTTTAGGTGGACGGCCATGTCTTTGTAGGTTTGCAGTTGTGCCATACTCTCCATTTTCGGATGAGATTTCCGTGAGATGTTCAAAGCTTTTGATATATTTTTTTTTTAAACCCAACCCTTTTTTAAACTTCCACACAGCTTTATCCCTGACTGGTCTGGTGTGTTCCCTGGCCTTCATGATGCTGTATGTTCACTAAGGTTTTTTTTAACAAACCTCTGAGGAACTTCTGAAGGCAATTGGTTCAACTAGATTTTAGTTAGAGGTATCAGAGTAAAGGGGGCTGAATACAAATGGTCACGGATTACACACGCCCACAGCGACTAGCTAATCGTGACGTGCATTCGTGACTGGGTATATGAGGGAATAAGGGGAAACTTATACTGAGCAGTAAGACTTCGCTGTACATTCACAGCCCGCACTACATTTGGCCACCACTAGAGGGAGACTCCCCTCCAATCCAGCTGGCTGACTACACACAGGCAGATACAAATCTTACATACAAACTGGTGCACTCTAAGGTTTGGGGAGCAGTCTAGCAATTGGTACACACTTCTAGGGTTTCTCTAGCTATCCTGTAAGCTAAAACCCTGGTGCTAATCACTCTTCTCACCGTCCACACCCACACACCAGACCCACAATAAACGATAGCCTGCCACCACCTAACAGTTTGTCCGCAGACTGAACTGCTAGGCCGCCACACACACACAGATCTCCGTCTGGCAGATCTGTTAGTTTACAATCTGCATGCAATCTGCCAACACGCAGAGCAATTGCATACCGATTGGCACGTAGCTTAGACCGAATATTTAGGCACTAAAATACAACAATCTCTCTAGAGATATGAGTCCTAGCTTAGTACACAGTAGTCGCTTATTAAATTTAACATTTAATATCCCGAAAGTGGGCAGTGCATAAAATTTACAAAAAGAAAAAGGAGTTGCAAAAAATACAAAAAGATAAACAGACAATACATACAATTGGCAATTCACTATGAAAATAATAAGGAATAAAAACAGAAATAAACTTTACCGCAGCTTATCCCTGGACAGAAGTATGTCGGCAGACTCCCCAGTTTAGCACTGTCTTCATGGAAGCACCCTGTCCATATCTCAGGCTCCCCAATTTATTGAAATATGGATGTGGGCTGGACATTAGCCCCTGGCAATCAACCCTGGAGAGTGTTCCTGTCCCAGCCCACTAGATGTTTTGTGTTCTGAAGTGACCAGCATCGAATTGGGCCAGAACGGCACTGATCACTGGGTCATGGATAGGATTTCCAACCCCAGCGCATTGCTCCAATTGTGACAGTGCCAATCACGGTCTGCCTGCTGCAACCAGGCGACATCTAATGGTTTTGTGTGTGTTTCTAGGAGTCGAAACAAGCTACAAATACAGATTGATAGGTACTGGTAGCCCATCACGTGCACAATCAAAAGGGATTATTTTCATCTCTCTGCCACTAATATTTAAGTTTTTATGACAGATAAAATGTATTCCTTGGATCTCTTAAGTTGGTAGACAGTGCGGAGCCTTCTCCTGCCCCCTGCGGGTCCTTGCAGCCAAGAAGCCTAGGACTTCCATTTGAAGCTTCAAGAAGGTGACAATTTGTTTACCCTGATGGGGAACTTTTAATTGTCACCTAGGTGTCAGCTCGATCGCTGTAGCTGGCTCTGTTCTTTTCAAATGCTAATGAAAGAACAGATGTGCATGACGGATATTGAATACTATAGCTTTAATAACACAGAATTAAACTACATCCACAATTACACTATTTTTATAGATCACATCACATCTTGCTAAGGCAAACTATCTTACACTTACATTTATGTTACACAAATGTACGCCACACTTTTCACATATTTATTTGTAAAAGATGTTGAAAACTATTTATCATTTTCCTTCGACTTCACAATCATGTGCCACTTTGTGTTGGTCTATCACATAAAATCCCAATAAAATACATTTACATTTTTGGTTGTAACTTGACAAAATGTGGGAAATTTTAAGGGGTATGAGTACTTTTTCAAGGCACTGTAGGTTTTAAAGGGTATGAATAATTTTTCAAGGCACTGTAGGTCAAAAAGCACTTAAGGGCACTCTCTACGTAGTATCAGATCATCCAGGTCTCATTTCCTCTTCCCCTTGTGCTTTCTGCACAAATGCTAGTTTGCAGCCCTTTAAGGGTTCAGGGTCCACCTATATGCTTGTCTGCACCGGATCACAGTAGTGATTGGTAAGCTGGAATATATTACATTTTTGTTTTGGGTTTACAGGTAATTTCACTTGAACTTTTCCCAGTATTTTAAAAGTTAATCTTTATATAGTATAAAGAAAAGTAGTTATTAAAGTAAAAAGCCCGAACAATAACAAAAAAATTGATTTCCTTTACTTTCTGTGATATAAAAATGCCACGACCATGTGAACACCCCCCAAAATGACACCCTTTCTGGAAAGGGGCAGGCATGTACTGGCCATCGGGACTACCGGGAGTTTACCGGTGGGCTGGTTTTAGTGTCCCGGACACCTTCATTCCGGGACAATACAGTGTCCTGGAATGAAACTGACACTGGGAGCAGTCCAGAATACATGGGACAGGGGTGGACTTAGCCATGGTGGCTCCGCTTCCACATCCACTTGACTCTACTCCTGGCCACTGGTTGCTAGAGCCGCTTAGTGTCTAGCAACCAGTGACGTCGTAGCTGCGACTCCCTCCCTGTCCAGCGCTCAAAGCGGAGGAGGATTTAAAGTCCTCCTCCACGCTACTGCTCATGGGGCCCAAAGCAACTGCCCTTTGAGTTGAGCCCTGCCCCCTTAACATGGTCCTGGGGAGCCCTGCTGGTCTGGTGTCGGTGGGGTGCAGGGCAACAGAGATTAAATCCGGTACCAACAGCAGCAACATCTTTAAACACTGAGCGGGTGGCCCTGGTGAGCGGTACAAGGCTGGCAGCTGGCTAGAGCCAACAGCCCGGGAGGGAGTGGGAGAAGATGAGACCTCATCGCCACCCTGAACTGAGCAGAGCAATGGGCCCTCTGGCAGCTCCCAGATCTTGCACTCGATGAGCGAGAGGTAGGTGCATTACACACCTACCCACAGGCAGGGGCTGGGACAAGGAAGCACAGGAGGGACTGCAAGCAGGGCTAGGGGATCTCTCACCCACTCACCTCTTTTCCACCCCCTCTCTTGCTCACCCACCCTTCTCTCTCTCACCCCCATTCTCTCTCTCACCCCCCTTCTCTCTCACCCCCCTCTCTCTACCCCTCTCTCTCACCATCCTCTCTCTCTCACCCTCCCTCCCCGTCTCTCTCTCTCCCCCCTCTCTACCCTCTCTCTCACCCCCCCTCTCTCACTCACGCCCTCTCTCTTTCTCTCACCCTCCCTCTCTCGCTCTCTCTCACCCCCTCGCTCTTTCTCACTCACCCTCTCTCTCTCACCCCCCTCTCTCTCACCCACCCCCCCTCGCTCTCTACCCCCCCTCTCTCACACCCCTCTCTCTCTCTCCTCCCCTCTCGCAAGCAGGGGGAACCAAGTGGACACTGACTGACAGGTGACAGTATGTGTGCCTTACTGATCCCATCCCCCCAAGCACTGCTACTCATCCCCCAAGCACTGCTACTCATCCCCCAAGCACTGCCACTCATCCTATCCTACTAAAGAAGGACTACAGGTCCTAGCATGAACCCATGAGATCTAAGGGGTTACATCCTTAGATCTCAGGGGTTCATGCTGGGACTTGTATTCCTTCAATTTTGGAGAGAGTCACATCCTTCGATCTAAGGAGTTCATATTGGAACTTGTAGTCTTTCACTTTTGGGGGATGTGACCTCCCCCCCCCAAAAAAGTGAAGGACTGCAACTGCAGGTTCCAGCATGAACCCATGAGATCTAAGGATGTGATCACCCCAAAAGTGAAGGACTACAGGTCCCAGCATGAACCCGTGAGATTTTGAAGGGAGTGTACCCAAGTACGATCCTGGACATCAGGAAGAAATCATCCTATCCTACTCACCGTCACGAA
>BLSH010552742.1:137377-168178 GCA_018402905.1 Glandirana rugosa | reverse complement strand
CCTCCCCGTCAAACGTCGGTCACTGTGTCCTCCCCGTCAAACGTCGGTCACTGTGTCCTCCCCGTCAAACGTCGGTCACTCTATCTACCCCCGTCAACCGTCGGTCACTGTGTCCTCCCCGTCAAACCTGCAAACTGCCCCTCCTGTGTCACTGGCTGCAAACTGCCCCTCCTGTGTCACTGGCTGCCAACTGCCCCCACCTATCTCGCTGGCTGCAAACTGCCTCCACCTATCTCGCTGGCTGCAAACTGCCCCCACCTATCTCACTGGCTGCAAACTGCCCCCACCTGTGTCACTGGCTGCATAATTGCCCCCACCTGTGTCACTGGCTGCATAACTGCCCCCACCTGTGTCACTGTATACTGTGTCCTGTGATGCTGAGCTGTATACTGTGTCCTGTGATGCTGAGCTGTATACTGTGTCCTGTGATGCTGAGCTGTATACTGTGTACTGTGATGCTGAGCTGTATACTGTGTCCTGTGATGCTGAGCTGTATACTGTGCCCTGTGATGCTGAGCTGTATACTGTGCCCTGTGATGCTGAGCTATATACTGTGTACTGTGATGCTGAGCTGTATACTGTGTCCTGTGATACTGACCTGTATACTGTGTCCTGTGATGCTGGGGCTGTATGCTGTGCCCTGTGATGCTGGGGCTGTATACTGTGTCCTGTGATGCTGAGCTGTATACCCCTGACACAATATGTGGAATACAGGGAACGGAGTGGGTGGATTCTATAAGGGGCGGGACTTGTTAAAAGTAGGAGGGGTCAAAGGGAAGGGCGGGGCCTGGCGCCCCCCCATCCAAAAACTTCACCAGCCGCCACTGACCGCCAGCAATCATCTGAGGTGATCGTGGCTGGACGCACTTCGTGTGTTTCCAGCTGTGATCGCCGCAGGTAATTGCTGGCTTTGCAAACAGCCACATACGGTCGCTGTCAATCCTTGAAGCAGGAATCTGTAGATTCCTACCGCTGAGATTTGCAGCATGGTAAAACGCACGTGTAGATGGTGCTTTAGGCCTTGTTTATGCTTGTGGCATTGGACACGCTTTGTTAAAGCACTCTGAATGCCAATCAAAGCTCCTGTCACTAAATAAATGGTTACCTTACAGTCCTGGTCTGCGTTTGTTTAGCTTAAAAAATGATTCCCAATGTCACTTTCTTGGTGTTTCAAGGTGTCTCCAAAGCCTCCATAGAAGTCTATGACAGCGCTCGCTAACAGCACCTGCAGATTTTGAGGGACTTTTATTCAGAGTAAGTGCCATTTTGTTTTGCAGGTATGAGATATCCCAGGATGCACTGGGAAACCAACAAGTGAACCAGAAAGACGTCATCAGTAGGCACTTCCGGTTCATGTGTATGTATTCTGGGAGTGTCTGGTGCAGATCTCACATCTGCTGTGCAGTGTGGAGCAGCAGGAAGGTGAGCGGGGTTCGGGACTGGACTGGAGCAACTAGCAGATGAGACATATGGTGTGAATCATGGGAATGCTATAGTGGAAAATGCTCAGCAGAGGATCAGCATAGCTGTGGGACTGGAGCAGGAGAAACTAGCAATTTCACATGTGAGCAGCATGAGAGCAATATAGCAGAAAGTACGTGGGGACTGGATAGAGAGGTGGATCAGCAAACCAGAGGATCAGCAGAGCTGGGGGTTACTACTGAGTGGGGGATCAGCAGAGCTCAGGGACCAGAACAGGAGAAACTAACAGATGTTACATGTGCTGAGCAGCATGGGAGCAATATAGCAGGAGGTGATCGGGGACCGGAGAGAGGAGGATTAGCAAACCAGAGGATCAACAGAGCTGGACGTTACTACTGAGTGGAGGATCAGCAGAGCTGGGAGTTACTACTGAGTGGGGGATCAGCAGAGCTGGGGGTTACTCCTGAGCAGGGAATCAGCAGAGCTAGGGGTTACTACTGAGTGGGAGATAAGCAGAGCTGGAGGTTACTACTGAGTGGGGTATCAGCAGACTTGGGGATTACTACTGATTGGGAAATCAGCAGAGCTGGAGGTTACTACTGAGTGGGGGATCAGCAGAGCTTAGGGTACTACTGTGCGGGGGTACTACTGAGTGGGGGATCAGCAGAGCTGGGGTCACTACTGAGCGGGGATCAGCAGAGCTGGAGGTTACTGCTGAGCAGGGGGTCAGCAGAGCTGGAGGTTACTTCTGAGCGGGGGGGACAGCATTTCTCTTTTCACTTTAGATTCACTTACTTTCTCCCCAACCACCTCACTTTATAGACACATTGCCCCAACCCTGCCCCATTCCCTCAACAACATAATTTCCCTTCATCCATGGTGAACTTAAGCTCACAATGTTGAGGGTGGAGTCACCTGTACCCAAGCATGCAGGGGGTACCTTCCGCATGGAGCGCTCTTATCAATGCCCGGGACCAGGCAGAAACTGCGGTCACGTGAAAAATCTAACATTAAGGCAGTTCCTCTCTGAGGAACTGCCTTAGGGATGAACCTTCACTGTGTGCAGTATTGAATGTACAGAGTTCCTCTGAAAAGCAAAAACAACTTCCCAGTAACAGAATGGGGTCCCAATAAACACCTAATGTGGACCTCAAGCGTGCTCTTTAACTCTTTCTTCCCATATCTTGTGACCAGGCCATATATCTCCATAACCTGGGTTTGGATCCGGTTGCCACTGGGTACCGACCGCTAGGGAGGGAGCCAGCACATCGACCCCCTCACTACTGGGGGACCTTACCAGGTACCATGTCTAACAACTAGTCGCTTGTACTTTGAACTCGTACTTGGTTACCCATAGCAACTACACTTCTCTTCTCTATGTCTTGCTGAAGTAACCCTTTATAGTGCTGTTACTTCATGCCCCCTAGTACATTTACAGACCAATGTTCTTTTGATACCCCAGAACCATCATACACCCCTTTGAATAACTTCAGACCAGGCTCAGAACAGGTAATGTAATATGATGCGGCATACAGTTCAATATGAACCCCCTCCTTTCCCCAATCCTATCCAGAATAATATAGAGGCCAAGCCATCCCTCCATGAGATGAGTCCATTATGGCATTGTCCATGACTTGGATGTCCTCCAAAATTCCTGATTTCTTCAGCAGCACCTTGACCATGATCACAGATGAGGCTGTCACTTCTAGACCCACCAGTACCTGTGTTCTCGCTCTCCGGACCATAGCTATCCCCCTTTTTATAGCACAGTGTCAGGAGTGTGTAAACATTCCTATTCTTTGATGTAAGTTGTAATGATTTCTTGTGCGGGACACACAAAACTCCACCATTTTGTCACAAGTACGCCATGACAGTTTTAGCTTAGGACAAAACCCCTCATACCTCATTCCCCCTTCCAACAACGTAGGAATTTTTGGTTCCCTTGAACAGACGCCATGAAGTCTGGGGGATGTTTGCCAGGCCCAATCGTAAACCAATAAATCAGAGCCCTTAACCCCGCACAGGATGTCTCAGTTAAGGGATGAGGGCATAACTCTTCTTAGACAGTTGTGACCTCCCAGAAAACCCTGAATCAACATAAAAAGGAAAAAAATATACCCACAGTTCAAAACTCCAGATAGGAACGTGACATATTAATAAAAAGTGTATATCTGTATGTGGAAAGGAATACCGATTGCAACGAACCCAAACGTCAATGAATTCACTTATAAGGGAACCCACTGATAGCTTATCCTCTTCCCAGGGTCACAGAAAGCGACAAAACTGTCACGTTTGGGCTTGTCTTGATGCACTGTGGCCGCTGAACTCCCTAATGGTGAATTTGCAGGATAATTCCATCCCTAGATATGGTTTTGTACTGCAAATTGCTTATTAGGGAAAATTGTTATTCCACGGTCCGCCCTGGACAGCCCACGGGCCCTCCTTACCCATGAGAGTGGTCAGGGGCATACGGCTCCACCCCTTTGCATTCCCTTTTTCTCTGGGTGTAAAGGACAGCTCTCAGCTCTCACCTTACCATCAAAGAATGAACATCCGAGAACCCATGGACTTATTATCAAATCTCTGATTGATCATGGACATTTAAATGCAAGTAACTTTTCTGTCTTATCTCTTTGCTGTTGTATATTATGTCTCTTATTGCTTTGTAACATCATTTTTTCTGTAAATATTTTACTGCACCAAACTTGACCTTTTCATTATTAAACCTTATTCTGAAAATTGTTAATCTTGTTCCTAAAGCTCTTGATGCAAGCTATAGCGAACCTGTTCCTTTGAAGAGCGCTACTGTATTTAGGATAACTCATCTGAATATCCCTGTCTGGGTGACAGCGTGTGTTACAGGTGATTATTTTAAAATCACAATTGGTATTGCTAATTGTTGGAGACCTAACACTCCGGATCAAAGGTTAGTGGTGGCACTGAAAGGGTTAATTATTTGAATTAGCCTGGTAACTATTGCTCTCAGGCGGCTGGCACTTAGATGGTGGTCCCGCAAGCTGGGAAATCTTTGTGCTGAAAGCAGCTAAGAGTGGTATTGTTACGTTAGTGACAAGTGCGGTGTGAGCTCATTTGGTCCTCTGTCACTGGTGAGTGAGGAGGGCAGTGATCTGATACCCGCGTTCGTCACACTGGTCTCATTCAAGCATCCTGGTTTTGGCTATGGTGCCTCCCTGTCTGTCTGCCCAACTGCAAGGTGATTGATGTGGCCAGTCTCTGGGTGGAGACCAAACCTGATTTAAACCAGTCAAGCATGCAGTCTCACGCTTGTGATAGCGCTGGTTATATGTGCTCATGTTGCCTGTCTATCTGTCCTGCTCTGCTGTTTGGATTCCCAGATCGGATATCGGACTATTCTTTAAACTCTGCTTGCCTTTTGAATGTGAATTGACCCCAGATATTATGAACCTCACATGCCTTGTACCTGGACTGTCATTGAACCACTCTGCCTGTCTGCCAACCGCAAGTACCTGTTTGCTTTGCTCAGTTCGCGCATGGCCTGGCATTGTGGCCAGGCTCTATAGCATTGTGTATAAGTCCTGGTGGCAACAGAGTACCGATAGGCCTGCTAACCTTATGGAAAAGGGGGATGCTGTAGGTGAAGAACACAGAAGCCAGCTATAGTGTCTGACCATCTGCGTTAGGGGTAAGCGTGACAATCAAGAGGGCCAGCTAGAACCAAAAGCCCGGGAACTGAGCTAAAAACAATTAACCCTGTCCCCAGCCTGGGCAGGATGCTAACTAACTAAATTATACACATTTTCAACCTGCCTACAACAATGTCAGCAAGACCTAGTTAAAAGGAATCTGCATGTAGGCAGGTGCAGTCTACTTTTTCCCCGGCAGGTGGTGCTCTTCCGCAGCGGCATTGTAGTAGGAAAGGAAGTAAAGAGGAACATGGTTCCTCTATGGTTTCTGGGGTCACTGGGGAAGTTATCACATTGGATGCTGCTGCCCCATTTGACTCTAGCAGCCATTTTGGATCAGGCAGAGCCTTTTTAAGGCCCTGATTCCCAGGATTGGCATGCATTTTGCTAGTTGGTAGAAAAAAACCTGAAGAAAACCTGATAGGGACAGAAATAGTGGCAGGGGAAGGCTCCTGATGAGGAGGGAAAGCGTAGGGCTCACAACCTTCCTGTTTTGGCACGAGAATGCCACACCACATTCTGCCCCTCTCAACAGGTGCTGTCAGTTTGGCTGAGTCCTGCACTTTACATGCTGTTAGAGCTGTGAGTATCCCCAGATGAGGGGTGCCTTGCCACCAGGCTATTTATGAATTGTTTCCGTTTTCTGCATTATTTCAATACAAGTACTTTCATTGCACTGGGACTGAGTGTGTTATTGCTGTCGCACCGCGCTGCACCCCACCTACAGGCAACACTGGCATTTCCACATTTTTCACACAATTGTGCTAAATAATTGTATAGAATGCACATCTTCTTTTTATTGCAGCCTTTAGTTTCCCAATGCGGTACAATAAGAAAAAGATAAAAAAAAAAAAAAAAAACACAAAGGGTGGGCTTGACTCCATGCTTTCATGCCTCCTGAGAACCTGGATTGGTCCTTTAATAATGTGGGTGGCTTCAATGACCGCTTAGAAGACATGGGAGGCAAGGGAGGACAGGGCCAAGCTCAACTTTTAAAGGAAAAGTCAAAATAATCTATAACTTCAGCTCCCTAGATCTCTGGACCTGTTGAGCGTTCACATGTTATTCCAAGTGAAGGCAACTTCTGCTGATGCTACCGTTTTGTCTATGTTCAATTTAAATTGTCACATTACATGACAGGTTTTAATTAAAATTTTAACTACAGGGTGGGCCATTTATATGGATACACCTTAATAAAATGGGAATGGTTGGTGATATTACCTTCCTGTTTGTGGCACATTAGTATATGTGAGGGGGGAAACTGTTCAAGATGAGTGGTGACCATGGTGGCCATTTTGAAGTCGGCCATTTTGAATCCAACTTTTGTATTTTCAATAGGAAGAGGGTCATGTGACACATCAAACGTATTGGGAATTTCACAAGAAAAACAATGGTGTGCTTGGTTTTAACATAACTTTATTCTTTCATGAGTTATTTACAAGTTTCAGACCACTTATAAAATATATTCAATGTGCTGCCCATTGTGTTGGATTGTCAATGCAACCCTCTTCTCCCACTCTTCACACACTGATAGCAACACCGCAGGAGAAATGCTAGCACAGGCTTCCAGTATCCCTAGTTTCAGGTGCTGCACGTCTCGTATCTTCACAGCACAGACAATTGCCTTCAGATGACCCCAAAGATAAAAGTCTAAGGAGGTCAGATCGGGAGACCTTGGGGGCCATTCAACTGGCCCACGACCACCAATCCACTTTCCAGGAAACTGTTCATCTAGGAATGCTTGGACCTGACACCCATAATGTGGTGGTGCACCATCTTGCTGGAACTATGATGTCGGCTTTGGAGGAATGGCGGTACCTCCTGGAAGGAGCAGCTCACCCGGTATTGGTTTTTACTGACCATAAAAACCATAAAAAAACCATATGCTGTGAAGATACGAGATGTGCAGCACCTGAAACTACAGATACTGGAAGCCTGTGCTAGCATTTCTCCTGCGGTGTTGCTATCAGTGTGTGAAGAGTGGGAGTAGAGGGTTGCATAGACAATCCAACACAATGGGCAGCACATTGAACACATTTTATAAGTGGTCAGAAACTTGTAAATAACTCATGAAATAATAAAGTTACGTTAAAACCAAGCACACCATTGTTTTTCTTGTGAAATTCCCAATAAGTTTGATGTGTCACATGACCCTCTTCCTATTGAAAAAACAAAAGTTGGATTCAAAATGGCCGACTTCAAATGTGCCACAAACAGGAAGTTAATATCACCAACCATTCCCATTTTATTAAGGTGTACCCATATAAATGACTCACCCTGTACTTTCCATTCATTTTTAACCATTAAATATGTTTGTTTTTTTTTTGTTTTTTTTAGCATGTTGTAAATCCTCTTATAGCGATGAGGATGTTATGAAGTATGATAGCCCAATAACAAATCGGCCTCTTCTTCTAGCAACGATGGGTCTGTACAACAAGACTGTTGTCTCGGAGTTCATACTGGTTGGATTAACAGAAAACACTAGACTCAAATGTATTTTGTTTGTCATCTTTTTCTTTATTTATGTCTTCACTCTGTTTCAGAATTTGGGACTTGTAGTACTCATCAGTGTGGACAGGAAACTTTACACTCCCATGTATAGTTTCTTGCGCCACTTATCGTTCCTTGACATCTGCTACTCTTCAACAATCATGATAAGGATGCTGAAAGACTTAGCCTCATATAATACATCCATATCAGTAGCTGGATGTGAACTTCAGATGCTGTCCTATATTGGGTTTGGAGTAACTGAGTGTTTTCTTCTGGCAGCCATGTCCTACGACAGATACGTGGCCATATGCCACCCATTGACCTACCTTCTAATAATGAGCAGGCAGACCATCCTGGTCCTACTCGTGTTCTCCTACTTAGGAGGCTTGGTCAATGCCTTTGTTGAGACCGGCTTCTCACACTTCCATCTAGACTTCTGTGAAGAACGTCCATATATTTACCACTACTACTGTGACGTTATTGCCCTGATTCAGATTTCCTGTGGAGACATCAGACTCAATCAAATGATCCTCTTCTCCTTTGCAGGTTTTACCGAGTTCTCATCTCTGTTGGTGATCCTCGTGTCTTATATGTATATTTTTGTATCTGTCTTACGCATTCGTTCTTCTCAAGGACGCAGGAAGGCCTTCTCTACTTGTACTTCTCATTTGATGGTGGTGACTATATTTTACGGAACAGTCATGTTTATGTACCTCAGACCTTCATCTGCCTACAGCCCAGAGCAAGGCAAAGTGATTTCTGTATTTTTCACGATAGTCATTCCTTTTCTGAATCCTTTAATATACAGCCTGAGGAATCGTGACGTAAAAACCTCCGCCAAAAAATTGGGGATTTCCTTACTAAAGAAAGTGGGGAGATTTGGTATACGTTGACAGTTATATTGTGTCACTTCATCTTTAAAGCATGCATACTTATATATTTGATTGCCTTATTTGCCATTGAAATAATTGTTTTCAGTAGAGAACATTCTACTGCTCAACCATCTCATATGTTGGCCACAATGTTTTCTCCATTTCAAATATTCTCAGCTTGTAGCAAGGTAATGGTTGATGCTGCCCTCAGCCGGGAGGGTTGGTGTTAATTGCGTTTCTTGGGTTTTTCTTGACGGGTTCTCTTTATTCCGACCCCCTGGTCCTGTGTGCTATAAAAGGGATGGAGACCCAGACTCAGGGGGGCTGTTGGCTGTCAGTCTGTCTTACTAAGAGAAGTCCTTGGCCTTGTCACAGGCCAGTTTGTTGCCATTGCTGGAGTCTGGATGCCCAGTGCAATGCTGAGATAGGAGTTCCCATTGCCAAAGAGGATTGTTGGGACTTGCAGTCTTCCCTAAAGAAAGTATGGACTCTGCCAAGTATGGACTCTTTCTTGTGCAGGTATGCTGGGGCAGCCACAGACCTGAAGTCTAGGGATGTTAGGGAAAAGACTGCACTATATGTTGAACTGTTACCCATGTCTATCATCATGTTAATTTATTCAAGTAAAGCATTTGAAACTTTGTCTTTGTCTGGTCTCAAGTTACTCAAGAGGTGTAATGCAAGTAAATGAAATGTGTAGTTACAGCTTGGGTCACTACACATATTGGGGTATAAAGACATCCGTGTATGAGTTAATATAATATGAAGACACACGTGGTTACCAAGGGTAATGAAGGTTTCTCTAGCAGTCTGTCGTAAGTGTGTTCATGTGACGGGTGAGGTGCCCTCATCCTGCAAGGGAGATGTTGTCCACACTTCTGAAACAATCCATCTCCCATAACAACGGGAGCAGATCTGCACCTCAGTCTGTACACTGGTACGAAAGAGCAAGAGTGTCACATACCTGATTGTGGAGCCCGAGGTGACGAGGGTGGCCTCTTGTATAATTCCCATCCAAGCACCCCTGGTAGTGGACACCGGGACTGCTAGGGCAGTGGAAGGGTGCAGGTGCCAGGAAGCTGAAGCTTGGAAACACAGAAGTTCTTCCAATGGTAGTATGGAGTCTACCGCCTTAACATGCTTTTTTGATGCTACTGTGATGCTTTTTTTTCTTTTTATTACTTAAAATTTTTATTAAGTCTTTTCAATATAACAAGAAAGAAAGGAAGCAGTGTACAGTACAGCAAAACACACATATAAAGGTGTCAAATCTTCATATAGACATAAAATACTCATGCACTTCGGATACTTCAAACGTTCCCCCAATCAGCAGCAGCAGCAACTGATCTTGCATACCGTAGTAAGGTAGGTAGTAGGGAAGGCTTGCGCCCGAACGAGTGAGAGGATCAGACCAGTCATCTTATGCAGACAGATCCCCACTGCACGGCCTGTATTGCAAAGGTGACATCCTGACAATCCTAACCGTGTCATTTGGTTTGCTGAAATTAGTGCTGTTAATCTGTGAGGGCAAAGGGTCTGGCCCAAGGGGGGGAGGGGGGATAAAAAAAAGGGGGGGGGGGGGTTGTGGATAAAGGGCCATGGCCTGCACTAAGCAAGTAAATCCGATTAGAATTCAGAAAAATAGGGGGAAAGATAGAAGAAAACCAAACATAGAAGAAGAGAAGAGGAGAAGAGAGCAGAAAAGGGGAAAAGGAGCAGTGGGTACCCCAGGGGTTCTTCTCAAACCAGAATAGCTGGAACTTTTAAAGTTCCAAAAAGCGGGAAGTCATCTGCGAAGGCGGAAAGTAGTCAATCCAGGGTTGCCGAAATTTGTCCATTTTATCTTCTAGAATTGCTGTGATGCTTTTTTGAAGCTTTAATGAAGCTTGGCAAATGCCCTGTGTATGTGTTGATTTTCTTTTTTTTTTTTAACAAGAAAATGTGTTGATTTTCTATTTGTTTTAAAGGACCTCAGAACCCTGGCCCAATAGTACCCCCACTCAGCAGATCCCCCACTCATTGGTAACCCCCAGCTCTGCTGATCCCTCACTTAGTGGTGGCCCCCAGCTCTGCTAATCTCCCACTCAGTAGTAACCCCCAGCTCTGCTGGTCCTCTGCTTTGTGGTCCTCCTTTCTCTCCTCTCTGGTCATCGTTCACGTCCCTCTATATTGCTCCCATGCTGTGCACCACGTGTGGCATTGCTAGTTTCTCCTGCTCCCATCTGTCAGCTCTGCTGATCCTCTGCTGCTCAGTCCTCTCTCCCTGGTCACCGCTCACCTTGGGAACCATAGCGTTCCCATGTTGCACACCATGTGTGCTGTCAGCTAATTGCTCTGCTCCAGTCTGGACCTCACTCACCCTCCTGCTGCTCCACACTGCACACCGGATCTGACCCCTGCACCAAACACTTCCAGAATATATACACATGAACCAGAAGTGGCTGCTGATGACATCTTTCCAGTTTGCATGTTGGTTTCCCACTGCATCCTGGGATCGCTCATACTTGAAATACCTCCAAAATAAAGCGTAGCTAACTCTGAATAAAAGCCTCTGAAAAGCTTCAGGTGTTGGTAGCGAGCGTTCTCATAGACTTCTGTGGTGGCTTTGGTAACACTTTGAAGCTTAAATGCAACAGTGTGAACAGGACTGTAAGGGAACCATTTTATTTAGTGACAGGAGCTTTGATTGGCATTAAAGAAGTGCATCCAATGCCAAATTTTTAATCAAATGTAAATGAGCCCTAGGGCCTGCTTCATAAGGGCTTCAGCTGGGACCTGTTTCTGTGGCTGCTTGGAACTGGGCACCTATGCTCACATATGGTAGACCCACCCAATTGTTCATGTTCTATGGACCCAGCTCTACGATATGCTGAAAATACTTTTTGGGCCCATATTCCGATGCTACCCGGTGAGGTCACTTTTAAAACCAGATGGGCTTTCCAAATGCCAGTTCAGACTTATGACCCGTACCCTTACAGGCACCAAGCAAATTATATTATATACGGTATATATCTGCAAAAAAGTAGCGTGTTTTGGCTGCAGGTGCCTGCAGGTACAGGAATGCTTGGGATTTACACGTGGCCCTGCACCTGCAACAGTGTGAACCTAGCTACTGTTTAAGAAATACATCTACCTAGTGCAGCTTATCACAAGGTGATGGCTTGAAAGTGAAAGTGATGTGGTGGCTGTATAGCCTCCGATCATTGGACAGAGTGAATGGTGCAGGCCCCCTTCTGCCGGTAGACCCCCCTCGTGATTCCTGGGCTCTCCCGCTCTTACTGGGAGCCTGGAACCTCAACTGCCAGATTCAGGATGGAGAACAGAGGAAGACCAAGGACATCTTTGCCTCGATCTCCCCTGTACTGGAAGAAACCAGTAGCTACGATGATTTTGTCACTTCTGGTTTCCATTTCTTGGCCGGTACAGCAAGGGGAAACACCTAACATCTAACATCTAACCAACCTTTGCTTGCTTAGATGCTGTGAAGAGCAGGGGAAACATTTGTGTCTATTAGACCCCTAATTTCTCCATACAGAGTACCTGTCACCTACCCAATGTTATCACAAGTGAAAGTGATGCAGTGGCTGTATAGCCTCAGATCATTGGACAGAGAGAACGGTGCAGGCCCCCTCCTGCCGGTAGACCCCCCTCGTGATTCCTGGGCTCTCCCGCTCTTACTGGGAGCCTGGAACCACAACTGCCAGATTCAGGATGGAGAACAGAGGAAGACCAAGGACATCTTTGCCTCGATCTCCCCTGTACTGGAAGAAACCAGTAGCTACGATGATTTTGTCACTTCTGGTTTCTGGTTTCCATTTCCTGGCCGGTACAGCCAGGGGAAACACCTAACATCTAACATCTAACCAATCTGTGCTTGCTTAGATGCTGTGAAGAGCAGGGGAAACATTTGTGTCTATTAGACCCCTAATTTCTCCATACAGAGTACCTGTCATCTACCCAATGTTATCACAAGTGAAAGTGATGCGGTGGCTGTATAGCCTCCGATCATTGGACAGAGAGAACGGTGCAGGCCCCCCCCTGCTGGTAGACCCCCTCGTGATTCCTGGGCTCTCCCGCTTTTACTGGGAGCCTGGAACCACAACTGCCAGATTCAGGATGGAGAACAGAGGAAGACCAAGGACATCTTTCCCTCGATCTCCCCTGTACTGGAAGAAACCAGTAGCTACGGTGATTTTGTCACTTCTGGTTGCTGGTTTCCATTTCCTGGCCGGTACAGCCAGGGGAAACATCTAACCAATCTGTGCTTGCTTAGATGCTGTGAAGAGCAGGGGAAACATTTGGGTCTATTAGACCCCTAATTTCTCCATACAGAGTACCTGTCACCTACCCAATGTTATCACATGGGGATTTATTAACCCTTTGGAATAGCAATAAAGTCGAAATAAATAAAAGAGAAAATTAAAAAAAAAAAAAAAAAATATAACAAAATGTAACAATTTTTTTTTTTTTTGCCATAGCCCCCATTGCTCCACACTCAAATGCAAACGCCGTCCAGAATGCGAATGTGTATGTAAACCCGGGTCGCACCACACATGTGACATATCGCCATCAACGTCAGATTGACAGCAATGATTCTAACACAAGAGCTCCTGGTTAACACTAAAATGATAAGCTGTAAAGGCTTTTAAAGCGTCACCTACTGAGATTTTTGCGTACCGTTGTTGTCTGTGATTTCAAGCGCGCACACAATTTTAAGACTAGACATGTTAGATATCCATTTACTCGATGCAACCTAATCTTTTATATTTTACCAAAAATGGGTATTATAAGGTGTGTGTTTGCAGTAAAATCCATTTTATTATATTGTTGAATTTTAATATCTCCTAGCCACGTGCACTATGAACTTAGAACTCTTAGCAAAAAGAAATTGCTCCCAAATTAAAATTGGAGCAAAGCCTAACTATCTGTTCTTAAAAATACTCCCACCCCCCTCATCCTACCTATCCTGCCTAACCTGTATAAAAAACATCAATATACTTTCCTATTTTTAATCCACTTTGGTGCGGTCACATGATCTTGCAGCTCTGGCCCTCCTGTGTAAGCAAGTGCGTACTGCAGGGGAGAGGAGGGAGGGTCAACAACCAATGGGACATGGGAGTCTATGGGTGATGTCACAGCTCTCACAATTTAGTGTCATTATCAAGCGCTCCCTTAGAGCTGCAGGATCATGTTACCGGACAGGCGCTAGCAAGGGTGTTGTGTTGCCCTTGCTGAGGCCTGGCCCATTGGCCTCACTCCTTCCCCCTTTGTTGGCTTTGCTATCTGCAGAACTGGGATCCTAATTTGGTCCCTCACTTTCTTGTTGGACCACCACCAGCATTGGTGGATGAGGGATGGCTGGGTACTGCCAGGGCCGCCTTAATAACATCAAGGGCCCCTGGGCAAAGTAATACTCTGGGCCCTACCAGCCTGCCCCAATTTACGCACCTAATCTCAAGAATTAAAGTATAAATAGTTGATAGAATTAAACATATATTTATTAGTACTTTCAATAAAATAGATTTTAAACAATAAGAAAACATGCCGTATATCAAAAACTAATTAATACAAAGGGCACAGTATAGGGGGGGGGGGGGTCAGGAGGGCCCAATTCTTGGATCAGGAGGGTACAGTACAGGCTCCGGGATGCTGCCATCCCGGGACAGCTTGGTAAAAAAGCATGACTGTCCCGGCACATGCAGGACAGTTGGCAAGTATGATATTATGCAAGATTATCACGGGGCCCTCATGCACCTGGAGCCCCTGGGCAGTACCCGGTTGGCAAGTATGATGTTATGCAAGATTATCACGGGACCCTCATGCACCTGGGGCCCCTGGGCAGTGCCCAGGGGTGCCCATGCATTAAGATGGCCCTGGGTACTGCAGGCAAGGTGTGTGCCCTGCCATTGGGGTGTTTACACCCATGCCCAGCTGGTGTGTAGGTAGATGCAGTCCATATTATTCACTGTAGGTTGCACTCAACCGCAGCGACCATGCAGATTGGAGAGGAAGTTAAGAGAAGATGGGTTTCTCTATGATTTCTGGTTGCATGCACCATGTGACCCTGGTGGCCATCTTAGGGCAACTGAGCCTAGTTAAAGCAAAGCTTCACCCAAAAGGGGAAGTTCTGCTTGTTTGCACCTTTGCCCCCTCCACTGCCACATTTGGCACTTTTTGGGGGAAGGGGGAAGCGGGTACCTGGTTTCAGCACCCTTTCTTTCCCTGCAATTTCTGGGACACATCACAGATCCCATAAGACTACGGGACCATTCACAAGGTGCAGCACGACTCGCACATGCACAGTAGGAAACTTGCTGTGAAGCCGCAAGGCTTCATTTCCTGTTTCCCTTACTTCCTATGCGGGTGCTTGCACCCGATGCTAATTGAAGAATACAGTAATTGTAGCTGCTGACATTTAATTTTTTGGGGGGAGCCTGGAGCTCCTTTTTAAAGAATCGGACCCCTGGGTTTGGTGCGTTTATTCAAGTGTACAGGCTAGAGACAAGTTCCCCGTCTGACATGGACAGTGGCAGCGATAGGGAAAGGTTCCAGTACAGTAGGGAGAGAGCAGGGACCATGTCTACCTTTTCAGGAAGCTTCCAGTTTGAGTCTGACCGGCCAGGCCACACTTCACTCCTTGAGGCAGATGTGGTCAGCATCCATGAGTCTTCTACCTTCTGTCAATTCTGTGCAGAGTTGTAAGTGGCACCGGAAGGGTGAGCCTCCCCGCTGGGCCTGTTTGTGCGATTAACCTGCTGCTTCAATACATTGTTCTTTGCAAATCAGGACTCTGAGTGTTTACTGCCTACCACACCACGTTGCACCTACCTTTCACCGCTAGACAAGTGCAGGCTGGGAGTGAAGCTGTCTAGGCTCAGGATACACTATGAAGATAGAAGGGTATTTCTGCAGCCACACATCTATCTGGCCATGTCATTATGAAGTAAGAGCAGCCTCAGCTCGCTCCATCAGAAGCCAATTCTCCAACGTGTTTCACCCCACCCCGGAGCTTAATCATGACCTCTATGATTGGGTGAAATGCATTGGGGGAGTGATTTCTGATGGAGAGAACTGAGGCTGCTTTTACTTCATGATGACATAGCCAGATAGGTATGCGGCTGCGGGAATACCCTTCTATCTTCATGGTATTTTGGACACTCACCTGTTTATATTACATGCTCTATTTGAGCAACCTCTGTGCAGTGACATACACTGTACATATAGCATTACTTCCCCTCATGCTCTAATTAATTGTTGTTATGTAAGACACTTGCGTTTGTTCAACTAAGAAACTAGCATATTGATTTAGCATAGTATTTGGCCTCCTTTTTTCTACTCGTATTTCCTTATCATACACAGGACTTCATATAACTTCCATCTGTCTCCCCCTGAGATCTTACAATTGCATGTGGACTCTGTTCTCCTCTTGTCTGCCTGGCTTTCTTTGTTGTTCAAATCCTTGACGTTCTCCTGGTTCAAATTGATGGTGTACAGCAGCGATCCTCAACCTCCCTGTCACCAGGGACTGCCTGTGTGGAAGCGCACTCCTTCATGACCCCGGGGTGGGAGGAGGGTGGTTTAGCTTGCAGCCTGTAACTTCGCAGAGAAGGGGGTGCAGCTTGTCACCTCAGGGGGAGAAAGGGGGTGGTGTGGGGCATTCAGGGGGTGCAGCCTTTCACCTCATAGGGGAGGGGGTGCACCCTGGGTTTCATCACCAGTGCTTTATGAGATCCTTTCCCTGGCTCTCCTCCCTCCCCTTCTCCTCCTTCTTCATGACTACAGAGAGGAGAGGGAGTAGAGATGCTAGGAGAAGAGGAGCGAACCCCCTCTGGAGGATGGAGGGTAGCAGTGCAGGTTGTGCTGGCTCGCTCTGCCCGTTGCCAACCCCTGCCACATGGCCTGGCTCACAGCAGGCTACGGGCTGGCACCGGTTGGGGACCCTTGGTGTACAGCAGAATATGTGTTTATCAGTGATTGTACTATTTATGATTATTATCTATATGAAATTTATAATGTACTTATTCAACAATTTCACGTAGTATGTTCTCAGATTTCTGAAATGTATTCCTCCATGATATCTTCCTGATGAAGCTATGATGTGAAACAGGTAGAAGAACAGAACATCTTCTCCCTGTTCAAATACAGTATCTCACAAAAGGACACCCCTCACATTTTTGTAAATATTTTATTCTATCTTTTCATGTGAGAACACTGAAGAAATGACACTTTGCTACAATGTAAAGTAGTGAGTGTACAGCTTGTATAACAGTGTAAATTTGCTGTCCCCTCAAAATAACTCAACACACAGCCATTAATGTATAAACCGCTGGAAACAAAAGTGAGTACACCCCTAAGTGAAAATGTCCAAATTGGGCCCAATTACCCATTTTCCCTCCCCAGTGTCATGTGACTTGCTAGTGTTACAAGATCTTAGGTGTGAATGGGGAGCAGCTTTGCTAAATTTGGTGTTATCGCTCTCACTCTCTCATACTGGTCACTGTAAGTTCAACATGGCAGCTCATGGCAAAGAACTCTCTGAGGATCTGAAAAAAGAATTGTTGCTCTACATAAAGATGGCCTAGGCTATAAGAAGATTGCCAAGACTCTGAAACTGAGCTGCAGCACGGTGGACAAGACCATACAGCGGTTTAACAGGACAGGTTTCACTCAGAACAGCCCTCGCCATGGTTGACCAAAGAAGTTGAGTGCCGTGATCAGCGTCATATCCAGAGGTTGTCTTTTGGAAATAGACGTATGAGTGCTGCCAGCATTGCTGCAGAGGTTGACGGGGTGGGGGGTCAGCCTGTCAGTGCTCAGACCATACGCCACACACTGCATCAAATTGGTCTGTATGGCTGTCGTCCCAGAAGGAAGCCTCTTCTTTAAAGATGATGCACAAGGAAGCCCGTAAACAGTTTGCTGAAGACAAGTAGGCTAAGGACATGAATTACTGGAACCATGTCCCGTGGTCTGATGAGACCAAGATAAACCTATTTGGTTCAGATGGTGTCAAGCGTGTGCGGCAGCAACCAGGTGAGGAGTACAAAGACAAGTGTGTCTTGCCTACAGTCAAGCATGGTGGTGGGAGTGTCATGGTCTGGGGCTGCATGAGTGCTGCTATCACTGGGGAGCTACAGTTCATTGAGGGAACCATGAATGCCAACATGTACTGTGACATACTGAAGCAGAGCATGATCCCCTCCCTTCGGAGACTGGGCCGCAGGGCAGTATTCCAACATAACGACCCCAAACACACCTCCAAGATGACCACTGCCTTGCTACGGAAGCTGAGGGTAAAGGAGTTGGACTGGCCAAGCATCTCTCCAGACCTAAACCCTATTGAGCATCTGTGGGGCCTCCTCAAACGGAAGGTGGAGGAGCTCAAGGTCTCTAACATCCACCAGCTCTGTGATGTCATCATGGAGGAGTGGAAGAGGTCTCCAGTGGCAACCTGTGAAGCTCTGGTGAACTGGTTGATGCCCAAGAGGGTTAAAGCAGTGCTGGAAAATAATGGTGGCCACACAAAATATTGACACTTTGGGCCTAATTTTGACATTTTCATTTAGGGGTGTACTCACTTTTGTTGCCAGCGGTTTAGACATTAATGGCTGTGTATTGAGTTGTTTTGAGGGGACAGCAAATTTACACTGTTATACAAGCTGTACACTCACTACTTTACATTGTAGCAAAGTGTCATTTCTTCAGTGTTGTCACATGAAAAGATAGAATAAAATATTTACAAAAATGTGAGGGGTGTACTAACTTTTGTGAAATACTGTATAAGTTGAAATTGACATGTTGGTTATTTCTATCTGTTAATAAATGTATAGGGTTTTTTCTTGATGGTGATTCAATAGCGGAATACCCTTTTGATTATTAATTGTTATGCATTGCTCGTATACGCACATTATCTGATGTTAGTATTTTGATTCTTCTTTTACAATTTGCTTGGTCTCCATGGCTGTGCTCTCCATTGGTTTGAATCTCACCTATCTCACCGCACCTTCAGTGTCACTTACAACTCCACTTCTTCCTCTCCAACTCCTCTCACCGTTGGGGTCCCCCAAGGTTCTGTCCTTGGACCCCTACTATTTTCGATCTACACGTCCTCCCTGGGTCAGCTGATCACCTCCCATGGCTTCCGCTATCATTTATATGCCGATGACACCCAAATCTATCTCTCTACCCCTCAGCTCACCCCATCATTCTCCTCACAGATCACTGCCTTACTAACAGACATATCAGCCTGGATGTCGCAGCACTTCTTCAAACTGATTCTAAAGCTGAGCTCATGATATTTCCTCCCCCACGTGCCCCTTCCCCTGACTTCTCTGTTAAGATCAATGGCACAACTATTAGTGCGTCCCCACATGCCAGGGTGCTAGGGGTAACCCTAGACTCTAAACTGTCCTTTCAAGACCACATCCAATCCCTGTCCAAATCATGCCGCCTCAGCCTACCCAACATCTCTAGAATTACGCCCCTTTTTAACCAACGACACTACCAAGCTTCTAATTCACTCTCTGGTTATCTCTCGCCTCGACTACTGCAACTCTCTCCTCATTGGATTACCTTTGCCTACATTATCCCCCCTTCATTCAATAATGAATGCTGCTGCAAGACTTATCTACCTTGCCAACCGCTCAGTGTCCTCCACCCCTCTCTGCCAATCTCTCCACTGGCTTCCACTCACCCAACGTATAAAATTCAAAGTACTAACAATAATTTACAAAGCCATCCACAGCTCTGCCCTCAGCTACATCTCTAACCTGGTCTCAAAATACCAACCAAGCCGCCCTCTTCGGTCCTCCCAAGACCTCCTGCTCTCTAGCTCCCTTGTCACCTCCTCTCATGCTCGCCTCCAGGATTTCTCGAGAGCTTCTCCCTTCCTTTGGAACTCCCTACCACAATCAGTCAGACTGTCTCCTAATCTATTCATCTTTAGATGATTCCTGAAAACTTTTCTCTTTAAAGAAGCCTATCCTGCTTCTAACTAATACTCTTTCTTTCTACATGAGCTCATCCCCCACAGCTTTTATCTTTTGTATCAATTTTTTGGTGGTGCCTTATAAGTCACAAATAGTTTTTGGATTGTTTAGTTATACTTTTTTGGAGGGCAATGTGATCCCCCAGGCACATAAATGTCAGCTTCCTTTACGTTTCATATTCTAAACTGATGATCTGTAAACTGTCATCTATGGATAATTTGCTGTATGATAATTTGTAGTTATTTAGGGGCTGCAATAATTTGCGGTCTTGACATGTTTGGTATCTATTTACTTGCCTCGTCTCTTTATATTTTACTGAAAATTTGAACATTTTATAATTGTGTGCATTGAATTATTTTAAATTCATTTTTTACAGAAATTATAAATTTAATAAACAGCTATGGTAAAATTCTGTGACGTAAAAAAATTGCATGTTAAAAACAACTATGTGTTTATTTTATGGGTTCTCTTCTTACATAACATATAATGTTTTGCGGTTTTAAGTGCATTTTCAGGTAAAATATGTACAAAAATCAAAAGGCCTCAATATGTAAAAGGCTTAAGATGAGAATTTCCCTTTATTTATCTATGCAATCTCATTTTTTGGAGTTTTTTACTGTTTAGCAAATTGTTTGCCAATAAAAAACATAATTCCCTGAGGTTACAGACCTGTCATCTGCTCCTCTAATAATAAGTCCCTTATGGTTTTCCTTTTAATATAAAACTACAGAACTTTCACTTATTATGTATAATACCATGCAATTAGTCCAATTAGCAAGCAAACATCCAGAATAGCACCTATGCAGGGATGCTTAGCAAGGAACCATCAAAGAACAGGTAATACAGATAACAATAGCAATAAAAAAGAAATTGCATAGCTTGTATAGATGATGATGTGCGATTAAAGGGGCGGCCAAACATTAGGTATCACAAAAATGAGTTACATAGTCAGATTGAAAAAAGACACAAGTCCATCTAGTTCAACCAATGGAAAAATAAAACACAGCCTAAAATTATTAATTAAAGCAATCCCAAAAATGCAACTTAAAATGATTAATTATAGTATTCCAAAACTGCAACCTAAAATTATTCATTATAGTATTTAAAAAATGCAACCCAGAATTATTAATTATAGCAATTCCAAAAAATGCAACCTAAACTTATTAATTATAGTATTTCAAAAAATGTAACCTAAAATTATTAATTTGTATGTTGAATATAACAATTTACGTCCTCTAATAAACAAATTGCACCCTTTACCTTTTGACGTTTTTTTTGTAGACTAATACCAATAATTCAAAATTTAAAATCATGCCCCAGAGTAATGATCCCCTCCACAAGGACAGAGGACATACACTATATTACCAGAAGTATTGGGACGCCTGCCTTGGCACGCACATGAACTTTAATGGCATCCCAGTCTTAGTCTGTAGGGTTCAATATTGAGTTGGCCCATCCTTTGCAGCTAAAACAGCTTCACCTCTTCTGGGAAGGCTGTCCACAAGGTTTAGGATTGTGTCTATGGGAATGCTTGACCATTCTTCCAGAAGCGCATTTGTGAGGTCAGACACTGATGTTGGACGAGAAGGCCTGGCTCACAGTCTCCGCTCTAATTCATCCCAAATGTGCTCTATAGGGTTGAAGTCAGAACTTCAGGCCAGTCAAGTTTCCTCCACCCCAAACTCGCTAATCCATGTCTTTATGGACCTTGCTTTGTGCAGTGGTGTGCAGTCATGTTGGAACAGGAAGGGGCCATCCCCAAACTCTTCCCACAAAGTTGGGGGCAGGAAATTGTCCAAAATGTCTTGGTATGCTGATACCTTAAGAGTTCCCTTCACTGGAACTAAGGGCCCAAACCCAACCCCTGGTCTTTATGGACTTTGTTTTGTGCACTGGTCCAAATCATTTGGTGGAGGGGGGATTATGGTGTGGGGTTGTTTTTCAGGGGTTGGGCTTGGCCCCTTAGTTCCAGTGAACAAGAATGAAATTTGTGACTTTCTCTATATACCAAATAGGTTCAAGAACAGAACCTAACCCCAACTCTGGCAGCAATTCCAGGCCATCAAAAGGAACTGGAGTGAATAAAGTGGTCATTACGAAGTTTGGACACAGGGACTAGGAGTGGTCCAGTAACATCTGGGGTCCTGATGGTATAATGGTCCAGATTCTGCATCCAGGCTTCTATTGCTGATTAGGAAACCCGGGCACATCTCCCTACACTGCTGTTCTTTAACTCAAGGCGGGTCTTAAAATTTACTAAAGTTTGACTGTGTAAGTTCAAGATGCCACCACATTGGGTACCAGTTAAAGAGGTTTCCTTCAAGGAGCACAGGCTCCTGTTTGAACATTGTTGATGCTACCTTCAAGCCTTTAATGGGGGGGGGGGGATCCCCCGAATCCCCCTAATCCCCAAAACTCCCTCTTCTATTCTATCCTTGCAAAACTTGAGTGCTTCAGGGGGTCTGCTTCAGTGTTTAGGAGGAAAGGATTCTCTTTTGAGGATTTCTCCAAGCAAGTTGTTTGGGACTACAACCTGGAAGGGGTAAATCCCTTGTTCTAAATCCCTCTCCCTTGCTTCAGGATGAGGAGGGCACTTTGACCCATGTTTATACGGTTTGTGCTGGAGTGAAAAAAAAGGGAGAGACACTTTGCGAAGAATTTGTCTCACACAAGAACTGAACTGTTGCCTAACATAGGGGGCAACACTTTTGTTCCTGCTAAACAGGTAAGGATTCCCTAGCAAGTTGTTTCATGTTTGGGACCCATGGACTTTGAATAGCAGAACCTGGATCCTGAAGGTTTCTTTAAGAATTTTTGTGTTCTGGTCAATCGGTGCTTAGTGTGTGCCATGTTTTTCAAAACCGTTATTTAGATAGCTAGAAAGTTAGTAAGTTAGGATGTCTGTTTGTGTTTCTTTTCTTGAGTGTGCCTGTAAGACTCTTTGTATGACATTGGTTGCTATCTACAAATATGCGTATGCATAGTTAACAGTAGGGACTTGTTAGGAATATTTTGGCTGCCCCACTAACGTGTTTATTTTTGGCAGGGGGTGCCTTGTAATTGTATATTTGTGTGTATATATACAGTATCTCACAAAAGTGAGTACACCCCTCGCATTTTTGTAAATATTTTATTCTATCTTTTCATGTGACAACACTGAAGAAATTACACTTTGCTACAATGTAAAGTAGTGAGTGTACAGCTTGTATAACAGTGTAAATTTGCTGTCCCCTCAAAATAACTCAACACACAGCCATTAATGTCTAAACAGCTGGCAACAAAAGTGAGTACACCCCTAAGTGAGAATGTCCAAATTGGGTCCAAAGTGTCAATATTTTGTGTGGCCACGATTATTTTCCAGCACTGCCTTAACCCTCTTGGGCAATGAGTTCACCAGAGCTTCACAGGTTGCCACTGGAGTCCTCTTCCCCTCCTCCATAACGACATCACAGATCTGGTGGATGTTAAAGACCTTGCACTCCTCCACCTACCGTTTGAGATTGCCCCACAGATTCTCAATAGGGTTTAGGTCTGGAGATGCTTGGCCAGTCCATCGCCTTTACTCTCAGCTTCTTTAGCAAGGCAGTGGTCGTCTTGGAGGTGTGTTTGGGGTCGCTATCATGTTGGAATACTGCCCTGCAGCCCAGTCTACAAAGGGAGGGGATCATGCCAGTGATGCCACAGTACATGTTGGCATTCATGGTTCCCTCAATGAACTGTGTCGGCAGCACTCATGCAGCCCCATATCATGACACTCCCACCACCATTCTTGACTGTAGGCAAGACACACTTGTCTTTGTACTCCTAACCTGGTTGCTGCCACACACGCTTGACACCATCTGAACTAAATAAGTTTATCTTGGTCTCATCAGACCACAGAACATGGTTCCAGTAATCCATGTGCTTAGTCTGCTTGTCTTCAGCAAACTGTTTGCAGGCTTTCTTGTGCATCATCTTTAGAAGAGGCTTCCTTCTGGGACGACAGCCATGCAGACTAATTTGATGCAGTGTGCGGTGTATGGTCTGAGCACTGACCCCCCCACCTCTTCAACTTCTGCAGCAATGCTGGCAGCACTCATACGTCTATTTCCCAAAGACAACCTCTGGATATGACGCTGAGAATGTGCACTCAACTTCTTTGGTCGACCATGGCGAGGCGCTGTTCTGAGTGGAACCTGTCCTGTTAAACTGCTGTATGGTCTTGGCCACCGTGCTGCAGCTCAGTTTCAGGGTCTTGGCAATCTTCTTATAGCCTAGGCCATCTTTATGTAGAGCAACAATTCTTTTTTCAGATACTTAGTTCTTTGCCATGAGGTGCCATGTTGAACTTCCAGTGACCAGTATGAGAGAGTGAGAGCGATAACACCAAATTTAACACACCTGCACCACATTCATACCTGAGACCTTGTAACACTAACGAGTCACATGACACGGAGGAGGGAATTGGGCCCAATTTGGACATTTTCACTTAGGGGTGTACTCACTTTTGTTGCGAGCGGTTTAGACATTAATGGCTGTGTGTTGAGTTATTTTGAGGGGACAGCAAATTTACACTGTTATACAAGCTGTACACTCACTACTTTACATTGTAGCAAAGTGTCATTCTTCAGTGTTGTCACATGAAAAGATAGAATAAAATATTTACAAAAACGTGAGGGGTGTACTCACTTTTGTGAGATATTGTATATATTGTACAGAGAGTCTATTTTTGCACTATTGACCCATATGTGGAATGCCACATGGCCCTGTTAATTTGTTAGCTTTCCCTTTTCCCCTCCAACTTGTGGAATACTCCGTCACATATTTTGTAAAAAAGTTTTGTAGGAGCTGTGCTTAGGTCAGTGAGGACATGGACATTTTTTTGGGGGGTGGATGTAGAACCCTCCTTTGTAGGGGTGCTAGGTTAGTTAGGTAAGTGGTAGTGTGTGTTTTGAATAGGTCAATTTAGTTGCTAAACTGTCGTCAGTGTGGCTGTAATTTTGGGTAAGGTAAAAGCATAGTTGTTGGCTCACTGTACCCAGTAAGCTGTGATTGATTAGTTAGGTCTGCTCTGTGTGCTCTGCTGCTGCCAGTCTGCTGGAGCTCCCTCTTTATCCAGGTAACTTGATAAGATTCTGAATGATAGGTGTGGAGCTATGCAGATGGCAGCATGAATATTGATGTATCCTTGGCCTATCCCAGAGAGGCAGGCTCTGATGGCATGCTGGGAGGCTGACTATATTCGGGGAGCACACAAAGCTCTGGGTCTTTTCCCAGAGTGGATGAGTCCAGCCTGGGGGGCACGCTGCCCTCCCAGGCAGAAGCTGCTGTTGGTGAGGCCTCAGGTGGGCGACCTCAGGGGAGGAATGCTGAGACTCAGGTGCTAAAGGGAGGCTGACTGAGGGAAGCTGTATGTTATAGATATGTATGGTATCACTGGAAGGTGAAGATTGGAAGGAGGCTGCCATCTGTCCTTGGGTCTTTGAGAGACATTGAGATATCCTGGGGACCTTGTGCTCTATTTACCCCTCCAGCGCCTTATAGTCTGCTGTGGGCCTGTTAAAGGGGACAGTGGCTGGTGTCCTGAAGAGCTCTGTTGAGATACTCTGCTACTCAAAGGGACTTTGCTATTGTGGCTCTAACTACTACTACTTAAAATGAAGTCTACTGTTTGTTACAAGCTTGGACTTCATTATATCTTGCTCAGAAACCAATACTAAGTCCTCAAGTCCTTGTATATAGTTCTTATCTTTGGAGTATCCCAATATGTCCCTCGACCCTATCCAAGTTTTCCAAAAATAAAAATAACAAAAACAACATCCCGTAGACTGGTCCTTGAAGAAAGAGTGAATAAGCCTGTTGGGTGCCTGGCTGTGGGGCAGAACTTTGGGAAGGCCTGGATAGTAATGTTGCAGCTCTACACACATAAAGCACTTTACCTTACCAGATCCTCCACTACCCTGATGGATGGTGTTCCACCATGCTTCAATGGTGGACTGTCCCTTGTTTAATGAAGGGATATGGATCCAGCATTGGTCTTGATGACATCAGGACCTTAGACCAGCAGAACATGGAGGAGAAGAAGCTACAGGGACAATCTAGTATAATCCATCCTACATTTAAATACATTTTTTGCTAGTGTTCAAGGAGAATGGATAACTTCTCTTTGAAGAGCGAACCCATTTATTTTCTTTTTCTTTTTCTTTGCAGCATCCAGGGTAACACACACAGAGTTAGAAGAGCTCACTTTGTAGTGTTCTGGATTGGCTAATCCTCTGAATAGCCATGGAGGCCATACCTGGACCCCACTGAGAGGAAGATGTGGAACAGGCCTATAATGTGACCTGTAGGCACTGGGCTCTGCTGTGGTGCTGTTCATGCACTTATTGTAACAAGTGAGTAATCCACAGAGCACTTTACAGGTTTGGGGCCATTATGCACCCATCTGATGGAAACCATGCCCCTGAAAACCCTTTGGGAGTATACCTGCCAGATCTAGATGGCTCCATGCAAGCTCCAGATAATCTCCTCCTTGCTACTGCCTTACAGTGACCAGGACACTGATGGCATTAACTGTTTCTTCTTTAGCAGTGTCTTGCCAAGATTACCACAAGGCTCTGTATTGGGTCCTGTTCTATTTAACCTTTATGTAAGTGATATAACTAAAGGTTTGTTGGGCAAGGTATGTCTCTTTGCTGATGATACAAAGGTGTGTAATAGGGTTGATATCCCTGGAGGTGTCTGTAACATGGAACATGATTTGGCGTTGCTGAAAGATTGGTCAAAGCAGTGGAGACTGCAGTTCAATATTTCTAAATGTAAAATAATGCATCTAGGGAAAAAGAGAGTACAGCATTGGGGGTACAGTGTTAGCCAGCACTACAGAAGAAAAAGATTTGGGGGTGCTTATTTCAGGTGATTGCAAAATGAGCAAACAGTGCGACCAGGCAGTGGGAAAAGCAAATAGAATTCTGGGATGTATCAGTAGAGGGATCACCAGCAGGAGGAAAGAGGTTCTGATTCCTCTATACCAGTGGTTCTCAACTCCTGTCCTCTGGACCCAACTAACAGGCCAGGTTTGCAGGATAACTGAAATGCATCACAGGTGATATCATTTGGTGCTCATTGATTGCAGTATTCTAGTCTGCATCTCCCCAAGGTAATACTTAAAATCTGGCCTGTTGGTGGGTCCTGAGGACCGGGGTTGAGAACCACTGCTCTATACAGATCTTTAGTGAGACCTTTAGTGAGTGTTAAGATAAAGGTTGATGATTGGAATAAACTACCAACAGAGGTTGTGAGACAGTCAACAGTAAATGACTTCAAACATGCTTGGGATAAACATAAATCTATAGTCAGACAACAAGGTTAATGTGGAAACAAAAAAAAAACAAAATAAAAAAAAAAAAAAAAAACAAACAAAAAATAAAATTAAAAGGGGCAGACTCGATGGACTACTCAGCCTTTTTCTGCCGTCACTTTTCTATGTTTCTATTGCCCCTTCTTGAGTCAACACACTCCTTGAACACCTCTTTAAGGATATGTTCACCCTTGCAAATGCACCCTGGCTGCGATTAGCTGTGAGAGCCCCGGCTGCAAGAGTTAGAAGCCTCCTATTGCGTCAATGAGGCTGCCTACTCACAGCTATTTTCCGGAAACCCCCTCTGGGGTTCTCACCGCTAATCATGCCCTGGATAAATTTGCAAGTGTGATATATACTTTAACTACTCCAGGCATAGATTCCTCCTCTGTTTTGTCCAACAATGAATTTTCTGCAATTAAGTCTGTGTTTATTGGAAAATTTTCAACCATCTTCGCTGACTTGCAGATGGAGCAGGTGTCCTCCCACACCCTCTCCTCTAAAGGCCATCTCTGATTTTCCAGTGGCTGCAGCTAAATCTTCACATTCAATTGAGGATGATGAGGATTGTACCCTATCCCTTTTTGTATCCTAAGCTTGAGGATACCATTTTGGTCCTTATATACCACTATTAAAAAACTGAAACAACAATTATTGAAAAGAGAAGGTGGCTATAGCTCCATGTCTTTATGCATCCTGAAGTTTTATATCAGTCCTTAATGGGTGGCCTTAAAGTATAACTTTTAGTTTTGGATGGAGTGGAGATGGATTAGAGCCTCTGTTAATTTTTATTGCTGGCTGTGCCCCCGTTAAGGAGATTCACCCTCTCTATTTGTCCTGTTTACCATTATCATTGAAAGTTAAAGTAAAAAGAAAACCCCAAATATTGGGTTGTCCCCAGAAAAGTAATAGATGGGAAATGTTCCAACGGGAACACTAGTTGTTACATACCAGGTAGTGAGCCTGACGGCAGGGGATGGCCTCCCCTACAACCCTGGTTTAAGAGACAGCTGGGAGTGAGACAGCGGCCACAGGAGCACGGGGAGGTAAGAGTGCCTGTGGTATTCTGGTAATGTCCACCAGCTGAAGGTCTGTAGGATTGCTGGAGATAGAGATGACCTGCAGGGCAATAGATGCAGTCAGGAAGTCGCAATCGGGAAGGACTGAAGAGGACTTGCAGAGCTGGCAGTTACGGTGGTCTGGATGCCCACAGACACTGGAGAAGAGTCGGGTGCAGGCAGGTTCGGCAACTGGCTGGCGGTGCAGTACAAGGGTGCAGGCAAGAGAATGGTCTAGTACAAGCAGGTTCATTAACAGATGGGTGGCAGAAGTACAGAGGGATCAGGCAATCGGGTGGTCGTAGGCAAGCCGGGGGTCGGTGCAGGCAGAGATCAAACAGAGTCGGGGCAGACCGGGTCACAGGAACAAACAACAGGTTACGGGTCTCTCAGGAAACAGGTCACACGCTGTAGATCAGACAGCACTTGCTGCAGGGTTTGCTGGGCTTAAATAGAGCCGTTTGGCGCCGTTTCCGACACGTGCGCGCGGGAACACGCAAATAGCGCAAAACAGTCCTCTTTTGCAGGATTTTCCCGAACACTAGTTCTGGTGAGCTGGGAGTCCCCAATAATTTCCTTTAATTTGCAGATATTTCCTCTCACTTCCTGTTTGGCTATGGGACAAGAAGTGAAGGGAAATCTCCGCAATGAGACACAGATGGCGAAAAAAAAAAATCTGACGGCTTATAACCCTCCCTTACTCTATCCGAAATGAAAAAAGAAGTTTTGCCCATAGTTCTACTTTAATGGCCAATTAAAATGCTTGAGAGGAGAAGACAGGGCCAAGTTTAGGTTTTAAAGAAAAAGCCAAAAAAATGTGTATGACAGTTTATTAGGTCTCTGGACCTGTTGAACATTGACATGTAGTTGTTACGAAAAGTAACTTCTTCTGATACATCTTTTTCATTATACAGTATGTTCAGTTTAAATTGCTCCGTTTGGTGACAGGTTTTAAATATAATTTTAACTACTTTCCATTAGGCAAGCTTATTTTATGTTGGGGTTGGGGTTCCTCTTACAAGCAAGGATGTTCTAATGTACGATAGCCCCATAAGATATTGACCTCTTCTTCTAACAACGATGGGTCTGCACAACAAGACTGTTGTCTCGGAGTTCATACTGGAAGGATTAACAGAAAGTGCCAAAATAAAACGTATTTTGTTTGTCTTCTTCTTCTTTATATACATCCTGACTCTGTTTCAGAATGTGGGACTTATGGTTGTCATCAGTGTGGACAGGAAACTCCATACTCCTATGTATAATTTCTTGCGCCACTTATCGTTCCTTGACATTTGCTACTCTTCATCCATCACCATAAGGATGCTGATGGACTTTGTGTCACATGACAGGTCCATATCAGTAGCTGAATGTGGATTTCAGATGCTGTCTTACACTGGATTTGGAGTTACTGAGTGTTTTCTTCTGGCAGCCATGTCCTACGACAGGTATGTGGCCATATGCCACCCACTGACCTACCTCCAAATAATGAACAGGCAGACTATCCTGATCCTACTTGTGTTCTCCTACTTAGGAAGCTCCCTCAATGCATTTGTCGAGACCGGCTTATCGATCTTCCACCTGGACTTCTGTGACGAACGCCCGTATGTTCACCACTTCTACTGTGATGTCATTGCATTGATTGAGATTTCCTGTGGTGACACCAGACTGAATCAAATGATTCTCTTCTCCTTTGTCAGCTTTATTGAGTTCTCATCTCTGTTGGTGATCCTCATGTCATATTTTTACATCTTCCTATCTGTCTTACGTATTCGTTCTTCCAAAGGACGTAAAAAGGCCTTCTCTACTTGTGCTTCTCATTTGATGGTGGTGACTTTATTTTATGGGACAGTCATGTTTATGTACCTCAGACCTTCAACTGCCTACAGCCTAGAACAGGACAAAGTCGTTTCTGTATTTTACACTATAATCATTCCTTTTCTGAATCCTTTGATATACAGCCTGAGGAATCGTGATGTAAAAACTTCTGCCAAAAAATTAGGAACTTCCTTATTAAAAAAAGTTAGAAGCTTTGCTTTACCTTAACGGTTATATAAGCCAATGGGTTTCAGGGGCAATCCCTTCATTAGGGTTTTAAGAACTTGTTTTGTATACAGAGGTGCCAGAACCAAAAGGGGGAAAATGGAGGTTAGTATGGCTCTTAAAGCTGGTTCAAGCCATGATGGGAGAACCCTCAGTCTGTGACTCTGAAACGCGTTGTCCAATTTATATGAACAAATGCATGTTTTTTGAATTTTATATATTTGGTGTGATGCTCCTCTTTTTCTCAAATATCCTATTTTTTTATTGTTGTCTTTGTCCCTGCTAGGGACATTCTCCATCTCTATTTGTTCTGGTACTGACTCTCACTGTGACAAAAACTGATAAGAAGAGTGTGCATGTGTGTGTTTCAGCTCTCCGCCATCACAACAGACTTTCATTAGTACTGCTGCAAGGAAAAGAAAATTTCTAAAACTTTAACCTTTTTTCCCACCATTGAACACATGTGTCACTGTTCAACCGTTATGTATGTGCCGAGAGTGCGTTCACTGCACAAAGAGTGAGCTGTCGCAGACTACATTCCGTCTGGGCCAAGGATCAGTAGCTGGCGGGTCCAGCTTCCAATCATGTGATCAATGGTCACATGATTGCCAATCCTTCCTGCGGCGGTCGATGACTAGGAACCGGGTCTGCCTTACATCAGACGCTGTCGAGTGAGAAACACGTCACTTGCGTGAGAGCCGTGTATGTATTGCCAACTTGTCACTGTGTACACAAGTTACCACCCTTTTTTCCAATTTCAAAATCTTTAAAAGAAAAGGAACGTCGTCATGATTACTTTCAGACAACACTACCGCCTCTCGACTTTGTGTGTGTACGTGTGAGAAGAATAGTCAAAAACAGTGTCACTCTCAGTCATGGTCTTGTTTATCTCTACCTCTTACAGGGATCGTCCCTGTTTCTGTTGTT
>BLSH010552742.1:99912-127441 GCA_018402905.1 Glandirana rugosa | reverse complement strand
GCAAATGTCGAGATGACCATCCTTTTGGGCCAAGATGCGCTTGGCTGAACATCTCTGATGTTTGAGGTCATTTCTGAGAAATTGATGTTGTTATTACCAAAAATCCCCCCAGATACATTTTATTTTAATTAACTATAGTTTGACATGTTATGACTTATTATGATAGATTTGACAAGCAATCTATAGATGGAAAAAATGTTTACAACTGATTGCGCCGTGGGAAAAAGAAATGTGTTTGCACTCCTATATCAACTTATAAGTGATAAGGGGAATATCCTTCCCTCTGGAAGGCTGCTATAAACCAGCAAAACACTGTGAATAATAATAAACATAAATATAAGCGCCAACCTTATGTGCTAAACATAACAGATCATATAAATAATAAGTGTACAAATGTGTGTTACAAATTATATATATAAACGTCCACCAATGATCTGAGAGATGGAAATTCAGATCCTATTCAAAAATGAACAAAGTCCATTAATGTCCATCAACTTGGTGGCAATTAGTAAATATTAAGGTGATAATTGTGCTCTCCAGTGCTTCACAAAATAAAGGTGCCACAACACACGTGCCAAGTGCCAGGATCCCACTTGTGTCCCTACTCACCAGAGCGAATGGACCCACTGCTTTGCAGTCAGCAGGTCAGAAACGCAGAGTGATGATAGCCGATGGTTCCTGGCTGGACTCTGGAGCAAATGATAAACCTCCTTCCCCTCTATTGGCAGACCTTAGTGGCTCAGGAAGACAAGGGGACCATCATAGTGTAACCCGTATAAAATCTTTTATTTGCGCATAAATAAAATTACTTACAAGATAGCATCTTTAAAACCGCGTGTCGAATAGCAAGTCATGCAGACTGGTAGGGCGGGCTCTCACCCCACACAAGCCGCCGGCGGACGTGACGCGATCAACCACAGAGGACCAGAAGACGCCCTACTAATCTATAGACGCCCTACAATTATGGCCAAAATATCACGTATGCTGTTTTGCAATAATTGTTCCCAAATGCTTTGTTTATTCTTAAACTTGGGCCTGTGCCTTTCATTAACTTACATTGTAACTTTGACTATAAAAGCTCTGTGATTTTTTGTAACCATTATCACACCCATCACGATGTGATCCTATGCGCATAGAACGATATTTTCAGTAAACTCATATCAGACGAATGCAGAAGCCTGGACCTTCGTTTATTTCTACACTGATCATTACTCTCCCTACACCAGTATGAGATGATTTTATAACAGTAATCTATCCCTCACACCAGCAGCAGGAATCTCTCCCTACACCAGTATGAGATGATTTTATAACGGTAATCTGTCCCTCACGCCAGCAGCAGCATCCTCTCCCTACCTACACTAGTATGAGATGATGTGACATGCAGCGCTACGTGACTCCAGCTTATATAGAGGCTGGGTCACATGATGCACTGGCCAATCACAGCCATGCCATTAGTAGGCATGACTGTGATGGCTTCTAAGGGCAAACGAGTGAAACGCTTGTTGATTGGCTGCCCTGCAGCTATTCAAAAGGCACGGAAAAATACCCGAACCCGAACTCTGACTTTTTCTCAAATGTCCGGGTTCGGGACACAGACACCCTAAAGTCAGCTCAACTCTAGTTACGAGTCCCGTTGACTTCACTTCTGGTTATCGTGGAACGCACGCTGGTTAGCGGCGTTCGTATTGTTTTCTCTCCTTCTGTTTTTCATACCCTATCCTGTAAGTACACCTGTACATGTGCAATAAATCATAAAGTATAACAGTACTTCACTATATTGGCTCCTTCTTCTCCTATCTTTGGGGACATAATGTGTACATTGGAATATGCCTGAGACCTCGGCTTACCATATAGTAATATTGATTCCAAAGCCTGGCAGACCTCCAGACTAAAAATCTGGCAGCCATTGTTTATTGGTGAGTGGGGGCGCATAAGGGGTGTGACACTCCACAGCACTTATGTTTTGAAGCACGGATAATATTCAAGCACCTAAAGCACAAGACCACTTTTATATGGACTCTATTATCTTGATCTTTTCACAATAAGTTTTTTATATGGGATCTTTTTGATCACTTTATTGTTGCACATATCTGCTAGCGCTATAAATGTATAATTCTTTCTTTAGGAAAGCCTCATGGGCAACCTGGCATCAGGCAGGGAAGCATCATGGGCAAGCTGGACATCAGGAACTTGACCAACAGGCACCGTATCAGCCTGCTGGGTAACAGGCACTGGGTCAGCAGGCTGGGCAGCAGGCACTGGGTCAGCAGGCTGGGCAGAGGGCACCGGGTCATCAGGCTAGGCAGCAGGCACTGAGTCATCTGGCACCAGAACAGCAGGCTTGGCAGCGGGCACCGAAACAGTAGGCTGGGCAGCGGGCACTGGAACAGCAGGCTTGGCAGCAGGCACTGGAAAAGCAGGCTGGGCAATGGGCACTGGGTGGTTGCAAGCTGACAGAGGCTGAGGGCAATATATTTGGCCATGCCTGTAATAATGGTTGCACAAAATTTAATTTACATACTGCCTGTCTGACCAGTGACTGCACATTCTACTAGCACCTATTGGGAACATGCTAAGTAGTATTCAAAGAAAAAAGCTCAGTCATCCTCCAATAACCAAACCAATGATTCCACCTCAGCTACACTAAAAGGAGAATAATCATCACCACCACTAGGGACACTAGACAAAGCCAACTCTGCACAGATTTGATCGAGTGGCTGAATCTCTTCAAATAAAAATTTGCCTTCATTAACAAAAGCGTGAGCCAGACAGATGCATTCCAACAATTGCTCCCTAGTCTGCTCTTTCAAAATTTGGTGGCAATAATCCCTGACTTCTGTTACAAGTAGTAAAAAATACAAAACCTCCCCAAAATGCATCTTGCAACAATTAGCAAGTGCTCAGACCTAATTCCCAGGTGCAGCCGATCTGATTGTATAGCTTCAGTATTATGTCGAGGATACCATGTGCAGGCATCTAGCAGGGGTGATCACAGCAGTTGGCTGCACTTAAAGGAATCAGGACGAGGGGAATGAGTGAATATACAGTATCTCACAAAAGTGAGTACACCCCTCACATTTTTGTAAATATGTTATTCTATCTTTTCATGTGACAACATAGAAGAAATGACACTTTGCTACAATGTAAAGTAGCGAGTGTACAGCTTGTATAACTGTAAATTTTCTGTCCCCTCAAAATAATTCAACACACAGCCATTAATGCCTAAACCGCTGGCAACAAAAGCGAGTACACCCCTAAGCGAAAATGTCCAAATTGGGTCCAAAGTGTCAATATTTTGTGTGGCCACCATTATTTTCCAGCACTGCCTTAACCCTCTTGGGCATGGAGTTCACCAGAGCTTCACAGGTTGCCACTGGAGTCCTCTTCCACTCCTGCATGACAACATCACGGAGCTGGCGGATGTTAGAGACCTTGCGCTCCTCCACCTGCCGTTTGAGGATTCCCCACAGATTCTCAATAGGGTTAAGGTCTGGAGACATGCTTGGCCAGTCCATCACTTTTACCCTCAGCTTTTTTAGCAAGGCAGTGGTTGTCTTGGAGGTGTGTTTGGGGTCGTTATCATGTTGGAATACTGTCCTGCGGCCCAGTCTCAGAAAGGAAGGGATCATGCTCTGCTTCAGTATGTCACAGTACATGTTGGCATTCATGGTTCCTTCAATGAACTGTAGTTCCCCAGTGCCGGCAACACTCATGCAGCCCCAGACCAAGACACTCCCACCACCATGCTTGACTGTAGGCCAGACACACTTGTCTTTGTACTCCTCACCTGGTTGCTGCCACACACGCTTGACACCATCTGATCCAAATAACTTTATCTTGGTCTCATCAGACCACAGGACATAGTTCCAGTAATCATGTCTGTGACGAACCCCGTACTCTTGAGGAGTATGTTCGCCCGTATTAGCTTCCCAGTACCAGCACAATACAAGATCCATCAGAGCACCCAGACATTAGCCGTAACTCAATGTAGGGTGGATATGACGCTGAGCACGTGCACTCAACTTCTTTGGTCAACCATGGTGAGGCCTGTCCTAAATGGAACCTGTCCTGTTAAACTGTTGTATGGTCTTGGCCACTGTGCTGCAGCTCAGTTTCAGGGTCTTGCCAATCTTCTTATAGCCTAGGCCATCTTTATGTAGAGCAACAATTTTGGTCCACTCTTCTTTACAGATCGCCTCTAAATCCTTAAGGTTTCTTGGCTGTCACTTGGTTACTCGAAGTTTCAGTTCCCTATGTAAATGTTCTATAGGAGTAAGGTCTGGGGACTGGCTAGGCTACTCCATGACCTTAATGTGCTTCTTCTTGAACCACTCCTTTGTTGCCTTGGCAGTATGTTTTAGGTCATTTTCATGCTGAAAGACCCATCCATGATCCATCTTCAGTGTTCTGGCTGAGGGAAGAAGGTTCTCATCCAAGATTTTACAATACATGGCCACGTTCATTGGCCCCTCAAAGTTGGTCTGTACCTGTAGGAGAAACAGCCCCACAGCATAATGTTTCCACCTCCGTGCTTTGCTGTAGGCATGGTGTTCTTAGGGTCATAGTCAGCTTTTTTTTCCTCCAAACATGGGGAATTCCCCTCCTCAAGAAGGCACATGTACAGTCATTCCAATGAACATCTAAATGATTCAGAGAAGGATTTGGATAAAGTGCTGTGGTCAGATGAGACCAAAATTGAGCTCTTTGGCATTAACTCTACTTGCCATGCTTGGAAGAATAAAAGAACACCATTCCTACAGTCAAGCACGGAGGTGGAAACATAATGCTTTGGGGCTGTTTCTCTGCTAAAGGAATAGGCCGACTTTGCCGCATTGAGAGGCCAATGGACGGGACCATGTATTGTAAAATCTTGGATGAGAACCTTCTTCCCTCAGGCTGAACACTGGAGGTGGGTTGTGGATGGGACTTTCAGCATGACAATGGCCCAAAACACAGGGCCAATGTAACAAAGGAGTGGCTCAAGAATAAGCACATTAAGGTCATGGAGTGGCCTAGCCAGTCTCCAGAACTTAATCCTATACTAAATTTATGGAGGTAGCTAAAACTTCGATTTGCCAAGAGACAGCCAAGAAACCTTAAGGATTTATAGATGATCTGTAAAGGAGAGTGGACCAAAATCCCTCCTGAGATGTGTGAAAACCTGGTCACCAACTACAAGAAACGTCTTACCTCTGTGCTTGCCAACAAGGGTTTCTCCACCAAGTACTAAGTAATTTTTTCCTTGTGGATCAAATACTTATTTTACTCACTGAACTGCAACTCAATTTATAAAATTTGTATCATGTGTTTTTTCTGGATTTTTGGTTGATATTCAGTCTCTATCATTTAAAACACACCTATGAGAAAAATTAAAGACCCTCCATTTATTTGTAAATGGGTAAACTTACAAAATCTGCAGGGGATCAGATAATTATTTTCTCTACTGTAATATATATATATATATACATATATATATATATATATATATATATATATATATATATACATACAGTGTGTATCATACCTGTTTAATTCCCCTGGAGGCTGTAAATCACTGTAGAAGGCAATGCAAGTACAGTGATTGCCACTGGCTTCCATGTCCCATACTGTAGATCTGCCCTGCTGCTTAGTGAACACGGGAGGTTGCTAGGTACAGGACTATTCAGAGAATGCTTTGCACTTTCTAAGAGAATGCAAAACATTCTCTGTTTGGATGAGGTGGAGATTGTGTACCCGCCCCACCTCTCCATTTCATCCAATCTGAGAATGCTTTGCATCCAATGAGAAAATGTACAGCATTCTCTGAATGGTGCCCTTACCAAGTGGGCAACCTCCTGTGTTCACTAAGCAGCCAGCAGGGCAGCTCTACAGTATGGGACATGGAAGTCAGTGGCAATCACTGTAGTAGTAGTGGTGTTTGCTACAGTGATTCCAGCTTCCAGGGGATCGGCCAGGTATGGTATACGCATTAAAGGTGTAACTACAGGGGTTGCGACCCGTGCGGCTCCCCGGTACCTGTGGATAGGAGGGGGGCGAGAGCGGAATATAGAGGGAACGATCCCCTCCATTTCATCCTCCTGCAGCCGCTGAAAGCCGGCTTCTCCTCCTCTCCCTCCTGCAGGCATTTAGAGGCTGCAGGAGGAAAATGGAGACGATTGGTTCCTCTAAATGCCCTCCTGCCACTTCTCCTATCCAGCTTGCCCTTCTTTCTGCTGCCCCTGGGCCCCTGTGTGGTCCCCTGGCCCCTCCCGTCATCCCCCACTGCGCTGCCAGCTTCCGTCCTCTCCTTTCATGCCGATGTGTCCGAATGGAGAGCAGGTGTAGCCGGGTGCTGCTACCTTTGTCCGCCCCCCCCCTCCTTTCCTGGCTGCTGTGAGTTTCCGGCTGGGCTATTTTCTTCTTCTCTCCCTACAGGCGGTGCACTGTCTCCTTGTGATTCCTTCCCCCTCCCCTGCCGCTGCTGAGAGAGAGGCAGAGCAACTCTGTGCGGCTGATTTACTGAAACTGGAGAGTGCAAAATCTGGTGCAACTGTGCATGGTAGCCAATCAGCTTCTAACTTCAGCTTGCTCAATTAGGCTTTGACATTAAAACCTGGAAGCTGATTGGTGTCTATGCACAGCTGCACCATATTTTGCACTCTCCGGTTTTAGTAACTCTCTCCCTGTGTATTTATGCCCGCTCGCCCCCCCCTCCCGTCCTCCTATCAGCAGCAGTGGTGACCCATCCATAGGGAGCACAGGGGCACCGCCCCCTAATCCATATGCCCAGCCCCTAATCTACAAGCAGGGTGCTAGACGCATGGATTTCAAAGTTTTTTTTTTTGAAGCACATGATTGGAGCACTGTGCCCTGAACCCACCCAGTTGTGTGACAGCCAGTTAATATTCGCTATTGTCTTCCTGATTCTCCTGGCCAATCAGGAAGTGGGTCCTGAGACCTGATTGGCCAGGGAGTCTTAGGACATCTCAGGACATGCATCCTGTTCGGCCGGGAGAAGAAGCAATGGCCCGGCTCTTCCTTCCCCCTGCCACCTAAGGTAAAGCCTCTGATCGCCGCCTTCCTGTCCATCTCCCGCCAAGGCGGGGATTGCCGCCTCCCCATACGTCTCCGAATTGGGGGGGGGCATTAGTTTGCCGCCCCCTCAAAATATTGAGCACTGGCTGCCACTGGTCAGCAGCAGGCTTAGTGTAATCCCGAGTTTGCCATCCGTTCTCCCCCTCCCTCCTAGCAAGCAGCAGAAGGGGCCAATAGGGAGACACCAGAGGGGCATGGTGGGACATGTAGTCCTAGAGAGAGGGCACTGCCTATAGAGAGCTATGGGGCTCTGAACTACAGACCTCATGGAGCTTTGTATAAAGGAGGAGGAGGGAGCAAGAATTCCATGGGAGAGTTAAGTGTTCCTCGGGGAAGAGCTAGTGAGAGGAACTTGTGGTACAGTGCCCTCCCAGAGAATGAGCCGCTGGGAATCCGCCAAACGAAAACCACGTGGGGGACAAGAAAGTTACATAACCTGAGCAAAGAGAAACAGAGTCACTGACTTTACTGTGCCACAGAATGGGTTCACCCTAGGAAACCAGACTGAGCAGACACCAATTGTGTCTCTTACCAGACCTATGTTACTGGGTCTGGCGAGAGGGCCTTGTGGCCACTACCTGCTATCACCGCTAGAGGCTGAACCTTAGGAGCTACATGACCAGCTACCTTATAGTTATAGTACTGCCTGCAGGCCCTGTTGACTGACTTAAAGTGTGCCAACAGTTACTGGATCCCAAAATTTAGCCAGCTGGACTAAAGTCTGCCCCTTAACAGTTACTACCCAAAAATGTTTTGCCCCGCTTTCCTTAGTTAACTGGTACCTCTCACGAGATGCTGCACAATAGTACAATCAATCTCTTAGTAGTAGTAGTGTCATTCATACTGCATTGAACATTTATTTACATTTATTGCTGATTTGCTAATATCCATATTGATTTTAGTTAATAGTATAGAACCTGATCTTAGTCAGTTTGGCATAGTTACTACTCAAACTATGTTCAGGTTTACCCACTGTGTGCTCATTTATACAAAACTTGTATCAATGGATTGTTGCAACTCCAAGGGGTCTGGTGACAGGTGCGTACCACTGGATTGCAAAGCGCACCAAGATTAGTGTGGCGCACCACAGGGTTGTGGACCCATGGCTGACTGCTGCTAAGTAGTACCGGCTGATACGGGGAGAGGGCACCCTAGAGCACGGACACTGGAACACAGGGAGCTAGTGCATTGGTTTCCCCAGGGTGTGGAATCTAAGAGCCAGTGGGTGTTCACCAGAGCCTCTAGTGGTGAGGATGGATTTGGCTGCAACTGGATCCAGGTCGCTGCCCCCAGGGTCCCCTAGCTCACGCTCGGGCTGACCACAGGTGGTAGAGGGAAAGCAGCAGCACAGGAATAGTAAGAATAAGCAAAGGAATAGCAAAGGGTCAGGGCAAGCAGAAGACAGGAGAAACCAAAGACAAGCCGAAGATCAAGGTATCAGGCAGGAAGGGACAGTCAGACAAGCCAAGGATCAGAACATGGATAAGACTGAGAGCAACCGAAGGAGACAATCACACACAAGCCAAACGCGGACAAACGTTGATCAGCATGCAGGCCTGCACTGCCAGGTGTTATCTCCTGTTACCAATTAAGGCCTGGGGTGGAAACCAGCTGAGGAGGACCTACTAAAGCACACTGGTGAAGGAGGCCCGGCCTTTAACTGGACACATGCAGCAAAGGTAGGCAACAGATAAGACAGGAACGTTTGCTGAGGTTTCAAGACAGAATGTTTACTATGGTTTCATGACATGGATTGAGTGCATCTATCTCTAAACGGTGTGTGTCTATTTTCTGATAGCAACTCACAGCCAGGTTAAAGGTATTTATAATTGTGCCTTTATAAGTGAGAAACAAAGGAACAGGTAGGGACTTTAGATGAGGTCATGTGGGTCATATGCCTCCATCTCTGGTTCAGTAGCAATAAAAATGGGGGGGTGGGGGGTGGTTGGGGACTTTAAATGACGCACACAGGTAATCAGAGCAGGGGTATTTATTAAAAAAAATAAATGAAAAATATTAATATATAGTAAAACAGTTCATATGCATATCTATGCATACATTTTGGGCATCTAGCCTCAAAATGACAAGTACATGAAGCATAAAATAAAAAATACATTGTTTGATGAATTTTGGCACGGCATATGACAGCTCTAAGCGTTTCGTGAAAGTTAATACTCACTCCTCTGGGGCATGCACGTGACTAGTAGCCGTAATTAATAGAAAATGTATATAGTAATATACAAATAGTATCACCATTGAACAAATATGGGGATTTGTAAAATAGGGTTGCAAGTTAGTTAAGGCCAACATACCTGCAGCCATGGCCACACAATGGGACACGACAGTGGGTACACCCCATTTGGTTTTTCCTTGTCCATTAGCTGCACCTGGCATGCCATGTGACCTGGTACTGGGGGCCCCTATGGGTCTCGTCTCTTCCAGGAGCTGCGAAGCCTGGCGGCTGCCTTTGCTCCTCCCCCTTATGAAGTGGGTGGATGGGTTGCTGCTTGGCATCGACGCCACACCTCACGCGCTTGGGGCTATACGCCTTGTCCTGCGGCGCTACACCTCCAGTGCCTATTCCATCCAGCGGCTATGCGGGAGAGCCACATGGTGGCGCCAATGACAGGCGATCTCCGCCGGATTGTTGGCGCCTCCCTCCTGCTATTGCCTGCCTAGCATGACGTTGGTGGGTGTGTGGCGGCCGGGCCCTATAAGTTCCATCGCCGCTATTCACACACTGTCAGCTATTTTCACTCACGTCTGTCTCACCACACCTATCCTTCACAGTCCATTTCTCAATTCAACTGCAGGTAAAGTATTATCACTCTTGTCATGGCACTCGTTGCTTTTCTGTTCTCTTGGTGGTTGGGCTTTCCTTTTGAGCACATTTCAGGTCTTCCATCACTCCTCACCTTCCCTATTCCTTGATATTATCACCAATTCACTCTTATTTCAGAAGTCCCCCCAATGTGGGCAACTTCCATGGTCACCCAATTCCCTTTTCTCTGGACGATGGTTCTTTGGATGTGGCCCTTGCTGGGGTTGGCGGGCTGCCCCCCCACCTCAGCACCCTTTGGGGTGTAACCAGTGTCGTGTCCCATGACCCATGCAGCCATGACCCACGTGGCCATGGCTGCAGGTATGTTGGCCTTAACTATGCAACCCTATTTTACAAATCCCCATATTTGTTCACTGGGGATACTATTTGTATATTACTATATACATTTTCTATTAATTACAGCTACTTGTCATGTGCATGCTCCCGAGGAGTGGGTATTAACTTCCGTGAAACACGTGGAGCTGTCATATGCCGCGCCAAAACTCATCATGCAATGTATTTTTTTTATTTGAATAGATTCAACTGAGAAGAGTGTTCCCCATTGGGATTATCCAGTGCAAAGAGACAATTCTATACCAATATGTGTCCTAGAGTAAAATCACATTTTATTTCAACCATGAGCATAAAATAAGCCAAATAGGCTAGAAATGACAAGAAAGAGGGAAATCACTCAATACATAAATCAATTTTTTGTGGTATCGTTACAATATTTGTGCATGTGCATGTTCCATACAAATATATGAAAGTTAGGTCACAATCCCGACATGTTTCGCCTATCACAGGCTTCTTATTTTTTTTATGATTCATGTACTTGTCATTTTTTCATATGTATGAATTGAAATTGAGGAGGCTAGATGCCCAAAATGTATGTGTGTATATATATGCGTATGAACTGTTTACAATGTACTGATATAATGAATTTTACTATATATTAATATTTCTCATTTATTTTTTCAATAAATCCCACTTCTCTGATTACCTGTGTGCGTCATTTAAAGTCCCAACCCCCCCCCCTCCCATTCACTTCAATGGGATTTCTTGTGTCAAGCGACCAGGTCGTTTGACACAAGAAACCCCATTGAAGTCAATGGGAGCCGTCTTTATGTACACTACTGAAGTCGCTCCGACTTCAAGGCGACTTCAAAAGAGATTCCTGTACTACTTGGAGGCGACTTCTGTCCGACTTGTGCCCATGGAATTCAATGGAAGTCGCCTCCAAGTCGGATCCCTCATCTAAACAGAAGCGACTTCACAGTGAAAACAAAAGAATTTATACAGGGCAACCCCCTCCTTCCCTTCTCTGATTGGCCACAGGCAATGTTGCATGGCATAGTTAAGTTTGAAGTTGCTTCCAAGTTGCCTTGAAGTTGCCTGGCAAAGTCGTGCCTGAAGTCGGATCGCCCCTGTGTGAATGGAGCCTCTAAGTATATTTAAAGCCAAAACTTTTTTTTTCCATTCTAGATGGAGTAAGGAAAAGTTTCAGCCCCTGTCAGCTATCTATATCCCATTAAGGAAATGGAAGAATACAAGTGGATCTCAGTGGGACAAAGCTGGATCTTCTGGGTGGCTGAGCATCAGAAATGTGCCACCCAGACCACCCGGTAAGCAGGGGGTGGGGGATGGGGAGTGGCCAAAGATTCACTTTAACTTCCTATACTGAAAACACAACATGAAGTGAGAAAAAAATCTCTTCAAGGAGAGCAAAATGCCCTCTAGGACAGATGTCCGCACTGGAAGATTTCCCTTCTATTCCTGTTTTGGTGACAATCTCAAAAATTTGGATTATCCATCACCCTCTGTATTTCAGGACAAAATAATAACTTCAACATTATAACACAATTGCAAGTTACAGTAGAAGATTATTTAATGCATTGAACTCTTCATTGTATAGACTTTAGAGCAGGAGGCCACACCTAATATATCTGCTATGCATGATAAATTGTACAGCAGCTAAAGAACATCAATGGCTAGAAAAACAACTTTGGCTAGAAACCTATTGAGTGGTCATATGAATCCCCATTCCATTAGAACCAATATGATAGTCGATTTAGCGTATGATATAATGTCTATGAAACTCTACATAGAAGAAGAATATTTGTCCCTTAACCATGGACAGTTGTACAATGCCCTGATAACTCTCAGCATGCACTGGTACAGTGAGTCACTCCCATGATGTCTATCAGCTATTAAAACCAATGGTGATCCAATATGGAACTGTAAAAAAAAATGCTGGCTGCTAATACTATCTGTTCAAAGACAACATGTGATTTATCTCTGAACAGGAATGTCGTATTGGTAAAACAAATGTCTGAAGTCAATGAATTTTGCAAGTATAAATGGTGCATATTCGATGCTGGTTCTTCTGAAGCCCATCTTTAGATATAACTTTGAGGCATCATTCTGAGCTAAGGAGGTGCTTAACACCACTGCATTACTGCCTCTCTTCCGGGCATAGTCAATGACCGTGCTACACAAGGCCTTAGCGATCCCTTTCCCTCTGTGTTTCGTAGGAACAGACAATCTCTTAAGCTCCACTTGGTTTTCTCCAGTGGGAGGATATGGAGGAATGGCAGCAACCATCCCCACAATTTCCCCAGCCAGCTCTGCCACCCAGAAGCAGTAACCATCCCGTTCTAGGTAATATTTCCGGATATTCATCATGTCAGTAGCTAGGCTATCTGCAACATAAGTAACATATTCATTCCTGTTCACGAGCCACAGTGCTGCTACACTGAGAGATACCACCATGGAGGAGAGGAGGCAAGACCCTGTGGTCTGTAGGAGTACCAAGAACACACCCAGCAGGAAGGCCCAGACATGAGGGAGACTGAGAGTGTGAAAGAAAGCAGTCTTGGTGTGTTCTTTAATGCCTCGGGAAAAGATATCTCGAACCGCCTCATAATCGGAGTCCTTGTACAGCCGAATAACGTAGTCAGGCATGGTCTCCTCCTGCAAAGGAAAATGAATAGGTAAACTTCATAAAACTTCTAAAAATACATAGAGTGTTCATAAGTAAGGACAAGGGAATACATGGAGAGTTCAAAGTCAAAGACAGAGGAATACATGGAGTGTTCATAGTCCAAGACAAAGGAACACATGGAGAGTTCAAAGTCAAAGACAGAGGAATATATGGAGAGTTCATAGTCCAAGACAAAGGAACATATGGAGAGGTCATAGTCAAAGACAAAGGAATACATGGAGAGTAGAGATGGGCCGATGTTCGAGTCAAAGGTAAGTTCGACTCGAACATCGGGCGTTCCCCGTACCTAGAACATTATGGGCTGCTCGCGGCTGAGCGCCCCATAATGCATTGAGATCACGACCACCCTCCCCGATTGAAGGGCTCCCGCCGTCTGATCTCTTTTTGCTTTGACAGTTTATTTATATGTAAGGACGGGGCCATCCGGTGATGTAAGCTGGTGACCCCGCCCCTTCTGACGTCATGTGCCGTCAGCGGTGGGCCGGATCACTCAGTTATGTCGTTGGGTGGCCCCATCGATGACGATGGATTACAACGGGGGACACTTTTTTTTTTATTTTAATAAAGGACTTGCCCCTAATTGTCTACTGTAATTTTTACTGTTTTGACACTTTTTTGGTGAATGAGTAGGGGTACAATATAACCGATGCACATAGGGGGAGTTGGGATCTGGGGGCCCCCTTTTTCTAGATGCTGATAAGCCCCCCGCCCGCAGACCCCCACAACCACAGCCCAGGGTTGTGGGGGCGAGGCTCTTGTCCCCATCAACATGGGGACAAGGTGCTTTGGGGCAGGGAGGCGCCGATGAGCCTGGTATGGACTGGGGGGAGACCCCCACGCAAATTTTTTTATTGATTTTTATCTATATTGCAGGGAGCCGGCAATACATTACCGCCGCAATCTATTTTGAATGACAATTTTTCCTTTACAAATGTAATTTTGCTCCGCCACTGTTCTAAACATCACACAGATGTGCCACTTTACAGGCAGACTAAGGGGACCCCCTGGGCACAATATTTAACCACTTGCCGCCCCCCCACCATCATATGACGTTGTCCCAGAAAGCGTGCAGCGCGCCGATTGCGGTCACGCTGCGTTGCCAGGACACGGCGCAACCCCGATTTGTGTAAAGAGCCATGGCTCTTTAACCATGTGATCGGCTGTGACCAATCCCAGCCGGTCACATATAAACAAGGATGTGGCGGTAATCGGCGCACTTGCCTCACACTGACAGAGTGTGTGGCGAGGAGAACCGATCAGCGGCATCTCCTCACAGGGAACATCTAGGGATGTAATCGGGACACTGATCATCAGTGCCCCGATTACCATTAGTGCCGCCAATGCCAGCAATCAGTGCTCCCAAGTGCCCACCAGTGCCCGCAATCAGTGACCACAAGTGCCAGCAATCAGTGCCCACAAGTGCCAGCAATCAGTGCCCAGTAGTTCATGCCAGTCAGTGCTGGCTATTAGTGCTGCCCATCAATGCCCATTACTGCTGCCCATCAATGACCATCAGTGCCACCCATCAATGCCCATCATTGCCTATTGTAGTTTGCATCTGGTAAGCCTCTCTCCTTAGAGGTGATCATTTCTGGCACATTGGTGGAGAATCTCTTTCTTTATGTGGATATCACTGAATTCTGGATTTAGGATTCAACATCTGCACTTATTGGACTTTATTTATAGCACTTTATTTTTTGTATTCACTTTATTGTATTCACTTCATATGTATATTTTGTCATACTTTTGAGTGCTACTGTGAATGTGTGTTATTTTTGCACGGTTGTTTCACCCATTGTAATGCCCATCAGTGGCCATCAGTGCTGCCTATCTGTGCTGCCTATCTGTGCCCACCAGTGCCGCCTATCAGTGCCCACCAGTGCCACCCATAAGTGCCCACCAGTGCCCATAAGTGCGGCATATTAGTGCCTCCACATCAGTGCCACCTAATCAATGCCCATAAGTGCCACCTCATCAGTGCCTATAAGTGCCATCTCATCAGTGCCCATCAGTGCAGCCTTTCAGTGCCCATCAGTGCTGCCTCATCAGCACACATCAGTGAAGGAGAAAAATTACTTATTTACAAAATTTACTGAAAAAATTAACTTTTTTTTAGTAAAAAATAATAATCCCAGCAGTGATTAAATACCACCAAAAGAAAGCTCTATTTGTGGGAAGAAAATGATTAAAATTTTACTTGGTTACAGTGTAGCATGACCACGCAATTGTCATTCAAAGTGTGACAGCGCTGAAAGCTTAAAAATGGACTGGGCAGGAAGGGGGTGAAAGTGCCCAGTATTGAAGTGGTTAAAAGAATATTTCATTTTTATTTTCTCACTTTAATCATTATTAAAATCACTGCTCCTGAAAAAACAATTGATTTAAAAATGTTTTTTTGCATTGATACATGTCCCCTAGGGCAGTACCCAGGTCCCCATACACTTTTTTATGGTAATAACTTACATATAAGACTTAAAAAATTAGCACTTTTGATTTTTCCTGTTCGTGTCCCATAGACTTTAATAGGGTGCGAATGTTCACACAAATTTATTGCCTGTTAGCATGTTCTGGTGCGAATCGAACCGGGGGGTGTTCGAGCCATGCTTAACCACTTCAGCCCCGGAAGGATTTCCAGCTTTAGGACCGGAGCCCTTTTTGCGATTTGGCACTGCGTCGCTTTAACTGACAATTGCGCGGTCGTGCGGCGTTGTACCCAAACGAAATTTGCGTCCTTTTTTTCCCCACAAATAGAGCTTTCTTTTGGTGGTATTTGATCACCTCTGCATCATTTCTGATCGCCGCTATAAACAAAAGAAGAGCGACAATTTTGCAAAAAAAACCCAAATTTCTTACTTTTTGCTAAAATACAAATCCAAAAAAAAAATATAAAAAAACATTTTTTTTCACCGTTTTTGGCCGATTTATATTCTTCCTCATATTTGCGATAAAAGAAATCGCAATCGGCGTTTATTGATTGGTTTGCGCAAAAGTGGATGATGAGAATTCATTTTTGGGGTTTTTAGGTTTTTTTTATTTTTTACTAAAAATGGCGGCGATCTGCGATTTTTTGCAGTACTGCGATATTTCAGCGGACATGTCGGACCATTTTGACACTTTTTTGGGACCATTGGCATTTATACAGCGATCAGTGCTATAAAAATGCACTGATTACTGTGTAAATGCCATTGTCAGTGAAGGGGTTAACCTGCAGGGGGCGCTCTAAGGGTTAACTATGTTCCCTGGGCGTGTTCTTACTGTGTGGGGGCTTGCCTAGCTGGGGAAGGGAAGTGGTCACAGCCTTCATGTACAGGAAGGCTGTGATCACAGCCCTTCCCCCTCACACAGAGCGGAGGTCCGTGTTTACATACACGGACCTCCACTCTTTCACTCCGGGGGGGGCATCGCGGGTGGCCGGCGGCAATCGAAGCCACCGCACCCGCTCCCTGGCCCCCCCGAACACAGTGAGCGCGCGCGCGCACCTCCGGCGGCGCACGCGCTCACAGTGGCTCTGTATCGCGGCCGCCGTCGTATGACGGCGTTTTGCGTTACAGAGCTACATTGTCGCCGTCAAATGCCAATCAGCGGTCGGCAAGCGGTTAATGGAGAGTTACATAGTTAAGGTAAGTTGGTAAGGTTGAATGAAGACACCAGTCCATCCAGTTGAACCTGTGCAGGTGTTCATAATCATTTACCGTAACCCTGTATACTGTGCTCTCTAAGATACATGTCCAAGAGCTTTTGAAAACTATCCATACTTCCTGCTGACACCACTGATTGTCAGGGAAGTAAAGATGTGGAATTCACTTCCACAATGAAAAACCCTATACGTAGTTTAAGGTTAAACCACTTCTCCTCCAGTTTTCCAGTTTTTTTTTTTGAGTGGCCCCATGTCTTCTTACACTCCCTGAGACTGAACAGTTTATTCCCTATGCCAGAATTGCCATTGAGGTATTTGTTTATTGCTATCATATGTCCTCTCAAGCGTCCTCCCTTCTGAGGATTGGTGACCAGAACTGGACAGAATGCTCCAGATGGGGCCAAACCAGAGTTTTATAAAGTAGCAGGATTATAGTTTTTGGAGTAAATTCCCTTTTTTATGCATAGTCTTAGTCAAAGACAAAGGAACACATGGAGCGGTCATAGTCATAGACAAAGGAATAAATTGAGAGTTCATAGTCACAGACAAAGGATCACATGGAGCATTCACAGTCAAAAACAAAGCAATACATGGGGAGTTCATAATCAAGGACAAGGGAATACATGCAGAGTTCAAAGTCAAAGACAGAGGAATACATGGAGAGTTCATAGTCATAGACAAAGGAATACATGGAGAGTTCATAGTCCAAGACAAGGGAATACATGCAGAGTTCAAAGTCAAAGACAGAGGAATACATGGAGAGGTCAAAGACAAAGGAATACGTGGAGAGTTCATAGTCCAAGACAAAGGAACACATGGAGAGTTCATAGTCCAAGACAAAGGAACACATGGAGAGTTCAGAGTCCAAGACAAGGGAATACATGGAGAGTTCATAGTTAAAGACAAAGGAATACATGGAGAGTTCATAGTCCAAGACAAAGGAACACATGGAGAGTTCATAGTTAAAGACAAAGGAATACATGGAGAGTTCATAGTCCAAGACAAAGGAACACATGGAGAGTTCATAGTCAAAGACAAAGGAATACATGGAGAGTTCATAGTCCAAGACAAAGGAACACATGGAGAGTTCATAGTCCAAGACAAAGGAACACATGGAGAGTTCAGAGTCCAAGACAAGGGAATACATGGAGAGTTCATAGTTAAAGACAAAGGAATACATGGAGAGTTCATAGTCCAAGACAAAGGAACACATGGAGAGTTCATAGTCAAAGACAAAGGAATACATGGAGAGTTCATAGTCAAAGACAAAGGAATACATGGAGAGTTCATAGTTAAAGACAAAGGAACACATGGAGAGTTCATAGTCAAAGACAAAGGAATACATGGAGAGTTCAGAGTCCAAGACAAAGGAACACATGGAGAGTTCAGAGTCCAAGACAAGGGAATACATGGAGCGTTCATAGTCAAAGACAAAGGAATACATGGAGCGTTCATAGTCAAAAACTATAAATAAAGAATAAAAACTATTAGCATGTTGATTGAGGAAACCCGGAAGGCAAAATATAAATTGATTAGACTTCAGTTTTAAATGATAATAGGACTGCATGCTATGGAAATTTGTATTGTGTCATTTTTGGTTGGCATCATTTGCATCTATTAGCACAGTAGGGAAATTGAAATGCATAGATATTGGTAAAGGACAGCAAAATGTACACTTTTACATCAGGCCCCATTCACACCTAAGCAATGCTGCCGCGTCACGTTTTTCACTCTTATTTTGAGCGGGTTTTGTGGTGTACATTTGGAGTGGCACCATTCACTTTGAAGAGGCCCCCCTCCACTCTAAAAGCGCTCCAAAGAAGGTCATGTACCAGATTTTGGCACAGAGCCAGTCGTGTTTGCCGTTGCATGTTGTGCTGTGATTTTTGCCGGTTTGGTCATGTAACAATCACAGAAAAATTGCACCGCATTTGGATTGCCATTAAGAAATTGTGGCACCGCAAGCTCCTTGTGTGTTTTGCTGTGATTCCAATACGTTGAAGTGTGAATGGGGCCTTAATAGAGTTCAGCCTCTCTTATTTCCTCAATCCTGTATATAATCTAGAGCTCTCAGACTACCTTTCTGGCATATGGAGCGAAAGATCCAGTTAAAGCTGTTGAGGGTAAACCCCAAGCAGAAAAAGCCTTCTGCACATCAGTACCAATTAGTTCCCTTTTACCTAGCATGACCCAGTGCCCTGCTCCCTACAATACACCTTTTGGTGTCTGGGCAGTCAATAGATAAGGCTGTGTTTCCTGGCTGCCCAAGTGTGTGCTGTGCCTTGATGGGGGCACAGGTCCATAGCATTGTGTAAGTTCTAACCCACAGCCAACCTGGAACTTGTTGAGGGGTTCCATTGGGTGAACGTAGTAGTGCAGGGCAAGATGGAGGTAAGTATAATGATCAAAGTGTACCTGTTATCCAGCCCTGCCTATTATTTGTCCCTGAACAGGCAAAAACACAGGTAAAGTGAGTCTATACCCCATTAAAATGATTATAAATAAATGATTACGGTAAAAAGAATCCCTCTCTTACTCTTATTACCCAGAAAAGCCTCTTCTGTGCCTCTCGCTAATTCTGTTTCACCATAATAGAGAGCCATAACTTTTTGACTTTGTGGCTAAACTTTGTCCACTATTTCTTTGCGGTCCAATGAGCTACCGCAGTGGCTATTAACCACTTACCAACCGGAGGGTTTTCCAGCTTTAGGACCAGAGCACTTTTTGCGATTTGGCGCTGCGTCGCTTTAACTGACAATTGCGCAGTCGTGCGACGTTGCACCCAAACAAAATTTGCGTCCTTTTTTCCCCACAAATAGAGCTTTCTTTTGGTGGTATTTGATCGCCACTGTGTCATTTCCGATCGCCGCTATAAACAAAAGAAGAGCGACCATTTTGCAAAAAAACCCAAATTTATTACTTTTTGATAAAATTCAAATCCAAAAAAAAATATAAAAAAACATTTTTTTCACCGTTTTTGGCCGATTTATATAATTCCTCATATTTGTGATAAAAAAAAACACAATCTGCATTTATTGATTGGTTTGCGCAAAAGTGGCCGCGTTTACGGATGGTGAGAATTAATTTCTGGGGTTTTTATTTATTTATTTTTTTACTAGTAATGGCGGCGATCTGCAATTTTTAGCGGTACTGCGATATTGGGGCAGACATGTCGGACATTTTTGACACTTTTTTGGGACCAATGACATTTATTCAGCGATCAGAAATTTAAATGTCCACTGATTACTGTATAAATGTCATTGGCAGTGAAGGGGTTAACCTGGGGGGGGGGGAGCTAGGGGTTAACTGTGTTCCCTGGGTGTGTTCTTACTGTGGGGGGGTTGGGCTAACATGGGCATGAGAGATCTAACTGATCCCAGTGACAGGGATCAGTAGATCTCTCATGCCCCTACTAACAGAGTGGGGAACCGCCGTGTTTACATCGGCGGTTCCCCGTTCTTTCCCTGTAGCCGCTCATCGCAGCTCGCCGGCGGACATGGGGTCTGCCCGAGCCGCGGGCACACTCCTCAGGAGTGCGGCGGGTGCGTGCGCGTGCCCCCTAGTGGCTGATTTTACGGCGATTCGTGCTCAGCATCCCGACTGCCGCCGTGAAAACACGGCACGCGGTCAGGAACTAGTTAAGGGTGCACTCATTGGACAGGAAGATGATAGTTGGTAGAGCTTAACCATGGAGTCAAGAAAAGTCAGATCCCAGAAATAAAGTGAAAAAAAATTAAAGGGGGATTCAGAATGCGTTTCTTTCTGGTTAATAAAGATAATATCAGGTTTATTGACTGTTTTAGGCCATTTCCCACATCCCTGTATATTTTTGAAATTAGCAACATTCCCCGCTGAGGCCACCAATTATGGAAGACAGTTCCACCTACTTACGACTTTGACAGCAAAGAACTCCCTGTGCAGTTTAAGATTAAACCACTTCTCCTCCAACTTCATTGAGTGACCATGTGTCTTCTTAAGTGACCTGAGAATGAATAGTTTCCTCCCTTTGCTAAAAACCCACTTGAGATATTTGTATATTGCGATCATATCTCCTCTCAAGCGTCTCTTCTCCAGGGAGAATAAGTTTAATGCTTGTAGTCGTTCTTCGTAACTGAGGTCCTCCAGCCCCTTTATTAACTTTGTTGCCCTTCTCTGGACTCCCTCCAGTTCCGGCACGTCTTTCCTAAGGACTGGTGACCAGAACTGGAGTGACCTTTTATATTGGAAAATTTAATTTTAAATTCAAATTTTGAAAATAGAGCACAGGCTTACTTTAAATTGGCTCCAGAAAAAAAAAAAAATAGAACAAAACACGAAGAATTTTTTGTTCCCCTTTATTTTATTATATTGAAACAGTAGTAGAGAATTGTACCATGTTGGTTATCGAAAAAAACATTTTTTTGGAGTGATACCATTTACTGGCTAACTTAAGTTGAACATGCAAGCTTTCAGGATAACTTAGATCCCTTCTTCAGGCTTTATACGTTTCATAATTGTAGAAAACCAGAAGAAGAGATCTTAGTTATCCCACAAATTTGTATCTTTAATACCTTATGTTAGCCAATAAAGGATGTCACTTAGACTCCAAACTTTCGGTATTATATTCAAACCATAGGGTGATTCAGGAATATAAAAGTCTCCCTGAGCTTAGTTAAGTGTAACTGAAGTATAAAAGTTAGTCTTAACTAAGCTGAGTGTAACTGAAATACAGGCGCTATACTGTGTATCAGGGTTTCTCAACCAGGGTTCCTCCAGAGGTTCCTCGGGGTTCTTTGAGCAATGGTCAATTTCCACCTCTCAGATAAATTCCCAATGACACCATTGATCATTTTAGCTATCTGTAAGGGGGGAATTCTTCCCAATGACCACAAGTGTAAGGAGCATTCTTCCCATTGACCATCACACTAATGTATCATGAGTTGTACATTTTACATTTTTAGCAGGGGTTCCATGAGACCGGAGAATTATTTCAAGGGTTCCTCGGTGTTGAAAAGGTTGAGAAAGGCTGCTGTATATGCTAGAGAAAATCCCAAAATTAAAACAATGACATGACAATGGCACTTTACCCAAAATTAACAAAAGTACAATATGGGTTAAATAGTGAAGGAATAGAACTGTCGGGGCTTTATTGCTAGCCATAGGTGTGCACAGGGGGTGTGCCTGGGCACGCCCTAATCACTACGTGTGGTGCCAATTCCCCCTCCTGCCTGGACTTCTTCCTGTGTTGCCCTCCTTCCCCTCCGCCTTGCAGTGCTGCTGGCTTCCCTCCTCTCCTCTCCCCCCGGCTGCTGCGGGGGATGTTTCAGCATAGAGAGCAGGGGAAGGGGCTAGTAAATATGCAATTTTCCCAGCCCCTTCCTTTTCTAAATGAACTCAGTGAACACACTCACTCACTGTGTACATTCATAACTGAAGCATAGTAACATGAGTGGCAGGGCATGCGATGACATCACTCCCGCGCAGCACGGGCTCTGAAGGTTTGGCACTGACGTCACCAGCTGCATGCACTCTGAATATCCCCTTAGGAGATATTCACATTACCTACAGGCACAGTGCCTTGAAGAGGTATTCAACCTCTTTTCCACATTTTGGCATGTTACAATCAAAGGCACAAATGTATTTTATTGGGATTTTATGTGATAGACCAACACAAAGTGGCTCATAATTGTGAAGTGGAAGGAAAATGATAAATGGTTTTCAGATTTTTTTTACAAATAAATCTGTGAAAAGTGTGGGGGGTATTTGTATTCAGCCCCCTTTACTCTGACACCTCTAACTAAAATCTAGTGGAACCAATTGCCTTCAGAAGTCCCCTAATTAGTAAATAGTCCACCTGTGTGTCATTTAATCTCAGTATAAATACAGCTGTTCTGTGAAGCCCTCAGAGGTTTGTTACAGAACATTAGTGAATGAACAGCATCATGAAGGCCAAGGAACACATCAGGCAAGTCAGGGATACATTTATAGAGAAGATTAAAGCAGGGTTAGGTTATAAAAAAAATATCCCAAGCGTCAAACATCTCACGGAGCTCTGTTCAATCCATCATCCAAGAACGAAAAGAGTATGGCACAACTGCAAACCTACCAAGACATGGCCGTCCACCTAAACTGACCGGCCGAGCAAGGAGAACATTTATCAGAGAAGCAGCCAAGAGGTCCATGGTAACTCGGAAGGAGCTGCAGAGATCCACAGCTCAGGTGAGGGAGAATCTGTCTACCGGACAACTATTAGTCATGCTCCACAAATCTGGTCTTTATGGAAGAGTGGCAAGAAGAAAGCCATTGTTGGAAAAAAAAGCCATAGGAAGTCCTGATTGCAGTTTGCGAGAAGCCATGTGGGGGACACAGCAAAACATGTGGAAGAAGGTGCTCTGCTCAGATGAGACCAAAATTTAACTTTTTGGCCTAAAACCAAAACGCTATGTGTGGTGGAAAAATAGCACTGCACATCACCCTGAACACACCATCCCCACCGTGAAACATGGTGGTGGTAGCATCATGGTGTGGGAATGCTTTTCTTCAGAAGGGACATGGAAGCTGATCAGAGTTGATGGGAAGATGGATAGAGCCAAATACAGGGCAATCTCAGAAGAAAACCGGTTAGAGTCTGCAAAAGACTTTAGACTGGAACGGAGGTTCACCTTCCAGCAGGACAACGACCCTAAACATACAGCCAGAGCTACAATGGAATGGTTTAGATCAAAGCGTATTCATGTGTTAGAATGGCCCAGCCACAGTCCAGACCTAAATCCAATCGAGAATCTGTGGCAAGACTTGAAAATTGCTGATCCCAGATGCTCTCCTCCAATCTGACAGAGCTTGAGCTATTTTACAAAGAAGAATGGGCAAAAATGTCCTCTCTAGATGTGCAAAGCTGGTAGAGACTTCCCCAAAAAGACTTGCAGCTGTAATTGCAGCAAAAGGCAGTTCTACAAAGTATGGACTCAGGGGGGCGCTATACAAATGTATCCCACACTTTTTATTTGTAAAAAAAAATGTTGAAAACCATTTATCATTTTCCTTCCACTTCACAATTATGAGCCACTTTGTGTCGGTCTATCACATAAAATCCCAATAAAATACATTTATCTTTTTGGTTGTAACATGACAAAATGTGGAAAATTTCAAGGGTGTGAATACTTTTTCAAGGCACTGTAAGCCTTATTATAGGCATGCCTGTAGGTATAAGTGGTAGAACAGAGTTTGCTACCACTTTAACTACCATCCCACCATGCTCAAGAAGTCATGTTTTCAGTTAAATCTCCACATGAGACCACTCATAATTTATATGAGCAGATTAGAGCTTTGAACTAATTGTCTAGTTTTGCACTGAGCAGACCTTAAAGTGGTTGTAAAGGGTCTTTTTTTCCCTAAATAACAAACATGTTATACTTACCTGCTCTATGCAAGGGTTTTGCAAGGAGCAGCCCCAATCCTCCTTTTCTGGGGTGCACCGGTGGCACTCCTGGCTTCTCCTCTTCATCAGGTGCCCCCATGGAGAGCTGCTTTCCATGGGGGCACCCGTATGGGCGCGCTCATGACTCCATTGACACAGACAGCAGGACTTGGCCCCGCCTCTACCTCCCGTGTCACTGGATTTGATTGACAGCAGCGAGAGTCAATGGCTCCAGCTGCTATCAATCTATCCAATGAGGACGTGAGACTGTGGCTGAAGCTGCTGGGCTTGTGCACATCGATGGAACAATCAGGTTTCAGGTAAGAAAAAGGCGGGCTCTGGGGGGCAACTGAAGCATAGAAAGTTTTTCACCTTAATGCATAGATTGCATTAAGGTGAAAAAACATGAGACTTTACAACGCCTTTAACCACTTGCCGACCACCAACCGCAGGTTGATGGCGACAAGGTGGTTCGATATCGCAAACCGCCGTCATATGACGGCGGCTGCGAGATCGTGCACTGTGAGCGTGCGCACGCCGCCGGAGGCGCGCTCACTGTGTCCGGGGGGGCCAGGGAGCAGGTGCGGCGGACTCGATCTCCGCCAGCTACCCGCGATGCCCCCCCTGCAGTAAAAGAACGGAGGCCCGTGTATGTAAACACGGATCTCCGTTCTGTGAGATGGGGAAGGGCTGTGATCACAGCTGTCCTCTATATGGAAACTGTGATCACTCCCCTTCCCCTGCTAGGGCAGCCCACACACAGTTAGAACACGCCCATGGAACACAGTTAACCCCCAGGTTAACCCCTTCACTGCCAATGGCATTTACACAGTAATCAGTGCATTTTTATAGCACTGATCGCTGTATAAATGCCAATGGTCCCAAAAAAGTGTCAAAATGGTCCGACATGTCCGCCCCAATATCGCAGTCCCGCTAAAAATCGCAGATCGCCGCCATTACTAGTAAAAAGTAAATAAAAAATAAAAACCCCAAAAATGAATTCTCATCATCCGTAAACGCGGCAACTTTTGCGCAAACCAATCAATAAACACCGATTGCAATTTTTTTTATCACAAATATGAGGAAGAATATAAAACCGGCCAAAACCGTTGAAAAAAATGTTTTTTTATATTTTTTTTTTGGATTTGTATTTTAGCAAAAAGTAAGAAATTTGGGTTCTTTTGCAAAATTGTTGCTCTTCTTTTGTTTATAGCGGCAATCAGAAAAGATGCAGCGGTGATCAAATACCACCAAAAGAAAGCTCTATTTGTGGGAAAAAAAGGACGCAAATTTTGTTTGGGTACAATGCCGCACGACCGCGCAATTGTCAGATAAAGCGACGCAGTGCCGAATCGCAAAAAGTGCTCTGGTCCTAAAGTGTCAAATCCTTCCAGGGCTGAAGTGGTTAAGCAGGGGTCTGTGATGATATCACATGTGAGACACACACGAAGTAATGATATCACGCATGAAACGCAAGCAAGGCTGACTCCATCTTGGGAAGGCATGCTACTTCAATGGCTGCTAAATTTTTCTTTTTAAAACCACTGTCAGTTCTTGGGCTAACCTCCTCACACCACTTCCCTTCTTGGCCAGATCAACTTCAAAGGGGCCATCTGCTGGTATGTGACCAGTCAAGGAGAGAAAGGCCTGTCTGTTTATTTTAATTAATGAATTATATTAGAACAGCAATAAACCAAACCCTAAATCACCCAGGCAATCCTGACCCTCTCAGTAACCCCTGAAACCAACATGAAAAGGTAGAAAAATTTACATACAGTCATACTTCCAGCTGGGAGCCTAATATAGTGATAAAACGTACATATTTGAATGTAGAGTTTCGGCCCAGATTATTCAAGTATAAACATTGCCCCCTTTTTACCCAAGGAGGGATAGAACTAGTGTATTCCCTCCCCAGGGTCCCCGAATATCACAACACATTCATGTGTGGACTTAATTAAAAGCCCTCAATGTGCTGAGATTTAATTTCTTACTGTGAGATTTGCCAGGCGGCCCAATCTTGAAATATGTTTTTTCATACACAACGTGTGGAGTAGGGAAGATTGTTTTCGAGGCCCGCCCTGGACATTGTCTAAGAAGCCGCCCACTCATGTGAGTGGTCAGGGCATATGGCCCCACCCCTTGTCAACCAGAGAAAAAGGGATTTCTAAGATCAATTTCCAGTTCTCAATTTCCATCAATGAAGCAACATCACAGAACCAGGAAATCATCTTCGAAACACTGATTAGTCATGGACATTTCAAAAGCAAGTATTCTTTTATTCTGTTTCTTTGCTGCTGTAATTTTGTCTCATTGTTTTGATAACCTTTATTTTTCTGTAAATATTTTACTGCACCTAAAGCTTGGCCTTTTCATTATTAAACCTTATTTTGAAAAGTGTTAATTTTGCCCCTAAAGCTCTTAATGCAGCTATCACAAATCTGTTCCTTTGAAGAGCGCTACTGTTTTTAAAATAACGCATCTGGATATACCTGACTGCGGTGACAGCGTGTGTTACAGGTGGTTATTCTGAAATACTGGTATTGTTGAAATTCTGAGCTCCTCTGGCTCCAATAGAGGTGGTGGCAGAGAAAGGGTTAATTGTCTGTATTAGCCCGGTAACAATCGCTCTCAGGCGGCTGGCATTTAGACGGTGGTCCCGCAAACTGGGAAATCTTTGTGCTGAAAGCAGCTGAGAGTGGCATTGTTATGTTCACAACAAGAGCGGTGTTATATGAAGGGGGTCCTCGATCGCCCCTAGGTGAGGAGGGCAGCAATCTGATACCCACGTTCGTCACGGGGTGGGCAACCTTTGAGTGGTGGAGGTCTACCTGGACAACATGAAGGAGATCACTTTGGTTCAGCACTCTTATTATATTTTTTTTTTTAAGTACCTAACTAACAAGGCCTAACTAAATAGTAAGGAGAACTTATAGAAAGAAAACATATAATAAAACAAATGTCACTGTAAAAATATAAACTTGTACTACCCTATACAGTGAGTGGACAGAGTCAGTCAGTAGAGCAGTGGTTGGTGTCAGTATAGCAGTGGATGTGTCAGACGGGCAGAGGAAGAGGATGGTGTCAATATGGCAGAGGATGGTGTCAATATGGCAGAGGATGGTGTCAGTGTTTTTTTTATTTTTATTATTTTACAATTTACAGTTACGTTTTACAATATTGTTTATTATTATTATTATTATTATTATTTTTAACAGCTCTGTTGGAGGGCTTTGGTGAAATATCAGGGGTCTAAACAGACCCCTGCTGTCTAACCTTTGAAACAGGGAAAGGGACTGAGGACAAAGGTTCCCCAGTCCCTTTCTCTGCAGCCTCAGCTGCAATGGACAGTGAAGGAATGGGAAGTGTTTTGTGCTGAGCTGAATCCTGTTCATTCACAAACGGCATAGGAAACAGTTTGCTCTGCTTCAGTTATGTAGGAACACAGTGGGTGATCAGTACTGCTAACTCACTGTGCTCATTCAGAAAAGGAAGGGGCCCCTCCCCCCGCTCTCCATCCTGAAACATGCCTCATGCGAGAGCGAAGAGAAGGGAAGCTGGCAGCGCTGCTGGTGGTGGTGGGGGGGGGGGGGGGGCGGACAT
>BLSH010552742.1:60483-77224 GCA_018402905.1 Glandirana rugosa | reverse complement strand
TGTGCCCACCAGTGCCGCATCATCAGTGCCTCCTGATCCTGGCCCACCAGTGCCGCATTATCAGTGCCTCCTGATCAGTGCCCACCAGTGCCGCCTCATCAGTGCCTCCTGATCAGTGCCCACCAGTACCGCCTCATCTGTGCTCATCAGTGCCCATTAGTACAGCCTATCCGTGCTCATCAGTGCAGCCTCACCAGCGCACATCAGTGAAGGAGAAAGATTACCTGTTTGCAAAATTTTATAACAAAATATGAAAAACCTTTTTTTTTTTTCAAAATTTTCAGTCTTTTTTTGTGTGTTTAGCAAAAAGTACAAAACCCAGTGGTGATTAAATACCACAACAAAATAACTATTTGTGTGACAAAAATGATAAAAAGGTCAGTGTTGCATGGCCGTGCAATTGTCATTCATAGTGTGAGAGCGCTGAAAGCTGAAAATTGGCCTGGGCATTCTGAGCATCACCCTAATTTGAGTTACTCAGAATGCCCAGGCACTCAGGAAATCGTGTTAACTGAGGTAATTGTGGCTGTAGGTGGGCAGCTCCTGAATAATTGGAGGGAGGGGGCTCCCATAAAGTGGTCATGATCTATTTGGGCACGTTAAAGTGGTTGAAAACCCTTACATATACCCAGTGAGGTGACTGGCCTCAGATGATGAACAGAGATGAAACAAATCCTCCTATATACTTTGTACCTGTTTATCTGCAACAACCTCATATAGTTTGTACTAAAAACATACAGATCAAAGGATTTTTTTCTCAGCTCAGCCACAGTGCAGATCTCAGTGAGGAGAGCTCTGAGCCCCGATTAGAGGGAAGTTACACACCCCCTTCACACAGTACATATAGAACATGCAAAGCTGAGGCTGTCAATCACAGGCTGTGTGCTAGAGCTCCTGCCCCATTACTTTTTTACCACTGGGGTGCTGCGACACCACGGGGTTCCGCAGAGAGTCCTCAGGGTTTCCCTGGAAGCATCCTGGTCTGAGCGTTACGCTGTTTTAACTTCCGTACAGTGTGACTCTGCGGGGAGAGAGAGATCACAGCCCGAACAGCTCTCTCCTCCATGCAGCTATGGGTATTATTGCTGACAAAGCAGAAAGTTATGCAGCCACCCGCCCACGCCCTACCAACCGACGATCATTGGTTGTTAACCAGTTGCCGTACGACTATACGCGGGAACAGCGTAGCTCTGTCCCGTGAATTGCCGCTTATAGTCGTCACTTTCGTGCACGACTGCTAGGGGTGAAAATCGCGCCGGGGCCGCGAGTTGGGTGGACTCGATGTCCGCCGGCGACTCGCAATCAGCCATGACAGAGCCAGAACGGGGAACCGCTGATGTAAACATGGCGGTTCCCCATTCTGACAGGCGGCATGTCAGAGATCTACTGATCCCTGTACTCGTGATCAGTTAGATCTCTGGTGCCCCTGCCAGCCCAGCCCCCTCACAGTTAGAACACGCCTAGGGAACACAGTTAACCCTTTCACTGCCCCCTGCAGGTTAACCCCTTCACTGCCAATGACATTTATACAGTCACCAAGGGATATTTACATTTCTGATCGCTGAATAAATGTCATTGGTCCCAAAAAAGTGTCAAAAATGTCCGACATGTCCGCCCCAATATCAAAGCCCCGATAAATCGCAGATCGCAGCCATTACCAGTAAAAAAAAAAAAAAAAAAATGGTAAAAACACCAGAAATGAATTCTCATGGTTTGTAAACGTGGCATCTTTTGTGCAAACCAATCAATAAAGGCCAATTGCATTTTTTTTTTACAAAAAATATGAGGAAGAATATAAATCGGCCAAAACCGATGAATACATTTTTTTTTTTTGGATTTGTATTTTAGCAAAAAATAAGAAATATTGTTTTGTTTTGTAAAATTGTCGCTCTTCTTTTGTTTATAGCGGCGATCAGAAATGACACAGAGGGGATCAAATACCACCAAAAGAAAGCTCTATTTATATGAAAAAAAGGACGCAAATTTTGTTTGGGTACAACGCCGCACGACCGCGCAATTGTCAGTTAAAGCGACGCAGCGCAGAATCACATAAAAGTGCTCTGGTCCTAAACTGGGAAATCCTTTCGGGGCTGAAGTGGTTAAGGACACATCGTCGGCATTACAGGTTTTTTCTTTGCCCGTGTTCTATTGGATTAGCGAACCCGCCAGATTAGGTAACGGAAGTGACATTTGTCAGCTGCTCATGCGTTCCACCGCTACTAGGCTTTCATGTTACATTTTGAAAGGCTAAAGGTTTAGCACTGAGCAGTGCGGGGTGTACCAAGATGGCCTCGTCCAGCTTCTTCCAAAATGTAACATCAAAACACAATCACAGATATCAATATACTATATTTATTTATATACGCTCACTTTATAGCTAAAATTACTCTGAAATTCAAGAGTAGCTGGGTGTAGTAAGATGTCCGCTGACTGCAGGTGTTCTGTCAGATTAGCAAACCGGGTAGCGGTGGAACGCATGCGCAGCTGACGAAACGTCACTTCTGTTAAATAATCTGACTGGTTCACTAATCGGACAGAACTCCGGCAAAGCAGGAACCTGTAATGCCGCTGACACGCCCTTAACAATCGGTTGGTAGGACGCGGGCGGGTGGCCCACACAGCTTTTTTCTTTGTTGGCAATGGTACCCATAGCTGCAGGGAGGAGGAGAGGGCTGTGCTCTCTCTCCTCGCAGAGTTGCACTGCACGGGAGAGATAACACACACAGGCCACAGTTGGGGAAGGCAGAGACAGAGGAAAAAGAGCAACAGCAGCTGATCATATTTTACTGGGAGAACCATATCTATCTCTGTGCATATATTAAACTCTTATAAGTGTGATAAAATGACATAACAAAAAAAAAAAAGATAAATGCCATAGGAATTTTGAATTGGGTTATCTGATATTATGTCCATTTTTCCTCTACAAATAAAAGACAAAACAACATATTAGACAGACGAGCTAGTTATTCTTTATTACACATTTATTGATTTGGCCCATCAGGCCCACCAAGAGTCTCTCTTCCATACTCATATGTATACATTACACAGGAACCTTGCATGTTACTGCTTAGTGTTGGTACAAAAGTGCTCTGAGGCCAACTAACGATGAAAAGTATTCAGATGAACCAGCAGTAGTTCTTTGTTACACAACTATTGATTTACTAAACAAAAATTCTGTACATATAATTGCAGGACAAACAATTCAAAACATACAACATGCATGCGCACACACGACCATCCTAGCTCATGAGCATGAACAATGGTCTGCATGCAATAGGAAAACGCTAAAAGTTACTTAGCTCAGGTTATAGGAGCTTCACGATCTCCGTAGGCAACCAGGACCCCAGTCTCTATGAGTGATTGCAGGAAATCGGAAGCTAGCGCCATCCTCCGGTGAAGTTTATTCTGGCGCAGACCATCCTTGTTGCAATGTCATTATGCAGTCCTACTGTTAGCATATGCTGCTGGCCTTTTATTTGGAAAGTTTAGGTAGACAACACCACATGGTTGTTTCTTTGCTCATTACTTCCTTAAGGCTCCTTTCACACCGGAGCCGCCCGAGCGTTAGCAGCATTTTACCGCTCGTTATAGCGGCGCTATTGCGGCGGTGCACTTTTAACCCCCACAATGGGTTAAACAGGGGTTAAAAGTGCCCGTTTTCAATGGGCAGGGCCGTATAGGAGCGGTGAATACACCGCTGTAAAGATGCTGCTTGCAGGACTTTTATTTCTGTCCCGCAAGCGCACCACTCCATTGTGAAAGCACACTGGCTTTCACACTGGGGTGTGTTGGGGGGCGTTTTTCAGGCGCTTTTTAGGTGCTATTTTTTGCGCAAAAGCGCCTGAAAAACGACTTGGTGTGAAAGGGGTCTTAGCCTTTTATGGGTGAAACATTTCTCAAACAACCGCAGAGTAGCTGAAAGGATATAGGCAAAACGCAGACTAATGCTGCAATGGTTTTAAAGTATGAATTCAATCAATGTGGTAGATTTATTTTCACAGCAAATTGCCCTTCTTTTGGTTTCCTGGTCTGAAATAAAACTATTAATTGTATAAATCTGTTACACCATCAACATTTTTTCATTGTACAGGGTGGGCCATTTATATGGATACACCTTAATAAAATGGGAATGGTTGGTGATATTAACTTCCTGTTTGTGGCACATTAGTATATGTGAGGGGGGAAACTTTTCAAGATGGGTGGTGACCATGGCGGCCATTTTGAAGTCGGCCATTTTGAATCCAACTTTTGTTTTTTCAATAGGAAGAGGGTCATGTGACACATTATACTTATTGAGAATTGCACAAGAAAAACAATGGTGTGCTTGGTTTTAACGTAACTTTATTCTTTCATGAGTTATTTACAAGTTTCTGACCACTTATAAAATGTGTTCAATGTGCTGCACATCTCGTATCTTCACAGCATATGTTTTTTTTATGGTTTTTATGGTCAGTAAAAACCAATACCGGGTGAGCTGCTCCTTCCAGGAGGTACCGCCATTCCTCCAAAGCCAACGTGATGGCCAGCAATTCCCTATCACCCACATCATAGTTCCAGCAAGATGGTGCACCACCACATTATGGGTGTCAGGTCCGAGCATTCCTAGATGAACAGTTTCCTGGAAAGTGGATTGGTCCCAAGGTCTCCCGATCTGACCCCCTTAGACTTTTATCTTTGGGGTCATCTGAAGGCAATTGTCTATGCTGTGAAGATACGAGATGTGCAGCACCTGAAACTACGGATACTGGAAGCCTGTGCTAGCATTTCTCCTGCGGTGTTGCTATCAGTGTGTGAAGAGTGGGAGAAGAGGGTTGCATTGACAATCCAACACAATGGGCAGCACATTGAACACATTTTATAATTGGTCAGAAACTTGTAAATAACTCATGAAATAATAAAGTTACATTAAAACCAAGCACACCATTGTTTTTCTTGTGAAATTCCCAATAAGTTTGATGTGTCACATGACCCTCTTCCTATTGAAAAAACAAAAGTTGGATTCAAAATGGCCGACTTCAAAATTGAAATTTATTCCTTTTTTTTCTTCCAGGTCTTTCATTTTCATTGTTTTACAATGCATGGATATCGGTTTTAGGTTTTCCAGATACATATTGTCACTGGAGTTTAGGAACGTCGTAGCGGTAGAACAAAGTTTTTAAGTCCAACAGTTTAACAAATCTTACTGGCTGATAAAATGTGTGGTCGCGCTTGAATCCCATTTTTTCATACATTTTCCAGGCATTGATCATTACTATGTTTGTTGTCAGTATCACGGCCTCGCAGCCTCTCCTCTGACGGGCAAAGCCAATCATTGTCCTAACCAAGGCTTTGGCAATCCCTCTACCACGGTGGCTTTTGGACACTGAAAGCCGTTTGAGCTCCAAGTGGTTTTCTCCACCGGGATATGGAGAAGGAGCAGTGCCCACCGTCCCAACCACTTGTCCTCCAGACTCCGCCACCCAGAAGCAGGCGCCATCTTGGTTCATGTAGAACTTCTGGATGTCCAACAAGTCCTCGCGCAAATATAACTCAATGTAGGAATTGTAGATATGCCGGACTACAAGCCACACAAAAGAAATGTCCACGGCCAAGGCTATGATGGAGGTAGTAAAGGACACAATGTCAAAAAATGAAAGAAGGAGAAAGGTTAATAGCGTGACCCCAAAATGTGGCCGTCTTATGCCACGCTTAAAGGCTCCATTTACATGCTCATTAATTCCACTGGCAAAGAGTCGCCTGACCGCAACATAATCCGAATCCTTGTACAGTCGTATTAAGAAATGAGACATGATATCTCTCTGTGAAGGAATAAAAAAAGGATAACTAACACAACCCCGTGGCAGATGATGGCACTACATAAACTAATATTAATGACACTCGGGGGTCTATTTATTGCCACACAACAACCAATTAGAACAATATGGAAAGCTGTGTGAATTTTGGTGTGAAAACATACACTATATTACCAAAACAAGAAGGCCTGGCTCGCAGTTTCCGCTCTAATTCATCCCAAAGGTGTTCTATCGGGTTGAGGCCAGGACTCTGTGCAGGCCAGTCAGGTTCCTCCACTCCAAACTCACTCATCCATGTCTTTATGGACCTTGCTTTGTGCAGCGGTCCAAATCATTTGGTGGAGGGGGGATTATGGTGTGGGGCTGTTTTTCAGGGGTTGGGCTTGGCCCTTTAGTTTTAGTGAAGGGAACTCTTAAGGCTTCAGCATACCAAGATATTTTGGACAATTTCATGCTCCCAACTTTGTGGGAACAGTTTGGGGATGGCCCCTTCCTGTTCCAACATGACTGCGCACCACTGCACAAAGCAAGGTCCATAAACACATGGATGAGCGATTATGGGGTGGAGGAACTTGACTGGCCTGCACAGAGTCCTGACTTCAACCCAATGAATTAGAGTGGAGAATGTGAGCCAGGCCTTCTCATTGAACATCAGTGCCTGACATCGCAAATATGCTTCTGGAAGAATGGTCAAACATTCCCATAGACACTCCTAAACCTTGTGGACAGTCTTCCCAGAAGAGTTGAAGCTGTTATAGCTGCAAAGGGTGGGCCAACTCACTATTTAACCCTATGGACTAAGCCTCGATTCACACTAGTGGGTTTTTTAATGCAGTTTGCAGAAATGCAGGGAATATTTTTAACATGGGTTCATATGGAAGACGTTCACATCAATGCTTTTTTGTTCCTCTGCGTTTTTGGAAAGGGTCTGGGACTTTTTTCCCGCAAAAAGCAGCATTGTGCATGTAATAGACTTCAATGGGCATGCAAGAAAAACGCAAGTGCTGTGTTTTTGATGCGTTTTTATCGCAACTTTGCCACGATTTGTGTTTTAAATCTGCCTAGCAACAAAATTTTACCCAAAAAAAAAAATTATAAAAAATATTAAACATAAAAAACCGCAAAACGCAGCAAAATCATGGTAAAAACGCATCAGAAACACGGTAAAAAACACAGAAAGCACAGCAAAAAGCAGTGAAAAAACGCTGAAAAGCAAAATGCATTAGTGTGAATCGAGCCTTAAGCGGTGCGACGGTCGTATGCAAACAGTCGTACGATTGCTTGTTGTACGATCATCCGACCGTTAGTACGTGTGATTAGAACAGCCGTCGTACGACGGTCGTACAACAGAAGTTGGCTGAGCAGACTAGAAAACGTTGCTTGTACAACAAGCGGTCGTACGACCATTGTATCGTGTGTACAGAGAAGTTGGTCCAACAAGTTGTACTGTGCAAAACACGCATGCTCAGAAGTCAGGAACGCCCAGAATTGTCAGTTCTGGGAAATCTACGTTCCTAATTCACACATTACCGGCACCTGAACTTCTTCTTTAGACGCTCGAAACACGTCAATGTGTTCGGCTTGGTCGTACGATCGCTTAGCGCATGTCAGTCCGCGAGATACAACAGCCAACATACGGTTTGGGCTGTTCGGTCGTACGACCGTCACACCGTGTGTACGTAAAGGCAGGCGTCCCAATACTTTTGGTAATATAGTGTATATGAATAGACACCTTAAAGTGTATGTCAGACCATTTTTTTTTTGGACAGAATGGGGAAGGGTTAGCAGCCCCTGCCTGCTTGGTTCCTACTGCTATCCTTTGTTAGAGTGATTCTACCTTACATTCTGTCCCACTGACAACAATTTCATTAGACAAGAAGTAAAGGTAAATCTGTAAGTGCTCTTTCACAGTTGTGGCTGGGGAAGGGGCAGTAAAAACAGGCGGTTGAGACATATTTTAACCCTACACCCCCCCGCAACCTTCCTTAACCCCTTGGAGCCAGCATACTTCTCAGGCCCTTTAAAGGGTTAAGGAAGCTGTGTGGCTTTATGATCATGTGATCACTGTGATTGGCTGTCACTGCAAGCAGCCATTAGCCACCTGTAACTGTGCCAGGGGCACACAGGGCACACATAGAGTTGCCACCTTTAAACCCGAACACATATGAATTACACAGGTTCTGTGGCTGATTAAGGTGGTCATTAAACTCACTTGGTGCCTTAACTGCATTCAATCAGCCTCAGAACAACCTGTGTAATTCAGATGTGTTTGGCTTTAAAGGGATGAGGTGGCAACCCTAGGCACACCCCCTTGGCACAGCTGTTTTTGCACTAATGCACGCAAATATGCTGCCGCTTAGTGCCAAGGCCCACCTGCCGAGAGGCCGCATATTTGCATGCAGATGGCGCCAAGAGCTTAAGCTGCAAAGTCAGCCATTTGTTTTTTCTGCCCCATGGCTACCTAATGGTTGAGTTTGGTAGGTGGTGATGCCTGTCAACTCAGAGTTACAATACATTTGCAGCAGCCATGATGTCAGCAGAACAGGAATTGAAGGGAAATCTCTTTAACGGTGCCCCAGATAACAGTAAGAATCAGACAGGGGTTCTAATCCTGCTCCACTCCATTCAAAACTAAGAAAAAAAAGTGTTGCCCAATTTAAAGGCAATCTGATATAAAAGTGGATGTGTGCGTTAAAGATACAGTAGGTATTTAGTAGAAGTCGTGTCCTGACATTTTTTTTCTTTGTGCTTTTACAATTACAATCATTAGGTGTAGCCTCCACCTCCTCAGAATCAAAGCATGTTTCTTCTTTATATCAAATAAAAGTGTGGGTGTGCTTTAGGCTGGTAAGGGGGCACGTGATTGGGCAGATGTTGGCGCCAAGTTATACAATCGCACCCTGCTTCTTCTTGGATAGGGCACCCATTCCCCTGCCTTTGTAGACACCATATTGGATACATGTCTCCCGGCCATAAGACCATTCACGACACCCCCAGCCAGAGGTCTTAGTATTCCCAATAAAGGAATGTCCACCCACTTTACTGCAACTTCACATCTTCACAAAGCTTCCGGTGACAGATCACGTTTGCCATACTATCAGAATCCTGGGCACAGAATGCCACAAGGTTAAGCATTCTTCAGTGCAGAGCACAAGTGCACATCTTCCCTCTCCTCCCTGGGAGCACCATAGTATTGGGACCACCTCTCCACAAGTCCACAACATTAAGCTTCCATTACCAAGAGCTGAGGGTCAGGGGGGACTTCTGTTGGTATTCCAACCTCTTCTCGTATTATTATGAATACCGGAGGAATCAGAGTGCCCTGCTTGTTAGAGATTACAATCTAGAAGGGAGGATCTAGTGATATAAAAGTTAATAGCTGTTGGGGATGGGCTGATGGAGAAAATAAAAGTACAGTGGTTAGGTAGACAGAGTAGGAGATAATCAGACAGATTGGAGCAGGGAGTTCCATAGGATGGGAGAGGCTCTGGAAAAGTCCTGGAGGTGAGCATGGGAAGAGGTGACGGGGGAGCTGGAGAGCAGGAGGTCTTGAGAGGAACAAAGACAACAATTAGGTTGGTATTTTGAGACTAGATTAGTGATGTAGCTGGGGGCCGAGCTGTGGATGGCTTGGTAAGTTGTTGTTAGTATTTTGAATTTAATTTATTGGGTGAGCGGAAGCCAATGGAGGGATTGGCAGAGGGCAGGCACTGAGTGGTTTGCCGCATTCATGATGGACTGAAGGGGGCATAGCCTATGTGAGGGTAAGCTAATGAGGAAGGAGTTGCAGTAGTCAAGGTGGGAGATGACCAGGGAGAGAATTAGAAGCTTTGCGGTGTCACTGGTTAGGAAGGGGTGTGTTTTGGTGATGTTGCGGAGGTTGAGGCGGCAAGATTTGGACAGTGATTGGAAGTGGGGCCTAAAGGATAGATCAGAGTCCAGGAAATATACCTAGAACCTTGGAATGCAGGGATGGGCTGATAGTTGTGCCATCGATCCTGACAAAGAGATCAGGGGAAGGGCCACGTGGGGGAGGAAAAATTATGAGATCAGTTTTGGATGGATTGAGTTTGAGGATGTGGTCTTACTTCCAGGCTGATATGTCTGTTAGTAAATTAGTGAAGAGATTAGAAATTAGAGTGAGCTGAGGGGTAGAGAGATAAATTTGGCTGTAAAGATGGCCCCGACAGAGAAAAGAAGAGGAGAGGAGGAGCTATAGAGCTCTGCCCAGCTGGTCACGCTTCCAGGTGACAGTCTTATTCCCAGGCCTCCACCATTACTCACACTTGACGACTCTATCCAGGCCCCCAAGGCCTTACAGGACCTGCAGTAGAAGGTCAGGGGAGACAGGGCAGCTACAGTTTTTCTTCCCACGATCTGTACCACCTCAGTTGAGAATTCAGCCCTGCCTAGGGCCCAATCCCCCCTTCCCTTCAAACTGATAAAAGTGATAATTACCCACAATTCAACCTCTAAAGTGACTCTTATAATTCAGTATCTTAAGGTGATCCTTCCCACCAACTTTACATATTAAGGAGAACTGCATCCACCAATTTGCCTCTTAAAGCGAATCTTCCTTTTTTCCAAATCTGAAAGGAACTGCACTCTTTACTGCGTGCCAACATAAGGGCCCCAATTAAGCCGGCAGAAGAATCAATCTTCCAGATTGTTTGTGCTCAGGGACTTTCTTTCTTAGAAGTACTTGTGTGCAGGAGACTTGACAGATTTCCTAGTGTTTAAGCTCAGACTTTCCTGACTGAGAGCCAACATATGAGCTAGCTAGCCCAATTCCTTGTTATTCATACACATCTCGCTAATTAACCTCCCAGTCGGAGGGCTATTGTATATCCTCAGTCCTGCAGGACGGGTGGCTACACTTGCATAGCACAGCTGATGTAAAGGTGACAATGCTGCCACCTCTCTAGAAGTACCCTACCGTTAACATTCTCTATTCAGAAATAGAGAGAGCTCTGGCAGGATCAACAATTATTTAGTAGGATTTACAGGGGGAATATCAAAATAGAAAATACACATATGTGGTAGCTTTTTATTCTGAACAACATATAAATTTCTCATTTTTACCTCTAGTTCTTTAACCACTTGGACACGACGGCTACAGTGTGGGCTTAAAATGCCGGGAGGGGGTACAGTGAGGGGAAAAAGTATTTGAACCCCTGCTGATTTTGTAGGTTTGCCCACTGACAAAGAAACGATCAGTCTATAATTTTAATGGTCGGTTTATTTTAACAGTGAGAGACAGAATGACAACAAAAATATCCAGAAAAACGCATTTCAAAAAAGTTATAAATTGATTTGCATGTTAATGAGTGAAATAAATATTTAATCCCCTATCAATCAGCAGCATTTCTGGCTCCCAGGTGTCTTCTATACAGGTAAGGAGCTGAGATTAGGAGCACTTTATTAAAGGGAGTGCTCCTAATCTCAGCTTGTTACCTGTATAAAAGACACCTGTCCACAGAAGCAATCAATCAATCAGATTCCAATCTCTCCACCATGGCCAAGACCAAAGAGCTGTCCAAGGATGTCAGGAACAAGATTGTAGACCTACACAAGGCTGGAATGGGCTACAAGACCATCGCCAAGCAGCTTGGCGAGAGGGTGACAACAGCTGGTGCGATTATTCTCATGTGGAAGAAACACAAAATAACTGTCAATCTCCCTTGGTCTGGGGCTCCATGCAAGATCTCACCTTGTGGAGTTTCAATGATCAATGAGAACGGTGAGGAATCAGCCCAGAGCTACACAGGAGAATCTGGTCAATGACAAGGCAGATGGGACCATAGTCACCAGGAAAACAATTGGTAACACTACACCATGAAGGACTGAAATCCTGCAGCACCCGCAAGGGTGCTCAAGAAAGCACATGTACAGGTCTTTCTGAAGTTTGCTAATGAACATCTGAATCATTCAAAGGAGAACTGGGTGAAAGTGTTGCGGTCAGATGAGACCAAAATCAAGCTCTTTGGCATCAGCTTAACTCGCCGTGTTTGGAGGAGGAGGAATGCTGCTTATGACCCAAGGAACACCATCCCCACCATCAAACATGGAGGTGGAAACATTATGCTTTGGGGGTATTTTCCTGTTTATGGAACAGGACAACTTCACCGCATCCAAGGGACGATGGACAGGGCCCATGTACCATCAAATCTTGGGTGAGAACCTCCTCCCCTCAGCCAGGGCATTGACAATGGGTCATGGATGGCTACGCCAGCATGACAATGACCCAAAACACATGGCCAAGGCAACAAAGGAATGGCTCAAGAAGCACATTAAGGTCCAGGAGTGGCCTAGCCAGTCTGCAGGCCTTAATACTATTGAGAGGGAGCTGAAGGTTTGAGTTACCAAACGTCAGCCTCAAAACGTTAATGACTTGGAGAGGATCTGCAAAGAGGATTGGGACAAAATCCCTACTGAGATGTCTGCAAACCTGGTGGCCCCAACTACATGAAACGTCTGACCTCTGTGATTGCCAACAAGGGTTTTGCCACCGAATACTAAGTCATGTTTTGTGAAGGGGTCAAATATTTATTTCACTCATTAAAATGGAAATCAATTTATAATTTTTTTGAAATGCGGTCTTCTATATTTTTTTGTTGATATTTTGTCTCTCGCTGTTAAAATAAACCATTAAAATTACAGACTAAACATTGCTTTGTCAGTGGGCAAACGTACAAAATCAGCAGGGGATCAAATACTCTTTTCCCTCACTGTACATGGACATCCTCCTGTTCTTGCGCTGCCCACGCGTCCCCTGGGGCACATACATGGCACGCTCTATGATCGCCGAGTCCTTGGAACTCAGCTGATCACAGCTTGGGTAAAGGGCCCTTTACCACGTGATCAACTGTCAGCCGTCACACTGTTAGAAAAGAAGAAAGCCGCTATGCCGCTTCTGTTGGAGAGGCATCGGTCCCCTTAGTGCCCTCCAGTACCGCTAATCAGTGCCCACCAGTGCCACCTATCAATGCCCATCAGTGCTGCCAATCAGTGCCCATCAGTGCCTCATCATCAGTGTCACTTATAACTGCTGCTTATCAATGCTGCCTACCAGTGCCCTTCAGTGCCACCTATCAATGCCACCTCTCCAACGCCGCCTATCAGTGCAGCCTCCTCAATGCCTCCTGATCAGGGCCCACCAGTGCCGCATCATCAGTGCCTCCTGATCAGTGCCCATTAGTGCTGCCTATCTGTGCCCATTAGTGCAGCCTATCCGTGCCCATTAGTGCAGCCTATCAGTGCTCATCAGTGCAGCCTCATCAGCGCACATCAGCGAAGGAGAAAAATTACCTGTTTGCAAAATTTTATAAAAAAATATGAAAAACTTTTTGTTTATTTTTCAAAAATTTCAGTCTTTTTTTGTTTTGTTTATCAAAAAGTACAAAACCCAGTGGCGATTAAATACCACCAAAAAAACTCTATTTGTGTGACAAAAATTATAAAAAGGTCATATGGGTACAGTGTAGCATGACCGCACATTTGTCATTCATAGTGTGAGAGCGCTGAAAGCTGAAAATTGGCCTGGGCATTCTGAGCATCACCCTAATTTTAGTTACTCAGAATGCCCAGGAACTCAGGAAATCATGTTAACTGAGGTAATTATGGCTGTAGGTGGGCAGCTCCTGAATAATTGGAGGGAGGGGGCACCCATAAAGTGGGCATGATCTATTTGGGCACGTTAAAGTGGTTGAAAACCCTTACATATACCCAGTTAGGTGACTGGCCTCAGATGATGAACAGAGATGAAACAAATCTTCCTACATACGTTGTACCTGTTTATCTGCAACAACCTCTTCTATAGTTTGTACTAAAAACATACAGATCAAAGGATTTTTTTCTCAGCTCTAGCAGCAGGGGGCAATAATCTGAAGTCAGCCACAGTGCAGATCTCAGTGAGGAGAGCTCTGACCCCCGATTAGAGGGAAGTTACACACCCCCTTCACACAGTACATATAGGACATGCAAAGCTGAGGCTGTCAATCACAGGCTGTGTGCTAGAGCTCCTGCCCCATCACTTTTTTACCGCTGGGGTGCTGCGACACCACGGGGTTCCGCAGAGAGTCCTCGGGGTTTCCCTGGAAGCATCCTGGTCTGAGCGCTACTCTGTTTTAACTTCCGTACATTGTGACTCTGCGGGGAGAGAGAGAGCACAGCCCAAACAGCTCTCTCCTCCTCCCTGCAGCTATGGGTACTATTGCTGGCAAAGCAGAAAGTTATGCAGCCACCCGCCCACGCCCTACCAACCGATGATCATTGGTTGTTAACCAGTTGCCGTCCTCCATGCAGCTATGGGTGCTATTGCTGACAAAGCAGAAAGTTATGCAGCCACCCGCCCATGCCCTACCAGCCGACGATTATTGGTTGTTAACCAGTTGCCGTACGACTATACGCGGGGACAGCGTGGCTCTGTCCCGTGAATTGCCGCTTATAGTCGTCACTTTCGTGCACGACTGCTGGGGGTGAAAAGCGCGCCGGGGCCGCGAGTTTGGTTCGGCGGTTCCCCATTCTGACAGGTGGCATGACAGCGATCTACTGATCCCTGTACTCGGGATCAGTTAGATCTCTGGTGCCCCTGCCAGCTCAGCCCCCCCACAGTTAGAACACGCCTGGGGAACACAGTTAACCCTTTCACTGCCCCCTGCAAGTTAACCCCTTCACTGCCAATGACATTTATACAGTCACCAGGGGATATTTACATTTCTGATCGCTGTATAAATGTCATTTTTCACAAAAAAGGGTCAAAAATGTCCGACATGTCCACTGCAATATTGCAGTACCGATAAAAATTGCAGATCGCCGCCATTACTAGTAAAAAAAAAATGGTAAAAACGGCAGAAATGAAATTTTGCGCAAACCAATTAATAAACGGCGATTGCGATTTTTTTTTTTTACCAAAAATATGAGGAAGAATATAAATCGTCCGAAACCGATGAATAAATTAGTTTTTTTTAATTTTTTTTTGGATTTGTATTTTAGCAAAAAGTAAGAAATATTGTTTTTTTTTTTTCAAATTTGTCGCTCTTTTTTTGTTTATAGCGGTGATCAGAAATGATGCAGAGGTAATCAAATACCACCAAAAGAAATCTTTATTTGTGGGAAAAAAAAGGATGTCAATTTAATTTGGGTACAACGTCGCACGACCGCTCAATTGTCAGTTAAAGCGACGCAGTGCCAAATCTCAAAAAGTGCTCTGGTCCTAACATGGGAAATCCTTCCAGTCCTTAAGTGGCTAAGGACATGTGGGCAGCATTACAGGGCTCTGCTTTGCCAGTGTTCTATCAGATTAGCGAACCTGTCAGATTAGGTAACGGAATGGACGTTTTGTCAGCTGTGCATGCGTTCCACTGCTACCAGGTTTGCTAATCTGACAGAACACCTGCAGTCAGAAGGCGGCAGTGGACATCTTACTACACCCAGCTATGTCTTGAATTTCACAGTAATTTTAGCAATAAAGTGAGCTTAAATAAATAAATATAGTATATTGATATCTGTGATGGTGTTTTCATGTTACATTTTGAAAGGCTAAAGGTTTAGCGCTGAGCAGTGCGGGGTGTACCAAGATGGCCTCCGCCACCTTCCTACTGCTGGCGTCCAGCTTCTTCCAAAATGTAACATCAAAACACAATCACAGATATCAATATACTATATTTATTTATATACGCTCACTTTATTGCTAAAATTACTCTGAAATTCAAGACGTAGCTGGGTGTAGTAAGATGTCCGCTGCCTTCTTCTGACTGCTGGTGTTCTGTCAGATTAGCAAACCTGGTAGCGGTGGAACGCATGCACAGCTGACGGAACGTCACTTCCGTTACATAATCTGCTGCGTTCACTAATCTGACAGAACAGACACCTGTAATGCCGCTGACATGTCCTTAGCAACCGATGATCATCGGTTGGTAGGACGCGGGCGGGTGGCCCACACAGCTTTCTTCTTTGTTGGCAATGGTACCCATAGCTGCAGGGAGGAGGAGAGGGCTGTGCTCTCTCTCCTCGCAGAGTCGCACTGCACGGGAGAGATAACACACGCAGGCCACAGTTGGGGAAGGCAGAGCCGGAGGAAAAAGAGCAACAGCAGCCGATCATATTTTACTGGGAGAGGATACAGAACCATATCTATCTCTGTGCATATATTAAACTCTTATAAGTGTGATAAAATGACATAACAAAAAAAAAGATAAATGCCATAGGAATTTTGAATTGGGTTATCTGATATTATGTCCATTTTTCCTCTACAAATAAAAGGCAAAACAACATATTAGACAGACAAGCTAGTTATTCTTTATTACACATTTATTGATTTGACCCATCAGGGCCCCCAAGAGTTTCTCTTCCATACTCATATGTATACATTACACAGGAACCTTGCATGTTACTGCTTAGTGTTGGTACAAAAGTGCTCTGAGGCCAACTAACAATGAAAAGTATTCAGATGAACCAGCAGTAGTTCTTTGTTACACAACTATTGATTTGGTCCATTCTAGAGGTTCGTTTCCATACTCATACTGTGTGTATACATCAGTGGTCTCCAAACTGTGGCCCGAGGGCTGGATGTGGCCCTTTGCTAACCTCTATCCAACCCTTCAGAGAACTATTTCTCCCATTGACACCAAAAGGCACTATTCTTCCCATTAATATCAATGATGGGGCGCTATTCCTCCCACTGACACCAATGACGGGGCACTATTCCTCCCACTGACACCAATGACGGGGCACTATTCTTCCCACTGATACCAATGATGGGACACTATTCTTCCCACTGATACCAATGATGTGCTTGGAGATCTTACCTGGTTTAGTTATCAACACATTGTTTCTTGATGACGACCAAGTAGACTTATGAAAAGTAACAATCAACCGGAGTCTCGTGAAAACATGGTTGTGATTCGTCATTGTACGTTCCAAGGACACATTACATATGTATACTCATA
>BLSH010552742.1:49818-60305 GCA_018402905.1 Glandirana rugosa | reverse complement strand
ACTTCTCTTTTCAAAAGTCCCTAGCGGATTTCCACCTTTCTAAACCCCTATCAGACTGTCTAACCCCATCCTTCAAGGTCTCCCACTACCCCAATCTGTCAGACTATCCCCAAATCTTTCCACCTTTAGGCGATCCCTGAAAACTTTTCTCTTCAGGGAAGCCTATCCTGCCGCCACCTAACAACTGCACTTTTTTATTCTCAATCAACCCATCCCCCCACAGTTATTTCCCTCTCGTATCATTTAACCCTCCCTCCTAGATTGTAAGCTCTACCGAGCAGGGCCCTCTGATTCCTCCTGTATTGAATTGTATTGTATTGTACTGTCTGCCCTAATATTGTAAAGCGCTGCGCAAACTGTTGGCGCTATATAAATACTGTATAATAATAATAATAATAATATTCCTCCCACTGATACCAATGATGGGGCACTATTCCTCCCACTGACACCAATGATGGGACCCTATTCCTCCCATCGACACCAATGATGGGGCACTATTCCTCCCACTGAGACCAATGATGGGGCACTATTCCTCCCACTGATACCAATGATGGGGCACTATTCCTCCCACTGATACCAATGATGGGGCACTATTCCTCCCGCTGAGACCAATGATGGGGCACTATTCCTCCCACTGATACCAATGGCGGGGCACTATTCCTCCCACTGATACCAATGATGGGGCACTATTCCTCTCACTGATACCAATGATGGGGCACTATTCCTCCCACTGATACCAATGATGGGGCACTATTCCTCCAACTGATACCAATGGCGGGGCACTATTCCTCCCACTGATACCAATGACGGAACACTATTCCTCCCACTGACACCAATGATGGGGCACTATTCCTCCAACTGATACCAATGGCGGGGCACTATTCCTCCCACTGATACCAATGACGGAACACTATTCCTCCCACTGACACCAATGATGAGGCACTATTCCTCCCACTGATACTAATGGGAGGAAGAGGCTTCCTTCTGGGACAACGGCCATGCAGACCAATTTGATGCAGTGTGCAGCGTATGGTCTGAGCACTGACAGGCTGACCCCCCACCCTTTCAGCCTCTGCAGCAATGCTGGCAGCACTCATACGTCTATTTCCCAAAGAAAACCTCTGGATATGTCACTGAGCACGTGCACTCAACTTCATTGGTCAAGCATGGCGAGGCGCTGTTCTGAGTGGAACCTGTCCTGTTAAACCGCTGTATGGTCTTGGTCACCGTGCTGCAGCTCAGTTTCAGGGTCTTGGCAATCTTCTTATAGCCTTGGCCATCTTTATGTAGAGCAACAATTCTTTTTTTCAGATCCTCAGAGAGTTCTTTGCCATGAGGTGCCATGTTGAGCTTCCAGTGACCAGTATAAGAGAGTGAGAGCGATAATACCAAATTTAACACACCTGCTCCTCATTCACAATTTGGACATTTTCAATTAGGGGGGCACTCACTTTTGTTACCAGCAGTTTAGACATTAATGGCTGTGTGTTGAGTTATTTTGAGGGGACAGCAAATTTACACTGTTATACAAGCTGTACACTCACTACTTTACATTGTAGCAAAGTGTGATGTCTTCAGTGTTGTCACATGAAAAGATAGAATAAAATATTTACAAAAATGTGAGAGGTGTACTCACTTTTGTGAGATACTGTATATGTGTGCTGGGTCATACTTTTTCTAACTGCCACCAGGGTGGTAGACACCTGCTTCCTTTATGACCTACCACTTACCACTTTGCTAGGCGATTTGAAAGCAACTTCAGCGCGACATTGGGAAACTTATAGCGCGACTTGAGGCGACTTACAACACGACTTCATGCCAGGCGACTTTGCTGTGGCCAATCAGAGAAGGGAGGGAGGGGGTTGCCCTAAAATAAATTCTATTCTTTTCACTGTGAAGTCGCTTCTGTTTAGAGGGGGGATCCGACTTGGAGGAGACTTCCATTGAATTCTATGGGCACAAGTCGGATAGAAGTCGCCTCCAAGTGGTACAGCAATCTCTTCTGAAGTCGCCTTGAAGTCAGAGCAACTTCAGTAGTGTACATTAAGACGGCTCCCATTCACTTCAATGGGATTTCTTGTGTCAAGCGATCTGGGGGTGTGAACCGAGTCTTAACATTTTGTTTATTTTTTATATTACTATATACATTTTCTATTTATTTTTTTACTATCCAATACCTACTCAGTACAACTATTTGATTTATTATAGTTTAATATTCAAATATGCCCAGCTCAAGGGTTTCTTTTCAATACAAACGTTTAGTCCAGCCATATGTGTGGTGAGGGGTTCCTCTGATTGTGTCTAACATCCGGGGCTGCAATGCGCAATAGGGTTTCCCCTCCCCGCCCTCTTTGCGACGTGAGTGAGGATACGCCATTTGTGAATTGGCGCCATGTCCCGCTCTGGCCCCCTGGCGCCCACTGACGCCGTGATGTGGAGGCGTTGTTATCTTTCATCCTACGCCAACAGGTGGGGTATGGATTCACTGTGGACACGCCTGTGATGGTATCATGCGTGAGATCCACACAAGGTAATGATACCAGGCCCAAAGCGACACTGACTCCATCTTGGCAGGGAAGTTACATAAATAATTATGTTTTTTTTCTCTCTCCTTCTGACATGGCAGCTTGAACAAGCTTGCCTGTACCCCCACACCCCCTCTGCTTGTGGCAGACCACACTTCAATGGGAGGCTCTAATTACGGTTTATGGCCGGCCAGGAAGGCTCTGTCCCTTATCTAGAACAAACATACAACAAACCAATGTGGGACAGGCCATATATCGTAAATCACCCCCCAGGAATTCTGACCCCTTTCAATAACTTTGGAACATGAAGAGTTAAGAAAACTGACATACAGTCATAACTTCCGCTATAAGTATGCCATAGTGATGAACATTACATATTTGAATGTAGAATTTCGGTCCGGATAATTCAAGTATCAACATTCACCCCTTGTTACCTAAGGAGGGATAGAATTAGTCCATCCCCTCCCCAGGGTCCTATAAGGTTTTAAAAATCTCATGTTTGGAGTCATATGAAAGCTTATTGCAAGCTGAGATTAAATTTCATACTGTAAAATATGAAAGATGATCCAGTAACAAGTTATGATCCATGCATGATTATGCAGCATGTATCTCCACGGTCCGCCCTGGACATTGTCTAAGGAAACTCCCTCTCTCGTATGAATGGCCAGAAGAGGTACGGCCCCACCCCTGGTGTTTCAGAGAAAAAGAGACTGTGACTATCAGATTGAGAGTTCTCCCTTAACATCAAACATCAGAGGACCAGGGAATCATCTTCAAAACACTGATTAAGCAAGGACATTTCAAAGGCAAGGTATTTTTTCAATCTGTTCTCTTTCGCTGTAAATTTGTCTCACTTTGTACTTTTATTTTTCTGTAAATATTTTACTGCACCTAAAACTTGACCTTTTCATTATTAAACCTTATTTTGAAAAGTGTTAATTTTGTCTCTAAAGCTCTTAACGCAACTATTATGAATCTGTTCCTTCGAAGAGCGCTACTGTTTTTAGAATAACGCATCTGAATATACCTGTCTGCAGGTGACAGTGTGTGTACAGGCGTTGCTCTAAAATGCTGGTATTGCTAATATACAGGTCTTCTGGCCGGAAAATCCAGAAGTGGTGGCAGAGAAAGGGTTAATTGTTTGAATTAGCCCGGTAACAATCGCTCTCAGGCAGCTGGCACTTAGACGGTGATCCCGCAAACTGGGAAATCTTTGTGCTGAAAGCAGCTGAGAGTGGCATTGTTAAGTTCGTGACAAGTGCGGTATTGGATCAGGGGGGTCCTCGGTCGCCGATCGGTGAGGAGGGCAGCGATCTGATACCCGCGTTCGTCACAACGCCCACCTGGTGTTTTGGTTCAGTCCTCGTTGTCTCCCCTCCACCCTTCTTTTTGGTTGTAATACAGGAAGCTTGTTTGGACCCGCCCAGGATTGGAATATATATATTGGGTTGGCCGCCATGCCGCCACACCAGAGAGGACGACATCCATGGCACACACACTGGATTTAGTCACACAGGCTGACTCCATTCACTTCCTTGTTTGGTGCACTTTTTACCATATCATTGCTCATTCACTTTTTATGGCAAGATTTTTTTTTGTTTTTTTGTTTTTTGATTTTCCCACCACACTCATCACACCTGAGGGGCCTCCTCTCGGGACACATAGGTTGACAGCAGTCCATTTCATTCATTTGCACCATGCACAATTTTAAACACCAATATTATTATTATTATTATTTTTATGCACCAGATTACACATACTCATTTTCCATCTTTCACAATTTTTTTTAGACCAATGTGGCATCAAACACATTCTCACAACACACATGGACTGTGTGGTGGTGGTTCGGCCTTTCCCTGGCTTTTCACCGGTCTTGGGTGGGGTTCCTTGCCTCAGCCCCGTACCGGACATCACGTTGGAGGTCCCTATGGTCTACCCCCATAGGCTCAAATTTGAGACTATTTATAGGTAACAGACCCTTTGTTCCTTACAACTGTGTATTGTTACCACCCACTTTTTTTCAAAGGGCACTAAGTACTTATTTTAATTATGATTTTTGTTTATCCATCTGTGTATATAGCATATTCTTGTATCCTGCTCCTGATGAGTGGTAGCGTAGCCACGAAACGCGTAGAGCTTTGAAAAGATACCAAGACAAGTCTGATCAATGCATTGTATTATCCTATGTATATATGAATTCATTGTTGTCAATTATTTATTCTTGGAGATAATGTGTTTCAATATGTAGCAATTTGTACGCAATCATGGTATATCAAAGTTGAGTCCATGGATTTTTATGAAATGAAAGGTTTTTTGAATGAATTAATTGCTTATAATACATTTTATTTATATAATTTAGATTATCTCTGCCTCATTTAACGTCCCATCAAAAAAACTCCCTTGTTATTCAAACAATATTTAGGTATGGAGGTCATTCATTTATATGTGTGCTGGGTCAAACTTTTTCTAACTAGTGTGACAGGCAGCGATCAGTGGGGATGCAATTGCAGCAGGGCAATGCCTGGATGCCCTGCACTAGCAATGCCATCGGCACCTCACCACCCTCCTGTATATCACAGCTGCTGCGCCCGGGGATGGTGGGGGAGGGTTCGTTGCAGCCGCTCAGAGGAGCGCTGCCACTTCTAAATATTTAGAGTGACAGCGTTCCTCAGAGTGGAAAGCACAGAGCTAGTGCCAGAGCCCTGTGTGCATGGGCTGATTAGGATGAGCCCAGGCACACTTGGCACAACCCCTGCCCACGCCTGATGACCACAGCTGAGACATTGTTTACTCTCACTGATGCTAGGCCTGGAACTTTTTCTACCCCCACTGGCCACAGTCTGGCCCCCTTAAAGTAGAAAGCACAGTAAACGGTCCCTTTGTTTGGAAAGTTTGGAGACCCCTGGTATAGATCACAGAGGAACCTTGCCTGTTAGATGCTTGGTGTTGGTAGAAAAACGCTCTGAAACCAACCAAAAAGAAAAGTATTCAGATGAAGCAGTTGTTCTATGTTATGCATTTGTTTATTTTGTCCATCAAAGAGTTTAATTTCGAAAACCCATGTGCATATATCACACTTTGTAGGTTAGATCATTGGTGTTAGTACAAAAATGCTCCGAGGCCAACCAAAAAGAAAAGCATTGGTATATAAAGTTCATGAGAATGAGAGTTTTATATAACAGAGTTAGTGAGATATTATCTCAAAGCTTTTAACATCATGTCAAAGATGTCATCTATGGTTTGGAAGGTCATACTGGTAGGCCAAGACTTTAAAGTCAAAAAATTTGTACTTAAACATTGGTGGAATAAATGCATTAGTTTGTCTAAAGCCCATCTTTTCATACATCTTCCAGGCACTGATCTGGGATAAAGTGGTCGATAACACCACCGCCTCGCAACCTCTCTGCTGGGCGAAGTCCATCACCGTCCTACACAATGCCTTGGCAATGCCTTTACCACGGTGGTTTTTAGACACCGAAAGACGTTTCAGTTCTATGTGTTTTTCTCCGCCGGGTTCTGAAGAAGGAAGGGCGGCCACCGTCCCCACCAACTCTCCACCTGACTCCGCCACCCAGAAGCCATAACCATCCCGCTCCAAGTAGTACTTCCGGATGTCCAGCATGTCATCCGACAGGGAAAACCGGACATACGACTCATAGAAATGCTGACATCCGAGCCATAATCCGGCTACCACTAAGCCCACGGCAAGGATAGCATTGACGATGGACACAACGTGTAACGCAGGAAGGAGGAACACAGCAGACAACAGAAGCCAGATATGGGGTAGCTGTAAGGTGTGTCTAAAGGCTTCACCAATATGCTCTACAATGCCGCTAGCAAACAAATTTCGGGCTACGTCATAGTCAGAATCTCGATACGTTCGGATAATGAAAGGAGACATGGTAACGTTCTGTAAAGAAATTAACATACGATTGGTCAATATCTGTTATTGAAAGCTGCAGAAGTAATTAAAGCATGAAAAGTGAGATGCAAGTTGTTAGCGGTTGTGCGTTTGCCGAAGATCTGTCTGATGGGAAGAGATGGTATGAATCTAGTAGAAAAAAATATGGTTTATGGATTAAAGGGTGTTTGTGCTGAAAAAAATGTATTCTTTCATTGCTGACCTGGTTTCCTTTTAAAGCCAAAACTATTCAAAGTTGTCAATCTCTGGCTGCTCTGACCGGGGAATAGGCTAACTGAGCACAGGCTGTGCTTGATCAGCTTTATTGAGGGAAGAAGTAACATTAGGAGCCGAATAAACCCCTTATCTCTCCTTAAAGAGAACCTGCCACCTGCACAATGCTATCACATGGTGGTGGAGGGCTGATGTGTCCTGTAGCTTGGGAGGCAGAGCAGTTAAAGAGTGATTTATTAAAGACCAACTCCAGGCAAAAGGCAAAGGCTATTTTATTCCATCTCCCCCAACCCATCCTGCCAGCTGATATAGTTTCTTCACCTGGTTAAGTCAGTTATACTCAGCTGAGTGTCCCCAGGTTCCTTACTGACCGCTAGTCCAGCACCGCATGTTCTCCTTCACTAGCCGATCCCCTTCATACCCCTTGGTCTGATAGCAGATCTCTACTGAGCCCATTGCTGGCCAGCCAATGAGAATTGTCCACATTACGCAGGCATTGGTGTCAACACCTGGAAGAAGGACCCACCAGGAATTTAACCCCATTGCTGGCCAGCCAATGAGGATTGTCCACATCATGCAGGCAGTGATGTCAACACCTGGAAGGACTCACCAGGAAGTAGATCCCATTGCTGGCCAGCCAATGAGGATTTCCACATCTTGCAAGCAGTGATGTCAATACTTGGAGGAAAGACCCACCAGGAAGTAGACTCCAGTGTTGGCCAGCCAAAAATGGCCTGGTCAGGAAGGGGGATAAATCTTCCAGAGGTCAAATGGTTAACTACCTGCTGACCATCAAACATACAAAAACATCTTGGCTGTAAGTGAACATAACAACTTATAATATGAGTTTGGTGCCATCTTTATAGCCACCCCCCACCGTCACCTACAATAAGTAGCTTGAATATCTAGATACATTCCCTGATCTCCTCTGCGATGAATGAACTTGAAATCGAGAATGGTCTCATTTTCCAGGTCAACAGCTGTCATCATTCTCTGGCTGCTATAGCAAAGGAAGCAGCTAATAAAACACAATCTGTGCTGAATTAGAGGGCAGGAGAGACATTGGGAGTCTATAGCCAGCCATACCACGGGTTGCAGGAAAGAAATTTCCTCACTTCCCCCATCAACACAGGCAGCGTTGATGCGGAAATCCCTCCTGCCAGGCCATTGTCTTCTCCCTCCTGTTGGGGTTAGGTTAGGCAGGGGAAGCCATTCCTGCTCGGAGAAGACAGTGATCATCACTAGAGGCTATAGTAGCTGCTAGCAAGAGAATCCAGCAGGCTGGTTGTACACAAGTTGATCAATAAAACAACTCGATACATTCAGTCTGCCGTTATTGGTTGCAATCTTGACCGGTTCCTGCTGAATCATGTATGGCCTGCCTAATAGACCCCTGATGTCTACATAAAGAGTGCCTGTCACCTACCTCCTTAGCTTCCTTGTGATAACAATAAAGTAAAAAAAAAAGGAAAATGAAAAAGTGTAAAAAAATATTCAAATACCCATCTTAGCTACCTGAAGCCCCAGTCACATGATGACCCTTTTATCTTCTTCTGTTTAGCTCCCAAGGTCCTTTTTCAGGTGTACGCATCACTGCCTGCTTGATGTGGACACCTCCTATTGGTGAAGGCAATATTTCCAGTGGCTGGGTCCTCTCTCATGGACTCCAGAGGTAGGAGAACTGACCGGGATAGTGAGCAGACCAGCCCCCAAGAAGACTATGGGGTTGGTTTACTAAGGGCAAATAGACTGTTGCCCTCTGCAAGTGCAGTTGCTCCAGAGCTTAGTAAATGAGGTGCAGCTTCACTTTGCAAAGAATACCCAACCACATGAACGGGAAATAAAAAAGACAACACTTTTGCTTGCACGTGAGTGGATGATGGAAGTCAGCAGAGCTTCTGCTCGTCTGCTAAGCTCTGGAGCAACAAGAAACAAGATTGGCCCCGTGGGGATTTTTAAGGGTAGCAGTTCACTCACACAGGTAGAGAAAAGTACACGAGATATAAAATGTAACATTTATTGATATATATTAAAATGCATAGTAGTTCCTACAGTATGGGGCGACAATACAAAACAACTTCTCATGTGGTGAAGGCAACACTGGTACAGTCCACCAAGGCTGGCCGATATGTGAAACGCTCAGCCTGGATGGCTAATTGTATCCCAACATGTTTCGAACTTCTATGTAAGGTTCTTCTTCAGGGGAAGACAAGTATTGCAACACCAGAAGTTCTAAGAAAGACAATATGGCATATCATTATAATATATATGATTATCAGTCATAGAAGCAATATAATAGCTATATACTATAGCAGCCTTTCTCAACCTTTTCAACACAGAGGAACCCTTGAAATAATTCTTTGGTTTCGGGGAACCCCTGCTAAAATTTTAAAATCTACAACTCATGATACATTAGTGTGATGGTCAATGGGAAGAATGCTCCTTACACTTGTGGTCATTGGGAAGAATTACTCCCTTACAGATAGCTAAAAAGATCAATGGTATCATTGGGAATTTATCTGAGAGGTAGAAATTGACCATTGCTTAGGGAACCCCTAGCAACCTCTGGAGGAACCCTGGGGTTCCACGGAACCCTGGTTGAGAAACCCTGTACTATAGTATAAGATACATAACAGAGTAAATAACACAATGTGTGCGCGGCCATCACATCAAACAAAACGAGCCAAAAGTACTCACATGACAAAACATGCAGTTGCATATGCAAGGATGGAGTAGTAATGATCACTAATCCAGTGCTTAGACACTCAGGCATGGACAGACCCAATGCTGTGCATTTATATATTGTCGCCCCATACTGTAGGAACTACTATATATTTTAATATACATCAATAAATGTTACCTTTTATATTTCATGTACTTTTCTCTACTTGTGCGAGAGAACTTCTACCCTTAAAAATCCCCACGGTGCCAATCTTGTTTCTTGTTGTACATCGGGATGTGGTTGGCGGTCCTCATTCTTGACAACAGGTTGGGTTTTCCTTTTTTCAAGCTCTGGAGCAACTGCACCTTGCAATGTGCATGGACTATTTGCCTTTAGTAAATCAATGCCGACGAGCGAGGAAAAAAATGTCTGGTCTCCGTGGGGAGGATTTTAGCTTTGCTCATAGAGGAAGTTAAGAATTTAACCCATTACACTGCACGTTGGCTTAGGAAGAGGTGTAGGGAATCTAGACTAGAGGAGTAGGGTCATTGACATGCAATGCGCTGTATAAATTTCATTTTTTCCTGGAATTGGGCTTTAACTGACCTCACTGTTTAACCTGAAGTTCTGAAGTCTGAAGGACGCAATGATCAAAAACAGACGGTTACAAACGTTCAGTTTGGTTCAATATATAGGAAGTGAAATCAGTGCAGTTCCTCATTCGTACATGGAGAGAACCTGGTCTGATGCCAATGCTGATTTGGAGTCATGTACTCACCTCCGCTACGCGACTCTATAGAGGGTGACAGGCTGAGGTCAGCACATACAAATAACCAAGCATAACCTGTGTGCACAGCACAAGTTGCAGCTTTCATAAAGTAATTGCTGACCACCATGCAACAAGCAGAAGACGGCAAATGTGCAGAGAGGAGGAGGGACTGGAGAGGTGGGAGAGGGAGAGGGAGAGGGAGAGAGAGCATTAGATTATGTGACGTCACATTCCCTCCCAGTCCCCCCCATGGACTCCCAGTCCCCCCCTCCCATCTCCTCCCAGTCCTCCCTCCCATCTCCTCCCAGTCCCCCCTTCCTCTACCCTCCCCCCTGACCCTCCTCTACCCTCCCTCCTGACCCTCCTCTACCCTCCCCCCCTGACCCTCAGGTACCC
>BLSH010552742.1:20785-37016 GCA_018402905.1 Glandirana rugosa | reverse complement strand
GGGGGGGGGGGGAATCTGAACTAGTGGGGATCTGTACTTGGTGGGGGATCTGTACTAGTGGGGATCTGTACTTGGTGGGGGATCTGTACTAGTGGGGAACTGTACTGGGGGGGGGGGGATCTGTACTAGTGGGGAACTGTAGGACCTGTACTGGGAGAGATCCGTACTAGTGGGGAACTGTACTGGGGGGGGAGGGATCTGTACTAGTGGGGAACTGTACTGAGGGGGGGTGATCTGTACTAGTGGGGAACTGTACTGGGGGGGGATCTGTACTAGTGGGGTATTGTACTGGGGCTGGGGGGATCTGTACTGGGGCTTGGGGGGAGTGACATGTACTGAGGGGGGGGGATCTGTTTTGGAGGATCTGTATTGCATGGAAATCTGTATGAGGGCGGAGGGAAGATCTGTACTGGGTGGATAGGATCTTCACTGGTGGGTGGGATTTTGGCTTCAGCAGGAGGTCAAATTCATGCTGTTCTCTGTCTTCTGACCTCTGCAATACATACTCCTGACCCCTGCGCTCTTTTTGTCACAGACCATGTTAGACTCTTGCTTGAAGCACACTAATTAAAGAATAGTAGGGCTCACATTTTAAGCCCAATTTGGCCACACCCAAAAATTTGCTACTGTGCACACCCAGTGTAATGCCTAATTATTTTCCTTTGGGTGCCTGAAGCTGAATCCCCTCCCAGGAAAAAAATATATATACGACCCTGGCAAGGCACCCCCCCCATCCGCCCCTACCTCCCTTCTCCAACAGGCTAACTGGAGACTGCACTGTCCACTGTTAACTCTTTCCTGTGAAGACAGGAAGTTCAGGAAAGCATCACTAAAGAGCACAGGAGCTGATTGTGACCAATGATGTACCATGACCTGGATGAATGAGAACCTTTGCTAACATTTCCAGGTAAAAAGTCAAAACAATAATTCCAGTTCTATAGTTGGTTCTTGCTGCACCTACCTTTCACGAGAACCTTCACCTCCTCCATAGGAATATTCATCTAACGTAATTACAGAGTTGGGTTGAAGGAAAGACACAAGTCTGCCCAGTTCCACCAATAGATTTCATCGTAGAAAAATTAATATCCGCGGAAACGCTGACAAAGTGGATTAAAATTCCATTTTATATTACAACACCGAATAATCCTGGATACGAGCTCTCTGCATGTGATCAGAAGCCTGTATTTGATGAATGCCTCGTCCTGCGGGGTAGGCGACGTTGTGAAGGGTGAATCCAGCCAAAATCGATATCTCACATCTGCGTCGCTCTTATAAGGGTTGGATATTTCCTCCAAGGTGAGGAGTCGAAATAAGTTAACCTATTTGTACAGCATCCACCAAAATCTTTAGAAACTCAGATTTTGGGCATCCCCTGACATTTTTGGTGAGATATTCCCAAAGTGAAATCACATCTAAAGAGATGCAGACCCTGACACTTTCCTCATTAGAGCCCTGCAGGTGCAGCAGCTGACCGATAATTATAAAGTCATTCCCATTCACTCTGCACATGGACACAGAGAAACAAACAACTATTTCTTCACAATAACAAAAGGTAGAAATCTGCAACAAAGTTTGTTACAATCCTTGCAATGTACAGAGACCACTCTGGGTGTTTTTTCTCAACAAAAGTGGAGTTACTCTTTAAAGCTGATCTCCAGGCAAACAACGTATTACCCACTTGAGGACCGAGCCCCTTTTTGAGGTGTTTACAAGTGAAAATCATTTTTTTGCTATAAAATTGCTTAGAACCACCAAACATTATATATATTTTTTTCCAACACCTTCGAGAATAAAATGGTGGTCGTTGCAATACTTAAGGTCACACCATATTTGCGCAGGGGTCTTACAAGCGCGATTTTAAAAAAAATTAACTTTTTTGAGTTAAAAAATAAGACAGCAGTAAAGTTAGCCCAATTTTTCCATATTGTGAAAGATAATGTTACGCCGGGTAAATTGATACCCAACATGTCATGCCTCAAAATTGCGCCCACTTGTGGAATGATGACAAGCTTTGCCACTTAAAAATCTACATCGGTAACGTTTAAAAATTTGTACAGGTTACCAGCTTTGAGTGACAGAGGAGTTCTAGAGCTAGAATTATTGCTCTCACTCTAACGATCGCGGCGATACCTCCACATGTGTGGTTTGAACACCGTTTTCATATGTGGGGGGGGGACTTAGGTATGTGTTCGCTTCTGCACGCAAGCTCATGGGGACGGGGCACTTTAAAATTGTTTTTCTTATTTATTTTACTTTTTCTTTTTTATTTTTACACCGTCCTTTAAAAAAAAAAAATTGGACCACTTCTATTCCTATTACAAGAAATCTAAACATTCCTTGTAAGAGAAAAAATCATGCCAGGACCTCTTAAATGTGAGATCTGGGGTCAAAAAGACCTCACATCTCATATTTACACTTAAATGCAATAATAAATAAAAATGGCACTTAACATTTTTTTTTTAAAAAAGTCCCTTTAAGAGCTTTGGGAGGAAGTGACTTTTGACGTTGCTTCCACCCTGCAATGCTATGGAGCCGAGTGGGTGGCATCTTCCCCTCAGTTGGCATCCAGGCATTGAGGGAGAAGGATCGGATCATCTCTGCTGCTACCGAAGGGTCCAGGAAGTGGCGGAGATGACCGGAGCAGGACGGGGGGGCCTCTCCCGCCCCCGATAAAAGAGATCTCGTGGCGAATACACCACCGAGACCACTTTTATCCGAAAGAGGTTTGCCCGTCGTTTTCAAAAACATCGGGGTTTTGGTAGCTATCTGCTACCATATCAATGGTATTCAAGTGCAAAATACCGCTGTATAAAGATGGAGGGATGTCTTAAACCTTTACCCTGCCACCCTTGGAGGCATTGGAGTGGCTCTGGTGTTCTTGCATGCATGCATTTCTTGCCATATGTAGTAAGTTGCCTTATTTTGATATCTCTGTATGCATAATATATTCATGTGTTGATATATATATATATATTTATGGTACCTACCACTATATTTTTGGCAGTCGTTCAATTCAGGGCTCTTGAGAACCCCCAGGTAAAGACGTTTGGGTCAAAACGCGTAGGGATGCTATCTCAATAAAGAAGACCTCACCATCTTGCAATAACTTTGCATGTATTACTGTTGCATGTATTTTAATATTGTTTTAGGATTGTATTTAATAAAAACTTTGTCATTTTATATATACCTAATTATTGTTATTGTGGTAGCTTTCCAAAAGTCCCTCCCATAATTTCTAATATTTGTAAGCCCTGCCATACAGCACTGCTTTGTCTGGTAGGACAGGAGACCTGATTTTTCTCCAACTACAGGTCTTGTCCCTCTCCCCCAGTCTGTGACTGGATGGTGCAATAGGACGTAGCAGACTGATGAGCTCATTTCCCTGTCAATCTGCTCTCACCTCCTATCAGCATGCTCCTAAACCCCTTCACGCCTAAGGGTAAAACGAATGTTAATGCCTAAGCACAATTTAGCAAATTTGCCATATGTTAGTAAAACTATACTATCACAGCGATCAGGTGACGCTGGAACCGGGAGTTCCAGGTACCGATCGTTAGTACGGGACCCGGGGCACCTGCTGAGACCCCGATCTCTGTTCTGGGAGTTCGCTGTGTGGCATACTCCCAGCACAAAGACAGATATGCATATATGCTGCCCCACAGCAAAAGCCCAGTCCAGTGGGGCTGCATATATATGCGTACTGTCGGGGTGAAGGGGGTTAAACTGCAGCACACCTGATTGGCTCCTTGTGCTGTATCTCCCTCTCCCAATTCTGAGCTCTGCTGTACATGGGATTGGAAGGGGATGCAAGTACCTACACTACTTGCATTTAAAAAAATAACTTAAAGTGGTTGTAAAGCCTCACATATACCCAGTGGAGTGACTGGCCTCAGGTGATACACAGAGGTAAAACAAATCCTCCTGCATAAGTTGTACCTGTTTATCTGCAGCACTCTCTCATCTACAGCCATTCAAAGGCTGTAGCATGGTGATCGTGGGTGTGCTGTGTCCATGGAACACAGCATAACCTGATCTCGGTAAACAGCCGATGATGCAGCTCTTTACCCATGTGATCAGCTGTGTCCAATCACAGCTGATCACATGTAAACAAGGAAATGCCAGTTAATGTGCCTAGCAGTGATGCCAATTTGAGCCCATCAGTGATGCCAGTCAGTGGTGCCCATCAGTGCCAACCATCAGTGCTGCCCATCAGTGCTGCATATAAGTGCCTCCTCATCATTGCTCTTCAGTTCCATCTCACCAGTGCCAATCAGTGCCGCCTCATCAGTGCCCATCAGTGCTGCCTCATCAGTGCAGCCTATCAGTGCCACCTCATCAGTGGCCATCAATGCAGCCTCATCAGTGCCCATCAGTTCAGCCAATCAGTGACCATCAGTGCAGCCAATCAGTGCCCATCAGTGCCGCCTCATCAGTGCCCAACAGTGCAGCCTATCAGTGTCCATCAGTGACAATCAATGCCCATCATCAGTGCCGCCTCATCAGTGCAGCCTATCATTGTCCATCAGTGCCACCTCATCAGTGGCCATCAATGCAGCCTCATCAGTGCCCATCAGTGCAGCCAATCAGTTCCCATCAGTGACAATCAGTGCCACCTCATCAATGCCCTTCAATTCCGCCTCATCAGTGCCGCCTCATCAGTGCTCATCAGTGCCACCTCATCAATGGCCATCAATGCAGCCTCATCAGTGCCCATCAGTACAGCCTACCAGTACCAATCAGTGCTGCCTCATCAGTGAAGGAGTAAAAACACTTATTTGAAAATTTGGAAAACAAAAGTTTTTCTTTTGTAGTCTTTTTAATTTTGTTTATGCAAAAAATAAAAAAAACCCAGCAGCGATTAAAAACCTCCAAAAGAAAGCTCTATTTGTGTGAAAAAAATTATAAAAATGTCATATGGGTACAGTGTAGCATGGCCGCGCAATTGTCATTCAAAATGTGACAATGCTGAAATCTGAAAACTGCCATGGGCAGGAAGGGGGTGAAAGTGTCCGGTATTGAAGCGGTAGACCTAAACCCTATTGAGCATCTGTGGGACATCCTCAAACGGAAGGTGGAGGAGCGCAAGGTCTCTAACATTCACCAGCTCCGTGATGTCATCATGGAGGAGGGGAAGAGGACTCCAGTGACAACCTATGAAGCTCTGGTGAACTCCATGCCCAAGAGGGTTAAGGCAGTGCTGGAAAATAATGGTGGCCACACAAAATATTGACACTTTGGGCCCAATTTGGACATTTTTACTTAGGGATGTACTCACTTTTGCTGCCAGCGGTTTAGACATTAACCGCTTGCCGACCGCTGGTCGGCAATTGACGGCGACAGAGTGGCTCTATTGCGCAAATCGCCGTCATATGACGGTGGCTGCGGGATCGAGCCTAGTGAGCGCGCGCGCGCCGCCCGAGGCGCGCCCGCGTGCTCACTGTGTTTGGGGAGGGCCAGGGAGCAGGTGCGGCGGCCGGCCACCCGCGATGCCCCACCCGGAGTGAAAGAACGGAGGTCCGTGTAAGTAAACACGGACCTCCGTTCTGTGAGGGGGGAAGGGCTGTGATCACAGCCTTCCTCTACATGGAGGCTGTGACCACTTCCCTTCCCCAGCTAGGCAAGCCCCCATACAGTTAGAACACGCCCAGGGAACACAGTTAACCCTTAGAGCGCCCCCTGCAGGTTAACCCCTTCACTGCCAATGGCATTTACACAGTAATCAGTGCATTTTTATAGCACTGATCGCTGTATAAATGCCAATGGTCCCAAAAAAAGTGTCAAAATGTTCCGACATGCCCGCTGAAATATCGCAGATCGCCGTCATTATTAGTAAAAAAAAAAATAAATAAATAAAAACCCCAGAAATGAATTCTCATCATCCGTAAATGCAACCACTTTTGCGCAAACCAATCAATAAACGCCGATTGCGATTTTTTTTATCACAAATATGAGGAAGAATATAAATCGGCCAAAAACGGTGAAAAAAAAATGTTTTTTTATATTTTTTTTTTGGATTTGTATTTTAGCAAAAAGTAAGAAATTTGTTTTTTTTTGCAAAATTGTCGCTCTTCTTTTGTTTATGGCGGCGATCAGAAATGACGCAGCGGTGATCAAATACCACCAAAAGAAAGCTCTGTTTGTGGGAAAAAAAGGACGCAAATTTCGTTTGGGTACAACGTCGCACGACCGCGCAATTTTCAGTTAAAGCGACGCAGTGCCGAATTGCAAAAAGGGCTCCGGTCCTAAAGCTGGAAATCCTTCCGGGGCTGAAGTGGTTAATGGCTGTGTGTTGAGTTATTTTGAGGGGACAGCAAATTTACACTGTTATACAAGCTGTACACTCACTACTTTACATTGTAGCAAAGTGTCATTTCTTCAGTGTTGTCACATGAAAAGATAGAATAAAATATTTATAAAAATGTGAGGGGTGTACTTACTTTTGTGAGATACTGTATATCACAAGTTGAGGAAATATACCGATCCCTCCAATACAGCAATGATTAATAGGACCAATAAATGGTAGGAAAATACGAGCTTATACCACAATGGTGGCAGAACCGCCGCCGACACCGGAGTTAGAAGTGGGTAGAACCATATAATGAGCAAAGCAACGTCCTGAGTCCTGATAAAGATCCAAGGCAAGCTGAAAACAATAATTTACAGTAATAGATCCATCTAATCTTCTGCGGGCAAAGTACAGAGGTTATTACAAGAGATTCATTAATCAGTGGCAATGGCGGCCGGTGCTCTATATTTTGGGTGGGGGGCAAACCAATGACAAACCCCCCCCGCCTGTGCGCAGGACAAAATTGGCGCCAAACTCCAGATCGCTTTTAGTAATCAGTTACAGCAAACAGGTTTTTTCCTTCTGGGAAAAAAATTTTACATGAATAAATAAAAGCTGCCTGGCAATGTTATGCGGTTGGTTTCATCCATGTAAATCAGGGGTTTCTCAATTCCAGTCCTCATGGCGCACCAACGGGTCATGTTTTCAGGATTTCCCTCAGATGAAACATTAATAAGGTAGTAAAACTGAACAAATCACCTGTGCTAAATAATGGAGAGCCTGAAAACATGACCTGTTGGTGTGTCTTGAGGACTGGAATTTAGAAACACTGATGTACACAGATACATTCTGCTGGAGAGCTTGTGCTTTTTAAAAACAACAGACTTGCAGAAAAAAAAAAAAAGAAGAGCGAGCACAAGAGGGTGGCTAGGTTCTTACATAGAGTGGGACCATGGAGAACAAATGTCCCATTAACAGGAAGTCAGATCCCAGCAGCAAGGGAAAAAAAAGGAATTTGGAGGTTCAAAGGAGGCTGAAACAGATGACCAATGCTCAGTAGATTTGAACTATAATGTCATATAAATTTGAAAATGTTAATGTAATTCCAAAAGTTGGTAAAGTATCATATGATTCAAAAAGAAAAAGGGTGAAAAATAAAGTCACATAAACCATATAGTTACATAGTTACATAGAGTATAGTTACATAGAGAATAGTTACATAGTTACATAGAGAATAGTTACATAGTTACATAGAGAATAGTTACATAGAGTATAGTTACATAGAGTATAGTTACATAGTTACATAGAGAATAGTTACATAGAGAATAGTTACATAGAGTATAGTTACATAGAGTATAGTTACATAGTTACATACAGTATAGTTACATAGTTACATAGAGTATAGTTACATACAGTATAGTTACATAGTTACATAGAGTATAGTTACATAGAGTATAGTTACATAGTTACATAGAGAATAGTTACATAGAGTATAGTTACATAGTTACATAGAGTATAGTTACATAGAGTATAGTTACATAGTTACATAGAGAATAGTTACATAGTTACATAGAGTATAGTTACATAGAGTATAGTTACATAGTTACATAGAGAATAGTTACTTAGTTACATAGAGTATAGTTACATAGAGTATAGTTACATAGTTACATAGAGAATAGTTACATAGTTACATAGAGTATAGTTACATAGAGTATAGTTACATAGTTACATAGAGTATAGTTACATAGGGTATAGTTACATAGTTACATAGAGTATAGTTACATAGAGTATAGTTACATAGTTACATAGAGAATAGTTACTTAGTTACATAGAGTATAGTTACGTAGAGAATAGTTACTTAGTTACATAGAGTATAGTTACATAGAATATAGTTGTATAGTTACATAGAGTATAGTTACATAGTTACATAGAGTATAGTTACATAGAGTATAGTTACATAGTTACATAGAGTATAGTTACGTAGAGAATAGTTACTTAGTTACATAGAGTATAGTTACATAGAATATAGTTGTATAGTTACATAGAGTATAGTTACATAGTTACATAGAGAATAGTTACTTAGTTACATAGAGTATAGTTACGTAGAGAATAGTTACTTAGTTACATAGAGTATAGTTACATAGAATATAGTTACATAGTTACATAGGGTATAGTTACATAGAGTATAGTTACATAGTTACATAGAGAATAGTTACTTAGTTACATAGAGTATAGTTACGTAGAGAATAGTTACTTAGTTACATAGAGTATAGTTACATAGAATATAGTTGTATAGTTACATAGAGTATAGTTACATAGTTACATAGAGTATAGTTACATAGAGTATAGTTACATAGTTACATAGAGTATAGTTACGTAGAGAATAGTTACTTAGTTACATAGAGTATAGTTACATAGAATATAGTTGTATAGTTACATAGAGTATAGTTACATAGTTACATAGAGTATAGTTACATAGTTACATAGAGTATAGTTACATAGAGTATAGTTACATAGTTACATAGAGTATAGTTACATAGAGTATAGTTACATAGAGTATAGTTACATAGTTTAAATATAGCTACAAAGTTACAGATTGTTACATAGTTACACAAAGGGGACTTGCGATCCGACTTGTGTCGTCCCAAGTTGCTTGACATCAGAAATCCCATTGAAGTGAATGGGAGCCGTCTTAATGTACACTAATGAGGTCGCTCCGACTTCAGAAAAGGTTCCTGTACTACTTCAAGGCGACTTCTATCTGACTTGAGCCCATACAATTCAATGGAAGTCGGATCCCCATCTATACTGAAGTGACTTTACCAATGAATTTACCAATGTACTCACCTACAAATTACCCAGGCAACCCCCTCCCTCCCTTTTCTGATTGGCCACAGGCAAAGTCGCCTGGCATGGAGGTGGCTTCAGGTCGCGTTGTAAGTCACTCAAAGTTGCCTTGAAGTAGCGTTCAAATCGCCTAGCAAAGTCACCCCTGAAGTTGGATCGCCTATGTGTGAACCGGCCCTAAATCTGGTTCAAGAAAGACATCCAGGAGGTAATCAATAATTTCCAAGTCCATCCAGGAGGTAATTAATAATTTCCAAGTCCATCCAGTTAAGCCAACAGAGAAAAACACAAACACACAAATAGAAAACCTCAATATATACAATCCTATACCCAAAGCTGATCCAGAGGAAGGCAAAAAAAACCCCAATAAAGAATGATCCAATTTTCTCCAGTGGAGAAAAAAAAATTCCTTCCTGATCCCCCGAGATTCAATCGGATTTTCCCTGGATCAACCTTACCTATAAATGTTGGTACCCAGTTATATTTCATACATTTAAGAATGAATCCAGGACTTTCTTAAAGCAATCTACTGAGCTGGTCAGAACCAGGCCAGCTCTTGGGGGAGCCCATTCCACATTTTCACAGCTCTTAGTACCTTCCACACGGGGCGGATTCTGTCCAAGCGGATCCACCTCCCCGCAGAGCGGACACGGACACAGCCCGCTGTTCTCTATGGGGCAGTCGGACAGAACGTATTCCCATCCGTCCGTTTTTAGCGGACCAGATCGGATGCCGGCGCGTTACAGCAGACGCACGTCCGCTGACATTTGGTGCCCCATAGAGAGCAACGGGCGGTCCGATCAGGACCACCTGAAAAACGGACAGGCAGACCCTATTGGTCCGCTGTTGGGAATGGGGCCTTACTGTGAAGAAACCTTTTCATATTTGGAGATTAAATCTCTCTTCCTCCAGATGTAAAGAGACCTCTGTGATGACCTTAAAAGTGAGTAACTCAACACCAAGTTCACTATATGGACCTCTTATGTATTTATACATGTTGATCATATCCCCCCTTTCTCCTATCAGTCTGGATGTCACACCACCTCAACCTCAATCTCAATCTATACAAAACCAAGCTCATAATATTTCCTCCTCCACGTGTCCCTTCCCCTGATCTCTCTGTCAAGATCGATGGCACAACTATCAACCCATCCCCCCATGCCAAGGTCCTAGGTGTAGTCGTGGACTCTGAACTCTCCTTTAAGCCCCACATCCAATCGCTGTCCAAATCTTGCCACCTCAATCTCCGCAACATCTCCAAAATGCGCCCCTTTCTAACCAATGACACCACAAAGCTCCTAATCCACTCCCCGGTCATCTCTCGCCTTGACTACTGCAACTCCCTCCTCATTGGCTCACCTTTACATAGACTATTCCCCCTTCAATCCATCATGAATGCTGCTGCCAGACTCATCCACCTTACCAATCGCTCTGTGTCTGCCACTGCTCTCTGCCAATCCCTCCATTGGTTCCCGGACACCCAACTATTTAAATTCAAAATATTAACAATAACTTACAAAGCCATCCACAACTCAACCCCCACCTTCATCACTAACCTGGCCTCAAAATACCAACCTAATCCTTCTCTTCATTCCTCCTAAGAGCTCCCGCTCTCTAGCTCCCTCATCATCTCCTTCCATGCTCACCTCCAGGACTTTTCCCGAGCCTCTCCAATCCTATGGAACTCCCTTCAGGGAAGCCTATCCCACATCTAACAACTGTATTTTCCTTTTCTCCATCAGCTCATCCCCCACAGCTATTACCTTTTGTATCATTTGAATCTCCCTCCTAGATTGTAAGCTCTAAGCTCTAATTCCTCCTGTATTGAATTGTATAGTAATTGTACTGTCTGCCCCCATATTGTAAAATGCTGCACAAATGGTTGCCGCTATATAAATCCTGTATAATAATAATAATAATATTAATAATCTCCTCTTCTCAAGAGAGAATAAATTCAGTTCCTCTAATCTTTCCTCATAGCTGAGCTCCTCCATGCCTCGTATTAGTTTGGTTGCCCTTCTCTGCACTTTCTCCAGTTCCCCAATATCCTTTTTGAGAACTGGTGCCCAAAACTGAACTGCATATTCCAGATGAGGTCTTACTAATGATTTGTACAGGGGGGCAAAATGATCTCTGGAGTCCATACCTCTCTTAATACAAGAAAGGACTTTGCTCACTTTGGAAACCGCAGCTTGGCATTGCATGCTATTATTAAAGTGGATGTAATCCCAATTCATGAAATTTGAGCTGGGCATATCTGTCTGTAGTGTTTTGTTATCTCTCTTCAAATAGCTATGTGCCATAGCTGTCTCTTCCTCAGTAGCTCTGTTATCAGCCTGATAAGTTCTCACTGTTCTGGTAGTCGGGAAATAGAAATTAGAGTCGAGGAGGTTGCTTAAAAATAGATTAGTAGGCTGCTAAACAATACACAGGCAACCTCTGCATGTGTGGGAAGGGGGTGTGTGCCTTTCCTCCAATCAGCTTTCTCATAGTCTCTCACAGTGTCCAGGAATCATCTCCTCCTAGAAAGTGGAAAATCTAACAGAATGGGAACTTTCTAAACAGAGTATAAAAGTGAAGACAAGATATACTGTAATGTAAGACTTATATAGGGAGGTTTGTGTCATCCCTGTGTATCATCTGAGGCTGTTCACTTCACTGGGTATATGGAGGGTTTACATCCACTTAAGCTTATGATCTACCAGAACACCCAGATCCTTCTCCACTATGGATTTCCCCAGTTGTACTCCCCCTAGTATGTACATTGCATGCATATTCTTAGCCCCCAAGTGCATAACTTTACATTTATCAACATTAAACATCATTTGCCACACAGTCGCCCAATTAGACAGTGCATTGAGGTTGGATTGTAAGGACATTATTCCACTGCATAGCTTGGTGTCTGCAAACACTGAAATGGGACTTGTAATTCCAGACCCAATATCATTTATAAAGGTATTGAAAAGTAAGGGTCCCAACACTGAACCTTGGGCTACACCACTAATAACACTGAACCTTGGGGTACACCACTGATAACATGAACCTTGGGCTACACCACTAATAACACTGAACCTTGGGGTACACCACTGATAACACTGAACCTTGGGCTACACCACTAATAACACTGAACCTTGGGGTACACCACTGATAACACTGAACCTTGGGGTACACCACTGATAACACTGAACCTTGGGCTACACCACTAATAACGCTGAACCTTGGGGTACACCACTGATAACACTGAACCTTGGAGTACACCACTAATAACACTGAACATTGGGGTACACCACTGACAACACTGAACATTGGAGTACACCACTAATAACACTGACCCTTGGGGTACACCACTGATAACACTAATGCTTGGAGTACACCACTGATAACACTGAACCTTGGAGTACATCACTCATAACACTGAACCTTGGGCTACACCACTAATAACACTGAACCTTAGAGTACACCACTAATAACACTGAACCTTGGGGTACACCACTGATAACACTGATCCTTGGAGTACACCACTAATTACACTGAACCTTGGGGTACACCACTGATAACACTGATCTTTGGGGTACACCACTAATAACACTGATCCTTGGAGTACACCACTGATAACACTGATCTTTGGGGTACACCACTAACAACACTGATCCTTGAGGTACACTACTAATAACACTGTACCTTGGAGTACCCCACTAATAACACTGATCCTTGGGGTACACCACTGATAACACTGAACCTTGGAGTACACCACTGATAACACTGAACCTTAGAGTACACCACTGATAAAACTGAACCTTGGGGTACACCACTAATAACACTGAACCTTGCTACACCACTGATAACACTGATCCTTGGGGTACACCACTAATAACACTGATCCTTGGGGTACACCACTGATAACACTGAACCCTGGGGTACACTACTAATAACACTGAACCTTGGAGTACACCACTGATAACACTGAATCTTGGTGTACACCACTAATAACACTGAACCGTGGGGTACACCACTAATAACACTGAACCTTGGGGTACACCACTAATAACACTGAACCTTGGGGTACACCACTAATAACACTGAACCTTGGAGTACACCACTAATAACAGTGAACCTTGGGGTACACCACTAATAACACTGAACCTTGGGGTACACCACTAATAACACTGAACCTTGGAGTACACCACTAATAACGGTGAACCTTGGGGTACACCACTGACAACACTGATCTTTGGGGTACACCACTAATAACACTGATCCTCGGGGCACACCACAGATAACACTAAACCTTGGGGTACACCACTAATAACACTGAACCTTGGGGTACACCACTAATAACACTGAACCTTGGAGTACACCACTAATAACAGTGAACCTTGGGGTACACCACTGACAACATGGGGTTCCAAGTCACAATAATCACCACATGGGGTTCCAAGTCACAATAGTCACCACATGGGGTTCCTAGTCACAATAATCACCACAACTGAACCTTGGGGTACACCACTAATAATGCTGAACCTTGGGGTACACCACTAATAACACTGAGCCTTGGGACACACCACAGATAACACTGAACCTTGGGGTACACCACTAATAACACTGAATCTTGGGGTACACCACTAATAACACTGATCCTTGGGGTACACCACTGATAACACTGAACCTTGGGGTACACCACTAATAACACTGAACCGTGGGGTACACCACTAATAACACTGAACCTTGGGGTACACCACTATTAACACTGAACCTTGGAGTACACCACTGACAACACTGATCTTTGGGGTACACCGCTAATAACACTGATCCTTGGGGCACACCACAGATAACACTAAACCTTGGGGTACGCCACTAATAACACTGAACCTTGGGGTACACCACTAATAATGCTGAACCTTGGGGTACACCACTAATAACACTGAGCCTTGGGCCACACCACTAATAACACTGAACCTTGGGGTACACCACTAATAACACTGAATCTTGGGGTACACAACTAATAACACTGAACCTTGGGGTACACCACTAATAATGCTGAACCTTGGGGTACACCACTAATAACACGGAGCCTAGGGGCACACCACAGAAGATATACTGTAATGTAAGACTTATATAGGGAGGTTTGTGTCATCCCTGTGTATCATCTGAGGCTGTTCCCTTCACTGGGTATATGGAGGGTTTACATCCACTTAAGCTTATGATCTACCAGAACACCCAGATCCTTCTCCACTATGGATTCCCCCAGTTGTACTCCCCCTAGTATGTATGATGCATGCTTATTCTTAGCCCCCAAGTGCATAACTTTACATTTATCATCATTAAACCTCATTTGCCACACAGTCACCCAATTAGACAGTGCATTGAGGTTGGATTGTAAGGACATTATTCCACTGCATAGCTTGGTGTCTGCAAACACTGAAATGGGACTTGTAATTCCAGACCCAATATCATTTATAAAGATATTGAAAAGTAAGTGTCCCAACACTGAACCTTGGGCTACACCACTAATAACACTGAACCTCGGGGTACACCACTGATAACACTGAACATTGGAGTACACCACTAATAACACTGACCCTTGGGGTACACCACTGATAACACTAATCCTTGGAATACACCACTGATAACACTGAACCTTGGAGTACAACACTCATAAGACTGAACCTTGGGCTACACCACTAATAACACTGAACCTTAGAGTACACCACTAATAACACTGAACCTTGGAGTACACCACTAATAACACTGAACCTTGGGGTACACCACTGATAACACTGATCCTTGGAGTACACCACTAATAACACTGAACCTTGGGGTACACCACTGATAACACTGATCTTTGGGGTACACCACTAATAACACTGATCCTTGGAGTACACCACTGATAACACTGAACCTTGGAGTACACCACTGATAGCACTGATCTTTGGGGTACACCACTAACAACACTGATCCTTAGAGTACACTACTAATAACACTGAACCTTGGAGTACACGACTGATAAAACTGAACCTTGGAGTACACCACTGATAACACTGAACCTTGGAGTACACCACTGATAACACTGAACCTTGGAGTACACCAATAATAACACTGAACCTTGGAGTACACCAATAATAACACTGAACCTTGGGGTACACCACTAATAACACCGAACCTTGCTACACCACTGATAACACTGATCCTTGGGGTACACCACTAATAACACTGATCCTTGGGGTACACCACTGATAACACTGAACCTTGAGGTACACCACTAATAACACTGAACCTTGGAGTACACCACTTATAACACTGAATCGTGGGGTACACCACTAATAACATTGATCCTTGGAGTACCCCACTAATAACACTGATCCTTGGGGTACACCACTAATAACACTGATCTTTGGAGTACCCCACTAATAACACTGATCCTTGCGGTACACCACTGATAACACTCCTCCTTGGGGTACACCACTAATAGCACTGAGCCTTGGGGTACACCACAGATAACACTAAACCTTGGGATACACCACTAATAACATTGAACCTTGGGTTACACCACTGATAACACTGAACCTCGGAGTACACCACTAATAACACTGATCTTTGGAGTACACCACTCACTAAAAACACTGATCCTTGGGGTACATCACTGATAACACTGAACCTTGGGGTACACCACTAATAACACTGAACCTTGTGGTACACCACTAATAACACTGAACCTCGGAGTATACCACTAATAACACTGAACCTTGGGGTACACCACTAATAACACTTCTCCTTGGGGTACACCACTAATAACACTGAGCCTTGGGGTACACCACAGATAACACTAAACCTTGGGGTACACCACTAATAACACTGAACCTTGGGGTACACCACTAATAACACTAAACCTTGGGATACACCACTAATAACATTGAACCTTGGGGTACACCACTAATAACACTTCTCCTTGGGGTACACCACTAATAACACTGAGCCTTGGGGTACACCACAGATAACACTAAACCTTGGGGTACACCACTAATACCACATGGGGTTCCGAGTCACAATAATCACCACATGGGGTTCCTCTTCACAATAATCACCACATGGGGTTCCAAG